>OZ012735.1:116235259-116684722 GCA_963859935.3 Lathyrus sativus
CTATAATTAGTGGTTACTTGTTATTTGCATGCTTAACATGTATCCCATGTTATGATTGATACTTTTGAGCCTTAGTTTGATAAGGAAATTATCAATCCATTTATTCTAGGCTTTTGATGTTTGTTTCAAACTATATAAGGCCTTTATCAACCATAGCATTTTTCCTTCTGGACATTTGAGCTCAAATCTAGACGGTTGAACTACATAGACTTCTTCATCTAGTGGTCCATTTAATTATTATGATAATGATTAAAAAATAATGTTATGTACCCACATTAAGGATAAAGAATAGTAATACATTATCATTCATGAAGAAAAGAAAAGGAATAATTGAAATTATAAACTAAAATTCCATTAGTACTACTTCTAATAATGAAAAAAATCTAACACAATGACGGTTTGGCGGAGTGTTCTAAGGCGCTAGATTTAGGCTCTGGTCCGAAAGGGCGTGGGTTCAAATCCCACAGCCGTCAATTCTAACTTTCAGATCATGCCCCCATTTTATGGAATTTATGCAATCAATTATGGGGCGAGCTTTCTCAATAATCAATTAAGGAAGTCTTGTAATCTATTATGCTTTTGATTCAACAAAATTTTTCTATCTTTGTAGATCATAATTGGTTATTATCATGGCGTAATCAACTATGATGCAGACACGACTCTAAAAGCATTTCCTTTCTTGACTAAATATTGTAATTTATAAAGAGGACTTGCATTCATTTGAAAAGACGCAAGACTTTGGAATATTAGCTCTCTCATACTCTCACCATTTCTCTTAGAATTTGTACATTAACTTTAAACAATTTAAGTGCTAAGAGAGCAAGCACTTAATATAGTTTTTCTTATCTAACCACTACTTCTTATTTGTAATTACAAAACAATACAGTATTGTTTTAACGAATTTTGATGTATTATAAAAGTTGCATGTTAAATTGGGATAAAAGTTTGGTTTAAGTAGGTTGAGGGATAAACCTGTGTAAAAAGGTATGTGGTTGTAGAAATCTCAAGGTGTGATCCTTGGTGACTAGAGTAGGTCTTGTGGGTTTGATTTGAACTAGTATAATCTTTGGTGTGTTCCTTCATTATCCTTTTCTTATCTTTTTATGTTATTTGTTTATCAATTATATTTTTCTTCTTCTAATCCTTTCTTAAAATCAACCAAAAATCTATAAGTTTTCAAAAAAAAATCATAATTCACTTCTTCTTATGTTTAAAGTCACTTAGGGTAATAAATGGTGCCTTTCACATGCCTTATAATTATTTTAGGAACTTTTTAGTGTGATTCTTTGGTTGTTCATTGAATATGCTCGCTAGTCCAACTTTTTGGCATATCTGAGGTATAGTATTGCAAATGTATCTCAGTGATCCTATGGTTTGGTTGAAAAGTTTGGCATTAAACAAATCCTTATTTACTTTCTTTATTAGTTGATATACCATTTTAATAGGTGTCATATATGCGTTGTAAGTTTCCATATTGAGTTTCTTTAACACATCTTTTGCATATCTCTTCTGGTACAAGAAAACTCATTTTCTAGTGTTCTTGAACTCAATTCTCAAAAAACTAGGACATATTTCCAAATTAATAGAATTAAAATTTACTCATCATAAATGTCTTGAATTTCTTTATTTCTAAGTTAGTTGACCTTGTGACAAAAAGATCGTCAACGTACAAATCTATAATTAGTGGTTACTTGTTATTTGCATGCTTAACATGTATCCCATGTTATGATTGATACTTTTGAGCCTTAGTTTGATAAGGAAATTATCAATCCATTTATTCTAGGCTTTTGATGTTTGTTTCAAACTATATAAGGCCTTTATCAACCATAGCATTTTTCCTTCTGGACATTTGAGCTCAAATCTAGACGGTTGAACTACATAGACTTCTTCATCTAGTGGTCCATTTAATTATTATGATAATGATTAAAAAATAATGTTATGTACCCACATTAAGGATAAAGAATAGTAATACATTATCATTCATGAAGAAAAGAAAAGGAATAATTGAAATTATAAACTAAAATTCCATTAGTACTACTTCTAATAATGAACAAAATCTAACACAATGACGGTTTGGCCGAGTATTCTAAGGCGCTAGATTTAGGCTCTGGTCCGAAAGGGCGTGGGTTCAAATCCCGCAGCCGTCAATTCTAACTTTCAGATCATGCCCCCACTTTAACCAAACTTCTTTTTAAGGAAAAAATTAGGAATAAAGGAAAATTTATTTTTTATAAAACGTAATTAGGTATAAATGAAAATTTATTTTTTATAAAACATAATTAGGAATAATTATCCAATAATATATTTATTAAATATTGTATTAGATCAATTATAGGTTGAATTTCACTATATAAGATGAAAATGAATGTTTGGAGTGTTAACTCCTCTTAAATGATATACGGAGTATACTTCCTTTAATAGTATACTATTCCCCCTATAATCAATTATGGAATTTATGTAATCAATTATGGGGCGAGCTTTCTCAATAATCGATTAAGGAAGTCTTGTAATCTATTATGCTTTTGATTCAACAAAATTTTTCTATCTTTGTAGATCATAATTGGTTATTATCATGGCGTAATCAACTATGATGCAGATACGACTCTAAAAGCATTTCCTTTCTTGACTAAATATTGTAATTTATAAAGAGGACTTGCATTCATTTGAAAAGACGCAAGACTTTGGAATATTAGCTCTCTCATACTCTCACCATTTCTCTTAGAATTTGTACATTAACTTTAAACAATTTAAGTGCTAAGAGAGAAAGCACTTAATATAGTTTTTCTTATCTAACCACTACTTCTTATTTGTAATTACAAAACAATACATTATTGTTTTAACGAATTTTGATGTATTATAAAAGTTGCATGTTAAATTGGGATAAAAGTTTGGTTTAAGTAGGTTGAGGGATAAACCTGTGTAAAAAGGTATGTGGTTGTAGAAATCTCAAGGTGTGATCCTTGGTGACTAGAGTAGGTCTTGTGGGGTTGATTTGAACTAGTATAATCTTTGGTGTGTTCCTTCATTATCCTTTTCTTATCTTTTTATGTTATTTGTTTATCAATTATATTTTTCTTCTTCTAATCCTTTCTTGAAATCAACCAAAAATCTATAAGTTTTCAAAAAAAAAATTCATAATTCACTTCTTGTTATGTTTAAAGTCACTTAGGGTAATAAATGGTGCCTTTCACATGCCTTATAATTATTTTAGGAACTTTTTAGTGTGATTCTTTGGTTGTTCATTGAATATGCTCGCTAGTCCAACTTTTTGGCATATGTGAGCTATAGTATTGCAAATGTATCTCAGTGATCCTATGGTTTGGTTGAAAAGTTTGGCATTAAACAAATCCTTATTTACTTTATTAATTAGTTGATATACCATTTTAATAGGTGTCATATATGCGTTGTAAGTTTCCATATTGAGTTTCTTTAACACATCTTTTGCATATCTCTTCTGGTACAAGAAAACTCATTTTCTAGTGTTCTTGAACTCCATTCTCAAAAAACTAGGATATATTTCCAAATTAATAGAATTAAAATTTACTCATCATAAATGTCTTGAATTTCTTTATTTCTAAGTTAGTTGACCTTGTGACAAAAAGACCGTCAACGTACAAATCTATAATTAGTGGTTACTTGTTATTTGCATGCTTAACATGTATCCCATGTTATGATTGATACTTTTGAGCCTTAGTTTGATAAGGAAATTATCAATCCATTTATTCTAGGCTTTTGATGTTTGTTTCAAACTATATAAGGCCTTTATCAACCATAGCATTTTTCCTTCTGGACATTTGAGCTCAAATCTAGACGGTTGAACTACATAGACTTATTCATCTAGTGGTCCATTTAATTATTATGATAATGATTAAAAAATAATGTTATGTACCCACATTAAGGATAAAGAATAGTAATACATTATCATTCATGAAGAAAAGAAAAGGAATAATTGAAATTATAAACTAAAATTCCATTAGTACTACTTCTAATAATGAACAAAATCTAACACAATGACGGTTTGGCGGAGTGTTCTAAGGCGCTGGATTTAGGCTCTGGTCCGAAAGGGCGTGGGTTCAAATCCCACAGCCGTCAATTCTAACTTTCAGATCATGCCCCCATTTTATGGAATTTATGCAATCAATTATGGGGCGAGCTTTCTCAATAATCAATTAAGGAAGTCTTGTAATCTATTATGCTTTTGATTCAACAAAATTTTTCTATCTTTGTAGATCATAATTGGTTATTATCATGGCGTAATCAACTATGATGCAGACACGACTCTAAAAGCATTTCCTTTCTTGACTAAATATTGTAATTTATAAAGAGGACTTGCATTCATTTGAAAAGACGCAAGACTTTGGAATATTAGCTCTCTCATACTCTCACCATTTCTCTTAGAATTTGTACATTAACTTTAAACAATTTAAGTGCTAAGAGAGCAAGCACTTAATATAGTTTTTCTTATCTAACCACTACTTCTTATTTGTAATTACAAAACAATACAGTATTGTTTTAACGAATTTTGATGTATTATAAAAGTTGCATGTTAAATTGGGATAAAAGTTTGGTTTAAGTAGGTTGAGGGATAAACCTGTGTAAAAAGGTATGTGGTTGTAGAAATCTCAAGGTGTGATCCTTGGTGACTAGAGTAGGTCTTGTGGGTTTGATTTGAACTAGTATAATCTTTGGTGTGTTCCTTCATTATCCTTTTCTTATCTTTTTATGTTATTTGTTTATCAATTATATTTTTCTTCTTCTAATCCTTTCTTAAAATCAACCAAAAATCTATAAGTTTTCAAAAAAAAATCATAATTCACTTCTTCTTATGTTTAAAGTCACTTAGGGTAATAAATGGTGCCTTTCACATGCCTTATAATTATTTTAGGAACTTTTTAGTGTGATTCTTTGGTTGTTCATTGAATATGCTCGCTAGTCCAACTTTTTGGCATATCTGAGGTATAGTATTGCAAATGTATCTCAGTGATCCTATGGTTTGGTTGAAAAGTTTGGCATTAAACAAATCCTTATTTACTTTCTTTATTAGTTGATATACCATTTTAATAGGTGTCATATATGCGTTGTAAGTTTCCATATTGAGTTTCTTTAACACATCTTTTGCATATCTCTTCTGGTACAAGAAAACTCATTTTCTAGTGTTCTTGAACTCCATTCTCAAAAAACTAGGACATATTTCCAAATTAATAGAATTAAAATTTACTCATCATAAATGTCTTGAATTTCTTTATTTCTAAGTTAGTTGACCTTGTGACAAAAAGATCGTCAACGTACAAATCTATATTTAGTGGTTACTTGTTATTTGCATGCTTAACATGTATCCCATGTTATGATTGATACTTTTGAGCCTTAGTTTGATAAGGAAATTATCAATCCATTTATTCTAGGCTTTTGATGTTTGTTTCAAACTATATAAGGCCTTTATCAACCATAGCATTTTTCCTTCTGGACATTTGAGCTCAAATCTAGACGGTTGAACTACATAGACTTCTTCATCTAGTGGTCCATTTAATTATTATGATAATGAGTAACAAATAATGTTATGTACCCACATTAAGGATAAAGAATAGTAATACATTATCATTCATGAAGAAAAGAAAAGGAATAATTGAAATTATAAACTAAAATTCCATTAGTACTACTTCTAATAATGAACAAAATCTAACACAATGACGGTTTGGCCGAGTGTTCTAAGGCGCTAGATTTAGGCTCTGGTCCGAAAGGGCGTGGGTTCAAATCCCACAGCCGTCAATTCTAACTTTCAGATCATGCCCCCACTTTATGGAATTTATGCAATCAATTATGGGGCGAGCTTTCTTAATAATCAATTAAGGAAGTCTTGTAATCTATTATGCTTTTGATTCAACAAAATTTTTCTATCTTTGTAGATCATAATTGGTTATTATCATGGCGTAATCAACTATGATGCAGATACGACTCTAAAAGCATTCCCTTTCTTGACTAAATATTGTAATTTATAAAGAGGACTTGCATTCATTTGAAAAGACGCAAGACTTTGGAATATTAGCTCTCTCATACTCTCACCATTTCTCTTAGAATTTGTACATTAACTTTAAACAATTTAAGTGCTAAGAGAGCAAGCACTTAATATAGTTTTTCTTATCTAACCACTACTTCTTATTTGTAATTAAAAAACAATACAGTATTGTTTTAACGAATTTTGATGTATTATAAAAGTTGCATGTTAAATTGGGATAAAAGTTTGGTTTAAGTAGGTTGAGGGGTAAACCTGTGTAAAAAGGTATGTGGTTGTAGAAATCTCAAGGTGTGATCCTTGGTGACTAGAGTAGGTCTTGTGGGTTTGATTTGAACTAGTATAATCTTTGGTGTGTTCCTTCATTATCCTTTTCTTATCTTTTTATGTTATTTGTTTATCAATTATATTTTTCTTCTTCTAATCCTTTCTTAAAATCAACCAAAAATCTATAAGTTTTCAAAAAAAAAATCATAATTCACTTCTTCTTATGTTTAAAGTCACTTAGGGTAATAAATGGTGCCTTTCACATGCCTTATAATTATTTTAGGAACTTTTTAGTGTGATTCTTTGGTTGTTCATTGAATATGCTCGCTAGTCCAACTTTTTGGCATATCTGAGGTATAGTATTGCAAATGTATCTCAGTGATCCTATGGTTTGGTTGAAAAGTTTGGCATTAAACAAATCCTTATTTACTTTCTTTATTAGTTGATATACCATTTTAATAGGTGTCATATATGCGTTGTAAGTTTCCATATTGAGTTTCTTTAACACATCTTTTCCATATCTCTTCTGGTACAAGAAAACTCATTTTCTAGTGTTCTTGAACTCCATTCTCAAAAAACTAGGACATATTTCCAAATTAATAGAATTAAAATTTACTCATCATAAATGTCTTGAATTTCTTTATTTCTAAGTTAGTTGACCTTGTGACAAAAAGATCGTCAACGTATAAATCTATAATTAGTGGTTACTTGTTATTTGCATGCTTAACATGTATCCCATGTTATGATTGATACTTTTGAGCCTTAGTTTGATAAGGAAATTATCAATCCATTTATTCTAGGCTTTTGATGTTTGTTTCAAACTATATAAGGCCTTTATCAACCATAGCATTTTTCCTTCTGGACATTTGAGCTCAAATCTAGACGGTTGAACTACATAGACTTCTTCATCTAGTGGTCCATTTAATTATTATGATAATGATTAACAAATAATGTTATGTACCCACATTAAGGATAAAGAATAGTAATACATTATCATTCATGAAGAAAAGAAAAGGAATAATTGAAATTATAAACTAAAATTCCATTAGTACTACTTCTAATAATGAACAAAATCTAACACAATGACGGTTTGGCCGAGTGTTCTAAGGCGCTAGATTTAGGCTCTGGTCCGAAAGGGCGTGGGTTCAAATCCCACAGCCGTCAATTCTAACTTTCAGATCATGCCCCCACTTTAACCAAACTTCTTTTTAAGGAAAATTTATTTTTTATAAAACGTAATTAGGAATAATGAACCAATAATATATTTATTAAATATTGTATTAGATCAATTATAGGTTGAATTTCACTATATAAGATGAAAAAGAATGTTTGGAGTGTTAACTCCTCTTAAATGATATACGGAGTATACTTCCTTTAACAGTATACTATTCCCCCTATAATCAATTATGGAATTTATGTAATCAATTATGGGGCGAGCTTTTTCAATAATCGATTAAGGAAGTCTTGTAATCTATTATGCTTTTGATTCAACAAAATTTTTCTATCTTTGTAGATCATAATTGGTTATTATCATGGCGTAATAAACTATGATGCAGATACGACTCTAAAAGCATTTCCTTTCTTGACTAAATATTGTAATTTATAAAGAGGACTTGCATTCATTTGAAAAGACGCAAGACTTTGGAATATTAGCTCTCTCATACTCTCACCATTTCTCTTAGAATTTGTACATTAACTTTAAAAAAATTTAAGTGCTAAGAGAGCAAGCACTTAATATAGTTTTTCTTATCTAACCACTACTTATTTGTAATTACAAAACAATACAGTATTGTTTTAACGAATTTTGATGTATTATAAAAGTTGCATGTTAAATTGGGATAAAAGTTTGGTTTAAGTAGGTTGAGGGATAAACCTGTGTAAAAAGGTCTGTGGTTGTAGAAATCTCAAGGTGTGATCCTTGAAGACTAGAGTAGGTCTTGTGGGTTTTATTTTAACTAGTATAATCTTTGGTGTGTTCCTTCATTATCCTAATCTTATCTTTTTATGTTATTTGTTTATCAATTATATTTTTCTTCTTCTAATCCTTTCTTAAAATCAACCAAAAATCTATAAGTTTTCAAAAAAAAAAAATCATAATTCACTTCTTCTTATGTTTAAAGTCACTTAGGTTAATAAATGGTGCCTTTCACATGCCTTATAATTATTTTAGGAACTTTTTAGTGTGATTCTTTGGTTGTTCATTGAATATGCTCGCTAGTCCAACTTTTTGACATATGTGAGGTATAGTATTGCAAATGTATCTCAGTGATCCTATGGTTTGGTTGAAAAGTTTGGCATTAAACAAATCCTTATTTACTTTCTTTATTAGTTGATATACCATTTTAATAGGTGTCATATATGCGTTGTAAGTTTCCATATTGAGTTTCTTTAACACATCTTTTGCATATCTCTTCTGGTACAAGAAAACTCATTTTCTAGTGTTCTTGAACTCCATTCTCAAAAAACTAGGACATATTTCTAAATTAATAAAATTAAAATTTACTCATCATAAATGTCTTGAATTTCTTTATTTCTAAGTTAGTTGACCTTGTGACAAGAAGATCGTCAACGTACAAATCTATAATTAGTGGTTACTTGTTATTTGCATGCTTAACATGTATCCCATGTTATGATTGATACTTTTGAGCCCTAGTTTGATAAGGAAATTATCAATCCATTTATTCTAGGCTTTTGATGTTTGTTTCAAACTATATAAGGCCTTTATCAACCATAGCATTTTTCCTTCTGGACATTTGAGCTCAAATCTAGACGGTTGAACTACATAGACTTCTTCATCTAGTGGTCCATTTAATTATTATGATAATGAGTAACAAATAATGTTATGTACCCACATTAAGGATAAAGAATAGTAATACATTATCATTCATGAAGAAAAGAAAAGGAATAATTGAAATTATAAACTAAAATTCCATTAGTACTACTTCTAATAATGAACAAAATCTAACACAATGACGGTTTGGCCGAGTGTTCTAAGGCGCTAGATTTAGGCTCTGGTCCGAAAGGGCGTGGGTTCAAATCCCACAGCCGTCAATTCTAACTTTCAGATCATGCCCCCACTTTATGGAATTTATGCAATCAATTATGGGGCGAGCTTTCTTAATAATCAATTAAGGAAGTCTTGTAATCTATTATGCTTTTGATTCAACAAAATTTTTCTATCTTTGTAGATCATAATTGGTTATTATCATGGCGTAATCAACTATGATGCAGATACGACTCTAAAAGCATTCCCTTTCTTGACTAAATATTGTAATTTATAAAGAGGACTTGCATTCATTTGAAAAGACGCAAGACTTTGGAATATTAGCTCTCTCATACTCTCACCATTTCTCTTAGAATTTGTACATTAACTTTAAACAATTTAAGTGCTAAGAGAGCAAGCACTTAATATAGTTTTTCTTATCTAACCACTACTTCTTATTTGTAATTACAAAACAATACAGTATTGTTTTAACGAATTTTGATGTATTATAAAAGTTGCATGTTAAATTGGGATAAAAGTTTGGTTTAAGTAGGTTGAGGGGTAAACCTGTGTAAAAAGGTATGTGGTTGTAGAAATCTCAAGGTGTGATCCTTGGTGACTAGAGTAGGTCTTGTGGGTTTGATTTGAACTAGTATAATCTTTGGTGTGTTCCTTCATTATCCTTTTCTTATCTTTTTATGTTATTTGTTTATCAATTATATTTTTCTTCTTCTAATCCTTTCTTAAAATCAACCAAAAATCTATAAGTTTTCAAAAAAAAAATCATAATTCACTTCTTCTTATGTTTAAAGTCACTTAGGGTAATAAATGGTGCCTTTCACATGCCTTATAATTATTTTAGGAACTTTTTAGTGTGATTCTTTGGTTGTTCATTGAATATGCTCGCTAGTCCAACTTTTTGGCATATCTGAGGTATAGTATTGCAAATGTATCTCAGTGATCCTATGGTTTGGTTGAAAAGTTTGGCATTAAACAAATCCTTATTTACTTTCTTTATTAGTTGATATACCATTTTAATAGGTGTCATATATGCGTTGTAAGTTTCCATATTGAGTTTCTTTAACACATCTTTTCCATATCTCTTCTGGTACAAGAAAACTCATTTTCTAGTGTTCTTGAACTCCATTCTCAAAAAACTAGGACATATTTCCAAATTAATAGAATTAAAATTTACTCATCATAAATGTCTTGAATTTCTTTATTTCTAAGTTAGTTGACCTTGTGACAAAAAGATCGTCAACGTATAAATCTATAATTAGTGGTTACTTGTTATTTGCATGCTTAACATGTATCCCATGTTATGATTGATACTTTTGAGCCTTAGTTTGATAAGGAAATTATCAATCCATTTATTCTAGGCTTTTGATGTTTGTTTCAAACTATATAAGGCCTTTATCAACCATAGCATTTTTCCTTCTGGACATTTGAGCTCAAATCTAGACGGTTGAACTACATAGACTTCTTCATCTAGTGGTCCATTTAATTATTATGATAATGATTAACAAATAATGTTATGTACCCACATTAAGGATAAAGAATAGTAATACATTATCATTCATGAAGAAAAGAAAAGGAATAATTGAAATTATAAACTAAAATTCCATTAGTACTACTTCTAATAATGAACAAAATCTAACACAATGACGGTTTGGCCGAGTGTTCTAAGGCGCTAGATTTAGGCTCTGGTCCGAAAGGGCGTGGGTTCAAATCCCACAGCCGTCAATTCTAACTTTCAGATCATGCCCCCACTTTAACCAAACTTCTTTTTAAGGAAAATTTATTTTTTATAAAACGTAATTAGGAATAATGAACCAATAATATATTTATTAAATATTGTATTAGATCAATTATAGGTTGAATTTCACTATATAAGATGAAAAAGAATGTTTGGAGTGTTAACTCCTCTTAAATGATATACGGAGTATACTTCCTTTAACAGTATACTATTCCCCCTATAATCAATTATGGAATTTATGTAATCAATTATGGGGCGAGCTTTTTCAATAATCGATTAAGGAAGTCTTGTAATCTATTATGCTTTTGATTCAACAAACTTTTTCTATCTTTGTAGATCATAATTGGTTATTATCATGGCGTAATAAACTATGATGCAGATACGACTCTAAAAGCATTTCCTTTCTTGACTAAATATTGTAATTTATAAAGAGGACTTGCATTCATTTGAAAAGACGCAAGACTTTGGAATATTAGCTCTCTCATACTCTCACCATTTCTCTTAGAATTTGTACATTAACTTTAAAAAAATTTAAGTGCTAAGAGAGCAAGCACTTAATATAGTTTTTCTTATCTAACCACTACTTATTTGTAATTACAAAACAATACAGTATTGTTTTAACGAATTTTGATGTATTATAAAAGTTGCATGTTAAATTGGGATAAAAGTTTGGTTTAAGTAGGTTGAGGGATAAACCTGTGTAAAAAGGTCTGTGGTTGTAGAAATCTCAAGGTGTGATCCTTGAAGACTAGAGTAGGTCTTGTGGGTTTTATTTTAACTAGTATAATCTTTGGTGTGTTCCTTCATTATCCTAATCTTATCTTTTTATGTTATTTGTTTATCAATTATATTTTTCTTCTTCTAATCCTTTCTTAAAATCAACCAAAAATCTATAAGTTTTCAAAAAAAAAAAATCATAATTCACTTCTTCTTATGTTTAAAGTCACTTAGGTTAATAAATGGTGCCTTTCACATGCCTTATAATTATTTTAGGAACTTTTTAGTGTGATTCTTTGGTTGTTCATTGAATATGCTCGCTAGTCCAACTTTTTGACATATGTGAGGTATAGTATTGCAAATGTATCTCAGAGATCCTATGGTTTGGTTGAAAAGTTTGGCATTAAACAAATCCTTATTTACTTTCTTTATTAGTTGATATACCATTTTAATAGGTGTCATATATGCGTTGTAAGTTTCCATATTGAGTTTCTTTAACACATCTTTTGCATATCTCTTCTGGTACAAGAAAACTCATTTTCTAGTGTTCTTGAACTCCATTCTCAAAAAACTAGGACATATTTCTAAATTAATAAAATTAAAATTTACTCATCATAAATGTCTTGAATTTCTTTATTTCTAAGTTAGTTGACCTTGTGACAAGAAGATCGTCAACGTACAAATCTATAATTAGTGGTTACTTGTTATTTGCATGCTTAACATGTATCCCATGTTATGATTGATACTTTTGAGCCCTAGTTTGATAAGGAAATTATCAATCCATTTATTCTAGGCTTTTGATGTTTGTTTCAAACTATATAAGGCCTTTATCAACCATAGCATTTTTCCTTCTGGACATTTGAGCTCAAATCTAGACGGTTGAACTACATAGACTTCTTCATCTAGTGGTCCATTTAATTATTATGATAATGATTAACAAATAATGTTATGTACCCACATTAAGGAAAAAGAATAGTAATACATTATCATTCATGAAAAAAAGAAAAGAAATAATTGAAATTATAAACTAAAATTCAATTAGTACTACTTCTAATAATGAACAAAATCTAACACAATGACGGTTTGGCCGAGTGGTCTAAGGCGCCAGATTTAGGCTTTGGTTCGAAAGGGCGTGGGTTCAAATTCCACAGCCGTCAATTTTAACTTTCAGATCATGCCCCCACTTTAACCAAACCTCTTTCTAAGAAATATTTATTTTTTATAAAACCTAATTAGGAATAGTGAACCAATAATATATTTATTAAATATTGTACTAGATCAATTATAGGTTGAATTTCACTATATAAGATGAAAAAGAAAGTTTGGAGTGTTAACTCCTCTTAAATGATATACAGAGTATACTTCCTTTAATAGTATATTATTCCCCCTATAATCAATTATGGAATTTATGTAATCAATTTTGGGGCGAGCTTTCTCAATAATCGATTAAGGAAGTCTTGTAATCTATTGTGATTTTGATTCAATAAAATTTTTCTATCTTTGTAGATCATAATTGATTATTATCATGGCATAATCACCTATGATACAAATACGACTCTAAAAACATTTCCTTTCTTGACTAAATATTGTAATTTATAAAGAGGACTTGCATTCATTTGAAAAGACGCAAGACTTTTGAATATTAGCTCTCTCATACTCTCACCATTTCTCTTAGAATTTGTACATTAACTTTAAACAATTTAAGTGCTAAGAGAGCAAGCACTTAATATAGTTTTTCTTATGTAACCACTACTTCATATTTGTAATTAAGAAACAATACAGTATTGTTTTAACGAATTTTAATGTATTATAAAAGTTGCATGTTAAATTGGGATAAAAGTTTGGTTTAAGTAGGTTGAGGGATAAACCTGTGTAAAAAGGTCTGTGGTTGTAGAAATCTCAAGGTGTGATCCTTGGAGACTAGAGTAGGTCTTGTGGGTTTGATTTGAACTAGTATAATCTTTGGTGTGTTCCTTCATTATCCTAATCTTATCTTTTTATGTTATTTGTTTATCAATTATATTTTTCTTCTTCTAATCCTTTCTTAAAATCAACCAAAAATCTATAAGTTTTCAAAAAAAAAATTCATAATTCACTTCTTCTTATGTTTAAAGTCACTTAGGGTAATAAATGGTGCCTTTCACATGCCTTATAATTATTTTAGGAACTTTTTAGTGTGATTCTTTGGTTGTTCATTGAATATGCTCGCTAGTCCAACTTTTTGGCATATGTGAGGTATAGTATTGCAAATGTATCTCAGTGATCCTATGGTTTGGTTGAAAAGTTTGGCATTAAACAAATCCTTATTTACTTTCTTTATTAGTTGATATACCATTTTAATAGGTGTCATATATGCGTTGTAAGTTTCCATATTGAGTTTCTTTACATCTTTTGCATATCTCTTCTGGTACAAGAAAACTCATTTTCTAGTGTTCTTGAACTCCATTCTCAAAAAACTAGGACATATTTCCAAATTAATAGAATTAACATTTACTCATCATAAATGTCTTGAATTTCTTTATTTCTAAGTTAGTTGACCTTGTGACAAAAAGATCGTCAATGCACAAATCTATAATCAGTGGTTACTTGTTATATGCATGCTTAACATGTATCCCATGTTATGATTGATACTTTTGAGCCCTAGTTTGATAAGGAAATTATCAATCCATTTATTCTAGGCTTTTGATATTTGTTTCAAGCTATATAAGGCCTTTATCAACCATAGCGTTTTTCCTTCTGGACATTTGAGCTCAAATCTAGACGGTTGAACTACATAGACTTCTTCATCTAGTGGTCCATTTAATTATTATGATAATGATAAACAAATAATGTTATGTACCCACATTAAGGATAAAGAATAGTAATACATTATCATTCATGAAGAAAAGAAAAGAAATAATTGAAATTATCAACTAAAATTCAATTAGTACTGCTTCTAATAATGAACAAAATCTAACACAATGACGGTTTGGCCGAGTAGTCTAAGGCGCCAGATTTAGGCTCTTGTCCGAAAGGGCGTGGGTTCAAATCCCACAGCCGTCAGTTTTAACTTTAAGATCATGCCCCCACTTTAACCAAACCTCTTTCTAACCAATAATATATTTATTAAATATTGTACTAGATCAATTATAGGTTGAATTGTAATCTATTATGCTTTTGATTCAACAAAATTTTTCTATCTTTGTAGATCATAATTGATTATTATCATGGAATATCGACTATGTTGCAGATACGACTCTAAAAACATTTCCTTTCTTGACTAAATATTGTAATTTATAAAGAGGACTTGCATTCATTTGAAAAGACGCAAGACTTTTGAATATTAGCTCTCATATACTCTCACCATTTCTCTTTGAATTTGTACATTAACTTTAAACAATTTAAGTGCTAAGAGAGCAAGCACTTAATATAGTTTTTCTTATCTAACCACTACTTCTTATTTGTAATTACAAAACAATACAGTATTGTTTTAA
The DNA here is from genome assembly GCA_963859935.3 of Lathyrus sativus. Lineage (NCBI taxonomy): Eukaryota > Viridiplantae > Streptophyta > Magnoliopsida > Fabales > Fabaceae > Lathyrus > Lathyrus sativus. The sequence continues at coordinate 116,250,466 of OZ012735.1, forward strand.
CGAATTTTGATGTATTATAAAAGTTGCATGTTAAATTGGGATAAAAGTTTGGTTTAAGTAGGTTGAGGGATAAACCTGTGTAAAAAGGTCTGAGGTTGTAGAAATCTCAAGGTGTGATCCTTAGAGACTAGAGTAGGTCTTGTGGGTTTGATTTGAACTAGTATAATCTTTGGTGTGTTCCTTCATTATCCTTATCTTATCTTTTATGTTATTTGTTTATCAATTATATTTTTCTTCTTCTAATCCTTTCTTAAAATCAACCAAAAATCTATAAGTTTTCTAAAAAAAAATTCATAATTCAATTCTTCTTATGTTTAAAGTCACTTAGGGTAATAAATGGTGCCTTTCACATGCCTTATAATTATTTTAGGAACTTTTTAGTGTGATTCTTTGGTTGTTCATTGAATATGCTCGCTAGTCTAACTTTTTGACATATGTGAGGTATAGTATTGCAAATGTATCTCAGTGATCCTATGGTTTGGTTCAAAAGTTTGGCATTAAACAAATCCTTATTTACTTTCTTTATTAGTTGATATACCATTTTAATAGGTGTCATATATGCGTTGTAAGTTTCCATATTGAGTTTCTTTAACACATCTTTTGCATATCTCTATTGGTACAAGAAAACTCATTTTCTAGTGTTCTTGAACTCCATTCTCAAAAAACTAGGACATATTTCTAAATTAATAAAATTAAAATTTACTCATCATAAATGTCTTGAATTTCTTTATTTCTAAGTTAGTTGACCTTGTGACAAGAAGATCGTCAACGTACAAATCTATAATTAGTGGTTACTTGTTATTTGCATGCTTAACATGTATCCCATGTTATGATTGATACTTTTGAGCCCTAGTTTGATAAGGAAATTATCAATCCATTTATTCTAGGCTTTTGATGTTTGTTTCAAACTATATAAGGCCTTTATCAACCATAGCATTTTTCCTTCTGGACATTTGAGCTCAAATCTAGACGGTTGAACTACATAGACTTCTTCATCTAGTGGTCCATTTAATTATTGTGATAATGATTAACAAATAATGTTATGTACCCACATTAAGGAAAAAGAATAGTAATACATTATCATTCATGAAAAAAAGAAAAGAAATAATTGAAATTATAAACTAAAATTCAATTAGTACTACTTCTAATAATGAACAAAATCTAACACAATGACGGTTTGGCCGAGTGGTCTAAGGCGCCAGATTTAGGCTCTGGTCCGAAAGGGCGTGGGTTCAATAATCGATTAAGGAAGTCTTGTAATATATTGTGATTTTGATTCAATAAAATTTTTCTATCTTTGTAGATCATAATTGATTATTATCATGGCATAATCACCTATGATACAAATACGACTCTAAAAACATTTCCTTTCTTGACTAAATATTGTAATTTATAAAGAGGACTTGCATTCATTTGAAAAGACGCAAGACTTTTGAATATTAGCTCTCTCATACTCTCACCATTTCTCTTAGAATTTGTACATTAACTTTAAACAATTTAAGTGCTAAGAGAGCAAGCACTTAATATAGTTTTTCTTATGTAACCACTACTTCTTATTTGTAATTAAGAAACAATACAGTATTGTTTTAACGAATTTTAATGTATTATAAAAGTTGCATGTTAAATTGGGATAAAAGTTTGGTTTAAGTAGGTTGAGGGATAAACCTGTGTAAAAAGGTCTGTGGTTGTAGAAATCTCAAGGTGTGATCCTTGAAGACTAGAGTAGGTCTTGTGGGTTTGATTTGATCTAGTATAATCTTTGGTGTGTTCCTTCATTATCCTAATCTTATCTTTTTATGTTATTTGTTTATCAATTATATTTTTCTTCTTCTAATCCTTTCTTAAAATCAACCAAAAATCTATAAGTTTTCAAAAAAAAAATTCATAATTCACTTCTTCTTATGTTTAAAGTCACTTAGGGTAATAAATGGTGCCTTTCACATGCCTTATAATTATTTTAGGAACTTTTTAGTGTGATTCTTTGGTTGTTCATTGAATATGCTCGCTAGTCCAACTTTTTGGCATATGTGAGGTATAGTATTGCAAATGTATCTCAGTGATCCTATGGTTTGGTTGAAAAGTTTGGCATTAAACAAATCCTTATTTAATTTCTTTATTAGTTGATATACCATTTTAATAGGTGTCATATATGCGTTGTAAGTTTCCATATTGAGTTTCTTTACATCTTTTGCATATCTCTTCTGGTACAAGAAAACTCATTTTCTAGTGTTCTTGAACTCCATTCTCAAAAAACTAGGACATATTTCCAAATTAATAGAATTAAAATTTACTCATCATAAATGTCTTGAATTTCTTTATTTCTAAGTTAGTTGACCTTGTGACAAAAAGATCGTCAATGCACAAATCTATAATCAGTGGTTACTTGTTATATGCATGCTTAACATGTATCCCATGTTATGATTGATACTTTTGAGCCCTAGTTTGATAAGGAAATTATCAATCCATTTATTCTAGGCTTTTGATATTTGTTTCAAACTATATAAGGCCTTTATCAACCATAGCGTTTTTCCTTCTGGACATTTGAGCTCAAATCTAGACGGTTGAACTACATAGACTTCTTTATCTAGTGGTCCATTTAATTATTATGATAATGATAAACAAATAATGTTATGTACCCACATTAAGGATAAAGAATATTAATACATTATCATTCATGAAGAAAAGAAAAGAAATAATTGAAATTATCAACTAAAATTCAATTAGTACTGCTTCTAATAATGAACAAAATCTAACACAATGACGGTTTGGCCGAGTGGTCTAAGGCGCCAGATTTAGGCTCTTGTCCGAAAGGGCGTGGGTTCAAATCCCACAGCCGTCAGTTTTAACTTTAAGATCATGCCCCCACTTTAACCAAACCTCTTTCTAACCAATAATATATTTATTAAATATTGTACTAGATCAATTATAGGTTGAATTGTAATCTATTATGCTTTTGATTCGACAAAATTTTTCTATCTTTGTAGATCATAATTGATTATTATCATGGAATATCGACTATGTTGCAGATACGACTCTAAAAACATTTCCTTTCTTGACTAAATATTGTAATTTATAAAGAGGACTTGCATTCATTTGAAAAGACGCAAGACTTTTGAATATTAGCTCTCATATACTCTCACCATTTCTCTTTGAATTTGTACATTAACTTTAAACAATTTAAGTGCTAAGAGAGCAAGCACTTAATATAGTTTTTCTTATCTAACCACTACTTCTTATTTGTAATTACAAAACAATACAGTATTGTTTTAACGAATTTTGATGTATTATAAAAGTTGCATGTTAAATTGGGATAAAAGTTTGGTTTAAGTAGGTTGAGGGATAAACCTGTGTAAAAAGGTCTGAGGTTGTAGAAATCTCAAGGTGTGATCCTTAGAGACTAGAGTAGGTCTTGTGGGTTTGATTTGAACTAGTATAATCTTTGGTGTGTTCCTTCATTATCCTTATCTTATCTTTTATGTTATTTGTTTATCAATTATATTTTTCTTCTTCTAATCCTTTCTTAAAATCAACCAAAAATCTATAAGTTTTCTAAAAAAAAATTCATAATTCAATTCTTCTTATGTTTAAAGTCACTTAGGGTAATAAATGGTGCCTTTCACATGCCTTATAATTATTTTAGGAACTTTTTAGTGTGATTCTTTGGTTGTTCATTGAATATGCTCGCTAGTCCAACTTTTTGGCATATCTGAGGTATAGTATTGCAAATGTATCTCAGTGATCCTATGGTTTGGTTGAAAAGTTTGGCATTAAACAAATCCTTATTTACTTTCTTTATTAGTTGATATACCATTTTAATAGGTGTCATATATGCGTTGTAAGTTTCCATATTGAGTTTCTTTAACACATCTTTTGCATATCTCTTCTGGTACAAGAAAACTCATTTTCTAGTGTTCTTGAACTCCATTCTCAAAAAACTAGGACATATTTCCAAATTAATAGAATTAAAATTTACTCATTATAAATGTCTCGAATTTCTTTATTTCTAAGTTAGTTGACCTTGTGACAAAAAGATCGTCAATGCATAAATCTATAATCAGTGGTTACTTGTTATATGCATGCTTAACATGTATATCATGTTATGATTGATACTTTTGAGCCCTAGTTTGATAAGGAAATTATCAATCCATTTATTCTAGGCTTTTGATATTCGTTTCAAACTATATAAGGCCTTTATCAACCATAGCATTTTTCCTTCTGGACATTTGAGCTCAAATCTAGACGGTTGAACTACATAGACTTCTTCATCTAGTAGTCCATTTAATTATTATGATAATGATAAACAAATAATGTTATGTACCCACATTAAGGATAAAGAATAGTAATACATTATCATTCATGAAGAAAAGAAAAGAAATAATTGAAATTATCAACTAAAATTCAATTAGTACTACTTCTAATAATGAACAAAATCTAACACAATAACGGTTTTGCCGAGTGGTCTAAGGCGCCAGATTTAGGCTCTGTTCCAAAAGGGCGTGGGTTCAAATCCCACAGCCGTCAATTTTAACTTTAAGATCATGCCCCCACTTTAACCAAACCTCTTTCTAACCAATAATATATTTATTAAATATTGTACTAGATCAATTATAGGTTGAATTGTAATCTATTATGCTTTTGATTCAACAAAATTTTTCTATCTTTGTAGATCATAATTGATTATTATCATGGCATATCGACTATGTTGCAGATACGACTCTAAAAACATTTCCTTTCTTGACTAAATATTGTAATTTATAAAGAGGACTTGCATTCATTTGAAAAGACGCAAGACTTTTGAATATTAGCTCTCTCATACTCTCACCATTTCTCTTTGAATTTGTACATTAACTTTAAACAATTTAAGTGCTAAGAGATCGAGCACTTAATATAGTTTTTCTTATCTAACCACTACTTCTTATTTGTAATTACAAAACAATACAGTATTGTTTTAACGAATTTTGATGTATTATAAAAGTTGCATGTTAAATTGGGATAAAAGTTTGGTTTAAGTAGGTTGAGGGATAAACCTGTGTAAAAAGGTCTGAGGTTGTAGAAATCTCAAGGTGTGATCCTTAGAGACTAGAGTAGGTCTTGTGGGTTTGATTTGAGCTAGTATAATCTTTGGTGTGTTCCTTCATTATCCTTATCTTATCTTTTTATGTTATTTGTTTATCAATTATATCTTTCTTCTTCTAATCCTTTCTTAAAATCAACCAAAAATCTATAATTCAAATCTTCTTATGTTTAAAGTCACTTAGGGTAATAAATGGTGCCTTTCACATGCCTTATAATTATCTTAGGAACTTTTTAGTGTGATTCTTTGGTTGTTCATTGAATATGCTCGCTAGTCCAACTTTTTGGCATATCTGAGGTATAGTATTGCAAATGTATCTCAGTGATCCTATGGTTTGGTTGAAAAGTTTCCTTTCTTGACTAAATATTGTAATTTATAAAGAGGACTTGCATTCATTTGAAAAGACGCAAGACTTTTGAATATTAGCTCTCTCATACTCTCACCATTTCTCTTTGAATTTGTACATTAACTTTAAACAATTTAAGTGCTAAGAGATCGAGCACTTAATATAGTTTTTCTTATCTAACCACTACTTCTTATTTGTAATTACAAAACAATACAGTATTGTTTTAACGAATTTTGATGTATTATAAAAGTTGCATGTTAAATTGGGATAAAAGTTTGGTTTAAGTAGGTTGAGGGATAAACCTGTGTAAAAAGGTCTGAGGTTGTAGAAATCTCAAGGTGTGATCCTTAGAGACTAGAGTAGGTCTTGTGGGTTTGATTTGAGCTAGTATAATCTTTGGTGTGTTCCTTCATTATCCTTATCTTATCTTTTTATGTTATTTGTTTATCAATTATATCTTTCTTCTTCTAATCCTTTCTTAAAATCAACCAAAAATCTATAATTCAAATCTTCTTATGTTTAAAGTCACTTAGGGTAATAAATGGTGCCTTTCACATGCCTTATAATTATCTTAGGAACTTTTTAGTGTGATTCTTTGGTTGTTCATTGAATATGCTCGCTAGTCCAACTTTTTGGCATATCTGAGGTATAGTATTGCAAATGTATCTCAGTGATCCTATGGTTTGGTTGAAAAGTTTGGCATGAAACAAATCCTTATTTACTTTCTTGATTAGTTGATATACCATTTTAATAGGTGTCATATATGCGTTGTAAGTTTCCATATTGAGTTTCTTTAACACATCTTTTGCATATCTCTTCTGGTACAAGAAAACTCATTTTCTAGTGTTCTTGAACTCCATTCTCAAGAAACTAGGACATATTTCCAAATTAATAGAATTAAAATTTACTCATCATAAATGTCTTGAATTTCTTTATTTCTAAGTTAGTTGACCTTGTGACAAAAAGATCGTCAACGTACAAATCTATAATTAGTGGTTACTTGTTATTTGCATGCTTAACATGTATCCCATGTTATGATTGATACTTTTGAGCCCTAGTTTGATAAGGAAATAATCAATCCAGTTATTCTAGGCTTTTGATGTTTGTTTCAAACTATATAAGGCCTTTATCAACCATAGCATTTTCCCTTCTGGACATTTGAGCTCAAATCTAGACGGTTGAACTACATAGACTTCTTCATCTAGTGGTCCATTTAATTATTATGATAATGATTAACAAATAATGTTATGTACCCACATTAAGGAAAAAGAATAGTAATACATTATCATTCATGAAGAAAAGAAAAGAAATAATATAACTTATAAACTAAAATTCAATTAGTACTACTTCTAATAATGAACAAAATCTAACACAATGACGGTTTGGCCGAGTGGTCTAAGGCGCCTGATTTAGGCTCTGGTCCGAAAGGGCGTGGGTTCAAATCCTACAGCCGTCAATTCTATCTTTCAGAACATGCCCCCACTTTAATTAGGAATAATGAACCAATAACATATTTATTAAATATTGTACTAGATCAATTATAGGTTGAATTTCACTATATAAGTGATATACAGAGTATACTTCCTTTAATAGTATATTATTCCCCCTATAATCAATTAAGGAATTTATTTAATCAATTATGGGGCGAGCTTTCTCAATAATCGATTAAGGAAGTCTAATAATCTATTATGATTTTGATTCAACAAAATTTTTCTATCTTTGTAGATCATAATTGATTATTATCATGACATAATCAACTATGATACAAATACGACTCTAAAAACATTTCCTTTCTTGACTAAATATTGTAATTTATAAAGAGGACTTGCATTCATTTGAAAAGACGCAAGACTTTTGAATATTAGCTCTCTCATACTCTCACCATTTCTCTTAGAATTTGTACATTAACTTTAAACAATTTAAGTGCTAAGAGAGCAAGCACTTAATATAGTTTTTCTTATCTAACCACTACTTCTTATATGTAATTGCAAAACAATATAATATTGTTTTAACGAATTTTAATGTATTATAAAAGTTGCATGTTAAATTGGGATAAAAGTTTGGTTTAAGTAGGTTGAGGGATAAACCTGTGTAAAAAGGTCTGTGGTTGTAGAAATCTCAAGGTGTGATCCTTGGAGACTAGAGTAGGTCTTGTGGGTTTGATTTGAACTAGTATAATCTTTGGTGTGTTCCTTCATTATCCTAATCTTATCTTTTTATGTTATTTGTTTATCAATTATATTTTTCTTCTTCTAATCCTTTCTTAAAATCAACCAAAAATCTATAAGTTTTCAAAAAAAAATTTCATAATTCACTTCTTCTTATGTTTAAAGTCACTTAGGGTAATAAATGGTGCCTTTCACGTGCCTTATAATTATTTTAGGAACTTTTTAGTGTGATTCTTTGGTTGTTCATTGAATATGCTCGCTAGTCCAACTTTTTGGCATATGTGAGGTATAGTATTGCAAATGTATCTCAGTGATCCTATGGTTTGGTTGAAAAGTTTGGCATTAAACAAATCCTTATTTACTTTCTTTATTAGTTGATATACCATTTTAATAGGTGTCATATATGCGTTGTAAGTTTCCATATTGAGTTTCTTTACATCTTTTGCATATCTCTTCTGGTACAAGAAAACTCATTTTCTAGTGTTCTTGAACTCCATTCTCAAAAAACTAGGACATATTTCCAAATTAATAGAATTAAAATTTACTCATCATAAATGTCTTGAATTTCTTTATTTCTAAGTTAGTTGACCTTGTGACAAAAAGATCGTCAACGTACAAATCTATAATTAGTGGTTACTTGTTATTTGCATGCTTAACATGTATCCCATGTTATGATTGATACTTTTGAGCCCTAGTTTGATAAGGAAATTATCAATCCATTTATTCTAGGCTTTTGATGTTTGTTTCAAACTATATAAGGCCTTTATCAACCATAGCATTTTTCCTTCTGGACATTTGAGCTCAAATCTAGACGGTTGAACTACATAGACTTCTTCATCTAGTGGTCCATTTAATTATTATGATAATGATTAACAAATAATGTTATGTACCCACATTAAGGATAAAGAATAGTAATGCATTATCATTCATGAAGAAAAGAAAAGAAATAATTGAAATTATAAACTAAAATTCAATTAGTACTACTTCTAATAATGAACAAAATCTAACATAATGACGGTTTGTCCGAGTGGTCTAAGGCGCCAGATTTAGAATCTTGTCCGGAAGGGCGTGGGTTCAAATCCCTCAGCCATCAATTTTAACTTTAAGATCATGCCCCCACTTTAACCAAACCTCTTTCTAACCAATAATATATTTATTAAATATTGTACTAGATCAATTATAGGTTGAATTGTAATCTATTATGCTTTTGATTCAAAAAAAATTTTCTATCTTTGTAGATCATAATTGATTAATATCATGGCATAATCGACTATGTTGCAGATACGACTCTAAAAACATTTCCTTTCTTGACTGAATATTGTAATTTATAAAGAGACTTGCATTCATTTGAAAAGACACAAGACTTTTGAATATTAGCTCTCTAATACTCTCACCATTTCTCTTTGAATTTGTACATTAACTTTAAACAATTTAAGTGCTAAGAGAGCAAGCACTTAATATAGTTTTTCTTATCTAACCACTACTTCTTATTTGTAATTACAAAACAATACAGTATTGTTTTAACGAATTTTGATGTATTATAAAAGTTGCATGTTAAATTGGGATAAAAGTTTGGTTTAAGTAGGTTGAGGGATAAACCTGTGTAAAGAGTTCTGAGGTTGTAAAAATCTCAAGGTGTGATCCTTGGAGACTAGAGTAGGTCTTGTGGGTTTGATTTGAACTAGTATAATCTTTAGTGTGTTCCTTCATTATCCTTATCTTATCTTATTATGTTATTTGTTTATCAATTATATTTTTCTTCTTCTAATCCTTTCTTAAAATCAACCAAAAATCTATAAGTTTTCTAAAAAAAAAAATCATAATTCACTTCTTCTTATGTTTAAAGTCACTTAGGGTAATAAATGGTGCCTTTCACATGCCTTATACTTATTTTAGGAAATTTTTCGTGTGATTCTTTGGTTCTTCATTGAATATGCTCGGTAGTCCAACTTTTTGGCATATGTGAGGTATAGTATTGCAAATGTATCTCAGTGATCCTATGGTTTGGTTGAAAAGTTTGGCATTAAACAAATCCTTATTTACTTTCTTTATTAGTTGATATACCATTTTAATAGGTGTCATATATGCGTTGTAAGTTTCCATATTGAGTTTCTTTAACACATCTTTTGCATATCTCTTCTGGTACAAGAAAACTCATTTTCTAGTGTTCTTGAACTCCATTCTCAAAAAACTAGGACATATTTCCAAATTAATAGAATTAAAATTTACTCATCATAAATGTCTTGAATTTCTTTATTTCTAAGTTAGTTGACCTTGTGACAAAAAGATCGTCAACGTACAAATCTATAATCAGTGGTTACTTTTTATTTGCATGCTTAACATGTATCCCATGTTATGATTGATACTTTTGAGCCCTAGTTTGATAAGGAAATTATCAATCCATTTATTCAAGGCTTTTGATGTTTGTTTCAAACTATATAAGGCCTTTATCAACCATAGCATTTTTCCTTCTGGACATTTGAGCTCAAATCTAGACGGTTGAACTACATAGACTTCTTCATCTAGTGGTCCATTTAATTATTATGATAATGATTAACAAATAATGTTATGTACCCACATTAAGGATAAAGAATAGTAATACATTATCATTCATTAAGAAAAGAAATGAAATAATTGAAATTATAAACTAAAATTCAATTAGTACTACTTCTAATAATGAACAAAATCTAACACAATGACGGTTTGTCCGAGTGGTCTAAGGCGCCAGATTTAGACTCTGGTCCGAAAGGGCGTGGGTTCAAATCCCATAGCCATAAATTTTAACTTTAAGATCATGCCCCCACTTTAACCAAACCTCTTTCTAACCAATAATATATTTATTAAATATTGTACTAGATCAATTATAGGTTGAATTGTAATCTATTATGCTTTTGATTCAAAAAAAATTTTCTATCTTTGTAGATCATAATTGATTAATATCATGGCATAATCGACTATGTTGCAGATACGACTCTAAAAACATTTCCTTTCTTGATTAAATATTGTAACTTATAAAGAGGACTTGCATTCATTTGAAAAGACGCAAGACTTTTGAATATTAGCTCTCTCATACTCTCACCATTTCTCTTAGAATTTGTACATTAACTTTAAACAATTCAAGTGCTAAGAGAGCAAGCACTTAATATAGTTTTTCTTATCTAACCACTACTTCTTATTTGTAATTACAAAACAATACAGTATTGTTTTAACGAATTTTAATGTATTATAAAAGTTGCATGTTAAATTGGGATAAAAGTTTGGTTTAAGTAGGTTGAGGGATAAACCTGTGTAAAAAGGTCTGTGGTTGTAGAAATCTCAAGGTGTGATCCTTGGAGACTAGAGTAGGTCTTGTGGGTTTGATTTGAACTAGTATAATCTTTGGTGTGTTCCTTCATTATCCTAATCTTATCTTTTTATGTTATTTGTTTATCAATTATATTTTTCTTCTTCTAATCCTTTCTTAAAATCAACCAAAAATCTATAAGTTTTCAAAAAAAAAATTCATAATTCACTTCTTCTTATGTTTAAAGTCACTTAGGGTAATAAATGGTGCCTTTCACATGCCTTATAATTATTTTAGGAACTTTTTAGTGTGATTCTTTGGTTGTTCATTGAATATGCTCGCTAGTCCAACTTTTTGGCATATGTGAGGTATAGTATTGCAAATGTATCTCAGTGATCCTATGGTTTGGTTGAAAAGTTTGGCATTAAACAAATCCTTATTTACTTTCTTTATTAGTTGATATACCATTTTAATAGGTGTGATATATGCGTTGTAAGTTTCCATATTGAGTTTCTTTAACACATCTTTTGCATATCTCTTCTGGTACAAGAAAACTCATTTTCTAGTGTTCTTGAACTCCATTCTCAAAAAACTAGGACATATTTCCAAATTAATATAATTAAAGTTTACTCATCATATGTCTTGAATTTATTTATTTCTAAGTTAGTTGACCTTGTGACAAAAAGATCGTCAAGGTACAAATCTATAATTAGTGGTTACTTGTTATATGCATGCTTAACATGTATCCCATGTTATGATTGATACTTTTGAGCCCTAGTTTGATAAGGAAATTATCAATCCATTTATTCTAGGCTTTTGATGTTTGTTTCAAACTATATAGGCCTTTATCAACCATAGCATTTTTCCTTCTGGACATTTGAGCTCAAATCTAGACGGTTGAACTACATAGACTTCTTCATCTAGTGGTCCATTTAATTATTATGATAATGATAAACAAATAATGTTATGTACCCACATTAAGGATAAAGAATAGTAATACATTATCATTCATGAATAAAAGAAAAGAAATAATTGAAATTATAAACAAATTCAATTAGTACTACTTCTAATAATGAACAAAATCTAACACAATGACGGTTTGGCCGAGTGGTCTAAGGCGCCAGATTTAGGCTCTGGTCCGAAAGGGCGTGGGTTCAAATCGACTATGTTGCAGTTAGATACGACTCTAAAAACATTTCCTTTCTTGATTAAATATTGTAATTTATAAAGAGGACTTGCATTCATTTGAAAAGACGCAAGACTTTTGAATATTAGCTCTCTCATACTCTCACCATTTCTCTTAGAATTTGTACATTAACTTTAAACAATTCAAGTGCTAAGAGAGCAAGCACTTAATATAGTTTTTCTTATCTAACCACTACTTCTTATTTGTAATTACAAAACAATACAGTATTGTTTTAACGAATTTTAATGTATTATAAAAGTTGCATGTTAAATTGGGATAAAAGTTTGGTTTAAGTAGGTTGAGGGATAAACCTGTGTAAAAAGGTCTGTGGTTGTAGAAATCTCAAGGTGTGATCCTTGGAGACTAGAGTAGGTCTTGTGGGTTTGATTTGAACTAGTATAATCTTTGGTGTGTTCCTTCATTATCCTAATCTTATCTTTTTATGTTATTTGTTTATCAATTATATTTTTCTTCTTCTAATCCTTTCTTAAAATCAACCAAAAATCTATAAGTTTTCAAAAAAAAAATTCATAATTCACTTCTTCTTATGTTTAAAGTCACTTAGGGTAATAAATGGTGCCTTTCACATGCCTTATAATTATTTTAGGAACTTTTTAGTGTGATTCTTTGGTTGTTCATTGAATATGCTCGCTAGTCCAACTTTTTGGCATATGTGAGGTATAGTATTGCAAATGTATCTCAGTGATCCTATGGTTTGGTTGAAAAGTTTGGCATTAAACAAATCCTTATTTACTTTCTTTATTAGTTGATATACCATTTTAATAGGTGTGATATATGCGTTGTAAGTTTCCATATTGAGTTTCTTTAACACATCTTTTGCATATCTCTTCTGGTACAAGAAAACTCATTTTCTAGTGTTCTTGAACTCCATTCTCAAAAAACTAGGACATATTTCCAAATTAATATAATTAAAGTTTACTCATCATATGTCTTGAATTTATTTATTTCTAAGTTAGTTGACCTTGTGACAAAAAGATCGTCAAGGTACAAATCTATAATCAGTGGTTACTTGTTATATGCATGCTTAACATGTATCCCATGTTATGATTGATACTTTTGAGCCCTAGTTTGATAAGGAAATTATCAATCCATTTATTCTAGGCTTTTGATGTTTGTTTCAAACTATATAAGGCCTTTATCAACCATAGCATTTTTCCTTCTGGACATTTGAGCTCAAATCTAGACGGTTGAACTACATAGACTTCTTCATCTAGTGGTCCATTTAATTATTATGATAATGATAAACAAATAATGTCATGTACCCACATTAAGGATAAAGAATAGTAATACATTATCATTCATGAAGAAAAGAAAAGAAATAATTGAAATTATAAACTAAAATTCAATTAGTACTACTTCTAATAATGAACAAAATCTAACACAATGACGGTTTGGCCGAGTGGTCTAAGGCGCCAGATTTAGGCTCTGGTCCGAAAGGGCGTGGGTTCAAATCGACTATGTTGCAGTTAGATACGACTCTAAAACCATTTCCTTTCTTGACTAAATATTGTAATTTATAAAGAGGACTTGCATTCATTTGAAAAGACGCAAGACTTTTGAATATTAGCTCTCTCATACTCTCACCATTTCTCTTAGAATTTGTACATTAACTTTAAACATTTCAAGTGCTAAGAGAGCAAGCACTTAATATAGTTTTTCTTATCTAACCACTACTTCTTATTTGTAATTACAAAACAATACAGTATTGTTTTAACGAATTTTAATGTATTATAAAAGTTGCATGTTAAATTGGGATAAAAGTTTGGTTTAAGTAGGTTGAGGGATAAACCTGTGTAAAAAGGTCTGTGGTTGTAGAAATCTCAAGGTGTGATCCTTGGAGACTAGAGTAGGTCTTGTGGGTTTGATTTGAACTAGTATAATCTTTGGTGTGTTCCTTCATTATTCTAATCTTATCTTTTTATGTTATTTGTTTATCAATTATATTTTTCTTCTTCTAATCCTTTCTTAAAATCAACCAAAAATCTATAAGTTTTCAAAAAAAAAATTCATAATTCACTTCTTCTTATGTTTAAAGTCACTTAGGGTAATAAATGGTGCCTTTCACATGCCTTATAATTATTTTAGGAACTTTTTAGTGTGATTCTTTGGTTGTTCATTGAATATGCTCGCTAGTCCAACTTTTTGGCATATGTGAGGTATAGTATTGCAAATGTATCTCAGTGATCCTATGGTTTGGTTGAAAAGTTTGGCATTAAACAAATCCTTATTTACTTTCTTTATTAGTTGATATACCATTTTAATAGGTGTGATATACGCGTTGTAAGTTTCCATATTGAGTTTCTTTAACACATCTTTTGCATATCTCTTCTGGTACAAGAAAACTCATTTTCTAGTGTTCTTGAACTCCATTCTCAAAAAACTAGGACATATTTCCAAATTAATATAATTAAAGTTTACTCATCATATGTCTTGAATTTATTTATTTCTAAGTTAGTTGACCTTGTGACAAAAAGATCGTCAAGGTACAAATCTATAATCAGTGGTTACTTGTTATATGCATGCTTAACATGTATCCCATGTTATGATTGATACTTTTGAGCCCTAGTTTGATAAGGAAATTATCAATCCATTTATTCTAGGCTTTTGATGTTTGTTTCAAACTATATAAGGCCTTTATCAACCATAGCATTTTTCCTTCTGGACATTTGAGCTCAAATCTAGACGGTTGAACTACATAGACTTCTTCATCTAGTGGTCCATTTAATTATTATGATAATGATAAACAAATAATGTTATGTACCCACATTAAGGATAAAGAATAGTAATACATTATCATTCATGAATAAAAGAAAAGAAATAATTGAAATTATAAACAAATTCAATTAGTACTACTTCTAATAATGAACAAAATCTAACACAATGACGGTTTGGCCGAGTGGTCTAAGGCGCCAGATTTAGGCTCTGGTCCGAAAGGGCGTGGGTTCAAATCGACTATGTTGCAGTTAGATACGACTCTAAAACCATTTCCTTTCTTGACTAAATATTGTAGTTGCAGTTAGATACGACTCTAAAACCATTTCCTTTCTTGACTAAATATTGTAATTTATAAAGAGGACTTGCATTCATTTGAAAAGACGCAAGACTTTTGAATATTAGCTCTCTCATACTCTCACCATTTCTCTTAGAATTTGTACATTAACTTTAAACATTTCAAGTGCTAAGAGAGCAAGCACTTAATATAGTTTTTCTTATCTAACCACTACTTCTTATTTGTAATTACAAAACAATACAGTATTGTTTTAACGAATTTTAATGTATTATAAAAGTTGCATGTTAAATTGGGATAAAAGTTTGGTTTAAGTAGGTTGAGGGATAAACCTGTGTAAAAAGGTCTGTGGTTGTAGAAATCTCAAGGTGTGATCCTTGGAGACTAGAGTAGGTCTTGTGGGTTTGATTTGAACTAGTATAATCTTTGGTGTGTTCCTTCATTATCCTAATCTTATCTTTTTATGTTATTTGTTTATCAATTATATTTTTCTTCTTCTAATCCTTTCTTAAAATCAACCAAAAATCTATAAGTTTTCAAAAAAAAAATTCATAATTAACTTCTTCTTATGTTTAAAGTCACTTAGGGTAATAAATGGTGCCTTTCACATGCCTTATAATTATTTTAGGAACTTTTTAGTGTGATTCTTTGGTTGTTCATTGAATATGCTCGCTAGTCCAACTTTTTGGCATATGTGAGGTATAGTATTGCAAATGTATCTCAGTGATCCTATGGTTTGGTTGAAAAGTTTGGCATTAAACAAATCCTTATTTACTTTCTTTATTAGTTGATATACCATTTTAATAGGTGTGATATATGCGTTGTAAGTTTCCATATTGAGTTTCTTTAACACATCTTTTGCATATCTCTTCTGGTACAAGAAAACTCATTTTCTAGTGTTCTTGAACTCCATTCTCAAAAAACTAGGACATATTTCCAAATTAATATAATTAAAGTTTACTCATCATATGTCTTGAATTTATTTATTTCTAAGTTAGTTGACCTTGTGACAAAAAGATCGTCAAGGTACAAATCTATAATCAGTGGTTACTTGTTATATGCATGCTTAACATGTATCCCATGTTATGATTGATACTTTTGAGCCCTAGTTTGATAAGGAAATTATCAATCCATTTATTCTAGGCTTTTGATGTTTGTTTCAAACTATATAAGGCCTTTATCAACCATAGCATTTTTCCTTCTGGACATTTGAGCTCAAATCTAGACGGTTGAACTACATAGACTTCTTCATCTAGTGGTCCATTTAATTATTATGATAATGATAAACAAATAATGTTATGTACCCACATTAAGGATAAAGAATAGTAATACATTATCATTCATGAAGAAAAGAAAAGAAATAATTGAAATTATAAACTAAAATTCAATTAGTACTACTTCTAATAATGAACAAAATCTAACACAATGACGGTTTGGCCGAGTGGTCTAAGGTGCCAGATTTAGGCTCTGGTCCGAAAGGGCGTGGGTTCAAATCGACTATGTTGCAGTTAGATACGACTCTAAAACCATTTCCTTTCTTGACTAAATATTGTAATTTATAAAGAGGACTTGCATTCATTTGAAAAGACGCAAGACTTTTGAATATTAGCTCTCTCATACTCTCACCATTTCTCTTAGAATTTGTACATTAACTTTAAACATTTCAAGTGCTAAGAGAGCAAGCACTTAATATAGTTTTTCTTATCTAACCACTACTTCTTATTTGTAATTACAAAACAATACAGTATTGTTTTAACGAATTTTAATGTATTATAAAAGTTGCATGTTAAATTGGGATAAAAGTTTGGTTTAAGTAGGTTGAGGGATAAACCTGTGTAAAAAGGTCTGTGGTTGTAGAAATCTCAAGGTGTGATCCTTGGAGACTAGAGTAGGTCTTGTGGGTTTGATTTGAACTAGTATAATCTTTGGTGTGTTCCTTCATTATCCTAATCTTATCTTTTTATGTTATTTGTTTATCAATTATATTTTTCTTCTTCTAATCCTTTCTTAAAATCAACCAAAAATCTATAAGTTTTCAAAAAAAAAATTCATAATTCACTTCTTCTTATGTTTAAAGTCACTTAGGGTAATAAATGGTGCCTTTCACATGCCTTATAATTATTTTAGGAACTTTTTAGTGTGATTCTTTGGTTGTTCATTGAATATGCTCGCTAGTCCAACTTTTTGGCATATGTGAGGTATAGTATTGCAAATGTATCTCAGTGATCCTATGGTTTGGTTGAAAAGTTTGGCATTAAACAAATCCTTATTTACTTTCTTTATTAGTTGATATACCATTTTAATAGGTGTGATATATGCGTTGTAAGTTTCCATATTGAGTTTCTTTAACACATCTTTTGCATATCTCTTCTGGTACAAGAAAACTCATTTTCTAGTGTTCTTGAACTCCATTCTCAAAAAACTAGGACATATTTCCAAATTAATATAATTAAAGTTTACTCATCATATGTCTTGAATTTATTTATTTCTAAGTTAGTTGACCTTGTGACAAAAAGATCGTCAAGGTACAAATCTATAATCAGTGGTTACTTGTTATATGCATGCTTAACATGTATCCCATGTTATGATTGATACTTTTGAGCCCTAGTTTGATAAGGAAATTATCAATCCATTTATTCTAGGCTTTTGATGTTTGTTTCAAACTATATAAGGCCTTTATCAACCATAGCATTTTTCCTTCTGGACATTTGAGCTCAAATCTAGACGGTTGAACTACATAGACTTCTTCATCTAGTGGTCCATTTAATTATTATGATAATGATAAACAAATAATGTTATGTACCCACATTAAGGATAAAGAATAGTAATACATTATCATTCATGAAGAAAAGAAAAGAAATAATTGAAATTATAAACTAAAATTCAATTAGTACTACTTCTAATAATGAACAAAATCTAACACAATGACGGTTTGGCCGAGTGGTCTAAGGCGCCAGATTTAGGCTCTGGTCCGAAAGGGCGTGGGTTCAAATCGACTATGTTGCAGTTAGATACGACTCTAAAACCATTTCCTTTCTTGACTAAATATTGTAATTTATAAAGAGGACTTGCATTCATTTGAAAAGACGCAAGACTTTTGAATATTAGCTCTCTCATACTCTCACCATTTCTCTTAGAATTTGTACATTAACTTTAAACATTTCAAGTGCTAAGAGAGCAAGCACTTAATATAGTTTTTCTTATCTAACCACTACTTCTTATTTGTAATTACAAAACAATACAGTATTGTTTTAACGAATTTTAATGTATTATAAAAGTTGCATGTTAAATTGGGATAAAAGTTTGGTTTAAGTAGGTTGAGGGATAAACCTGTGTAAAAAGGTCTGTGGTTGTAGAAATCTCAAGGTGTGATCCTTGGAGACTAGAGTAGGTCTTGTGGGTTTGATTTGAACTAGTATAATCTTTGGTGTGTTCCTTCATTATCCTAATCTTATCTTTTTATGTTATTTGTTTATCAATTATATTTTTCTTCTTCTAATCCTTTCTTAAAATCAACCAAAAATCTATAAGTTTTCAAAAAAAAAATTCATAATTCACTTCTTCTTATGTTTAAAGTCACTTAGGGTAATAAATGGTGCCTTTCACATGCCTTATAATTATTTTAGGAACTTTTTAGTGTGATTCTTTGGTTGTTCATTGAATATGCTCGCTAGTCCAACTTTTTGGCATATGTGAGGTATAGTATTGCAAATGTATCTCAGTGATCCTATGGTTTGGTTGAAAAGTTTGGCATTAAACAAATCCTTATTTACTTTCTTTATTAGTTGATATACCATTTTAATAGGTGTGATATATGCGTTGTAAGTTTCCATATTGAGTTTCTTTAACACATCTTTTGCATATCTCTTCTGGTACAAGAAAACTCATTTTCTAGTGTTCTTGAACTCCATTCTCAAAAAACTAGGACATATTTCCAAATTAATATAATTAAAGTTTACTCATCATATGTCTTGAATTTATTTATTTCTAAGTTAGTTGACCTTGTGACAAAAAGATCGTCAAGGTACAAATCTATAATCAGTGGTTACTTGTTATATGCATGCTTAACATGTATCCCATGTTATGATTGATACTTTTGAGCCCTAGTTTGATAAGGAAATTATCAATCCATTTATTCTAGGCTTTTGATGTTTGTTTCAAACTATATAAGGCCTTTATCAACCATAGCATTTTTCCTTCTGGACATTTGAGCTCAAATCTAGACGGTTGAACTACATAGACTTCTTCATCTAGTGGTCCATTTAATTATTATGATAATGATAAACAAATAATGTTATGTACCCACATTAAGGATAAAGAATAGTAATACATTATCATTCATGAAGAAAAGAAAAGAAATAATTGAAATTATAAACTAAAATTCAATTAGTACTACTTCTAATAATGAACAAAATCTAACACAATGACGGTTTGGCCGAGTGGTCTAAGGCGCCAGATTTAGGCTCTGGTCCGAAAGGGCGTGGGTTCAAATCGACTATGTTGCAGTTAGATACGACTCTAAAACCATTTCCTTTCTTGACTAAATATTGTAATTTATAAAGAGGACTTGCATTCATTTGAAAAGACGCAAGACTTTTGAATATTAGCTCTCTCATACTCTCACCATTTCTCTTAGAATTTGTACATTAACTTTAAACATTTCAAGTGCTAAGAGAGCAAGCACTTAATATAGTTTTTCTTATCTAACCACTACTTCTTATTTGTAATTACAAAACAATACAGTATTGTTTTAACGAATTTTAATGTATTATAAAAGTTGCATGTTAAATTGGGATAAAAGTTTGGTTTAAGTAGGTTGAGGGATAAACCTGTGTAAAAAGGTCTGTGGTTGTAGAAATCTCAAGGTGTGATCCTTGGAGACTAGAGTAGGTCTTGTGGGTTTGATTTGAACTAGTATAATCTTTGGTGTGTTCCTTCATTATCCTAATCTTATCTTTTTATGTTATTTGTTTATCAATTATATTTTTCTTCTTCTAATCCTTTCTTAAAATCAACCAAAAATCTATAAGTTTTCAAAAAAAAAATTCATAATTCACTTCTTCTTATGTTTAAAGTCACTTAGGGTAATAAATGGTGCCTTTCACATGCCTTATAATTATTTTAGGAACTTTTTAGTGTGATTCTTTGGTTGTTCATTGAATATGCTCGCTAGTCCAACTTTTTGGCATATGTGAGGTATAGTATTGCAAATGTATCTCAGTGATCCTATGGTTTGGTTGAAAAGTTTGGCATTAAACAAATCCTTATTTACTTTCTTTATTAGTTGATATACCATTTTAATAGGTGTGATATATGCGTTGTAAGTTTCCATATTGAGTTTCTTTAACACATCTTTTGCATATCTCTTCTGGTACAAGAAAACTCATTTTCTAGTGTTCTTGAACTCCATTCTCAAAAAACTAGGACATATTTCCAAATTAATATAATTAAAGTTTACTCATCATATGTCTTGAATTTATTTATTTCTAAGTTAGTTGACCTTGTGACAAAAAGATCGTCAAGGTACAAATCTATAATCAGTGGTTACTTGTTATATGCATGCTTAACATGTATCCCATGTTATGATTGATACTTTTGAGCCCTAGTTTGATAAGGAAATTATCAATCCATTTATTCTAGGCTTTTGATGTTTGTTTCAAACTATATAAGGCCTTTATCAACCATAGCATTTTTCCTTCTGGACATTTGAGCTCAAATCTAGACGGTTGAACTACATAGACTTCTTCATCTAGTGGTCCATTTAATTATTATGATAATGATAAACAAATAATGTTATGTACCCACATTAAGGATAAAGAATAGTAATACATTATCATTCATGAAGAAAAGAAAAGAAATAATTGAAATTATAAACTAAAATTCAATTAGTACTACTTCTAATAATGAACAAAATCTAACACAATGACGGTTTGGCCGAGTGGTCTAAGGCGCCAGATTTAGGCTCTGGTCCGAAAGGGCGTGGGTTCAAATCGACTATGTTGCAGTTAGATACGACTCTAAAACCATTTCCTTTCTTGACTAAATATTGTAATTTATAAAGAGGACTTGCATTCATTTGAAAAGACGCAAGACTTTTGAATATTAGCTCTCTCATACTCTCACCATTTCTCTTAGAATTTGTACATTAACTTTAAACATTTCAAGTGCTAAGAGAGAAAGCACTTAATATAGTTTTTCTTATCTAACCACTACTTCTTATTTGTAATTACAAAACAATACAGTATTGTTTTAACGAATTTTAATGTATTATAAAAGTTGCATGTTAAATTGGGATAAAAGTTTGGTTTAAGTAGGTTGAGGGATAAACCTGTGTAAAAAGGTCTGTGGTTGTAGAAATCTCAAGGTGTGATCCTTGGAGACTAGAGTAGGTCTTGTGGGTTTGATTTGAACTAGTATAATCTTTGGTGTGTTCCTTCATTATCCTAATCTTATCTTTTTATGTTATTTGTTTATCAATTATATTTTTCTTCTTCTAATCCTTTCTTAAAATCAACCAAAAATCTATAAGTTTTCAAAAAAAAAATTCATAATTCACTTCTTCTTATGTTTAAAGTCACTTAGGGTAATAAATGGTGCCTTTCACATGCCTTATAATTATTTTAGGAACTTTTTAGTGTGATTCTTTGGTTGTTCATTGAATATGCTCGCTAGTCCAACTTTTTGGCATATGTGAGGTATAGTATTGCAAATGTATCTCAGTGATCCTATGGTTTGGTTGAAAAGTTTAGCATTAAACAAATCCTTATTTACTTTCTTTATTAGTTGATATACCATTTTAATAGGTGTGATATATGCGTTGTAAGTTTCCATATTGAGTTTCTTTAACACATCTTTTGCATATCTCTTCTGGTACAAGAAAACTCATTTTCTAGTGTTCTTGAACTCCATTCTCAAAAAACTAGGACATATTTCCAAATTAATATAATTAAAGTTTACTCATCATATGTCTTGAATTTATTTATTTCTAAGTTAGTTGACCTTGTGACAAAAAGATCGTCAAGGTACAAATCTATAATCAGTGGTTACTTGTTATATGCATGCTTAACATGTATCCCATGTTATGATTGATACTTTTGAGCCCTAGTTTGATAAGGAAATTATCAATCCATTTATTCTAGGCTTTTGATGTTTGTTTCAAACTATATAAGGCCTTTATCAACCATAGCATTTTTCCTTCTGGACATTTGAGCTCAAATCTAGACGGTTGAACTACATAGACTTCTTCATCTAGTGGTCCATTTAATTATTATGATAATGATAAACAAATAATGTTATGTACCCACATTAAGGATAAAGAATAGTAATACATTATCATTCATGAAGAAAAGAAAAGAAATAATTGAAATTATAAACTAAAATTCAATTAGTACTACTTCTAATAATGAACAAAATCTAACACAATGACGGTTTGGCCGAGTGGTCTAAGGCGCCAGATTTAGGCTCTGGTCCGAAAGGGCGTGGGTTCAAATCGACTATGTTGCAGTTAGATACGACTCTAAAACCATTTCCTTTCTTGACTAAATATTGTAATTTATAAAGAGGACTTGCATTCATTTGAAAAGACGCAAGACTTTTGAATATTAGCTCTCTCATACTCTCACCATTTCTCTTAGAATTTGTACATTAACTTTAAACATTTCAAGTGCTAAGAGAGCAAGCACTTAATATAGTTTTTCTTATCTAACCACTACTTCTTATTTGTAATTACAAAACAATACAGTATTGTTTTAACGAATTTTAATGTATTATAAAAGTTGCATGTTAAATTGGGATAAAAGTTTGGTTTAAGTAGGTTGAGGGATAAACCTGTGTAAAAAGGTCTGTGGTTGTAGAAATCTCAAGGTGTGATCCTTGGAGACTAGAGTAGGTCTTGTGGGTTTGATTTGAACTAGTATAATCTTTGGTGTGTTCCTTCATTATCCTAATCTTATCTTTTTATGTTATTTGTTTATCAATTATATTTTTCTTCTTCTAATCCTTTCTTAAAATCAACCAAAAATCTATAAGTTTTCAAAAAAAAAATTCATAATTCACTTCTTCTTATGTTTAAAGTCACTTAGGGTAATAAATGGTGCCTTTCACATGCCTTATAATTATTTTAGGAACTTTTTAGTGTGATTCTTTGGTTGTTCATTGAATATGCTCGCTAGTCCAACTTTTTGGCATATGTGAGGTATAGTATTGCAAATGTATCTCAGTGATCCTATGGTTTGGTTGAAAAGTTTGGCATTAAACAAATCCTTATTTACTTTCTTTATTAGTTGATATACCATTTTAATAGGTGTGATATATGCGTTGTAAGTTTCCATATTGAGTTTCTTTAACACATCTTTTGCATATCTCTTCTGGTACAAGAAAACTCATTTTCTAGTGTTCTTGAACTCCATTCTCAAAAAACTAGGACATATTTCCAAATTAATATAATTAAAGTTTACTCATCATATGTCTTGAATTTATTTATTTCTAAGTTAGTTGACCTTGTGACAAAAAGATCGTCAAGGTACAAATCTATAATCAGTGGTTACTTGTTATATGCATGCTTAACATGTATCCCATGTTATGATTGATACTTTTGAGCCCTAGTTTGATAAGGAAATTATCAATCCATTTATTCTAGGCTTTTGATGTTTGTTTCAAACTATATAAGGCCTTTATCAACCATAGCATTTTTCCTTCTGGACATTTGAGCTCAAATCTAGACGGTTGAACTACATAGACTTCTTCATCTAGTGGTCCATTTAATTATTATGATAATGATAAACAAATAATGTTATGTACCCACATTAAGGATAAAGAATAGTAATACATTATCATTCATGAAGAAAAGAAAAGAAATAATTGAAATTATAAACTAAAATTCAATTAGTACTACTTCTAATAATGAACAAAATCTAACACAATGACAGTTTGGCCGAGTGGTCTAAGGCGCCAGATTTAGGCTCTGGTCCGAAAGGGCGTGGGTTCAAATCGACTATGTTGCAGTTAGATACGACTCTAAAAACATTTCCTTTCTTGACTAAATATTGTAATTTATAAAGAGGACTTGCATTCATTTGAAAAGACGCAAGACTTTTGAATATTAGCTCTCTCATACTCTCACCATTTCTCTTAGAATTTGTACATTAACTTTAAACAATTCAAGTGCTAAGAGAGCAAGCACTTAATATAGTTTTTCTTATCTAACCACTACTTCTTATTTGTAATTACAAAACAATACAGTATTGTTTTAACGAATTTTAATGTATTATAAAAGTTGCATGTTAAATTGGGATAAAAGTTTGGTTTAAGCAGCTTGAGGGATAAACCTGTGTAAAAAGGTATGTGGTTGTAGAAATCTCAAGGTGTGATCCTTGGAGACTAGAGTAGGTCTTGTGGGTTTGATTTGAACTAGTATAATCTTTGGTGTGTTCCTTCATTATCCTAATCTTATCTTTTTATGTTATTTGTTTATCAATTATATTTTTCTTCTTCTAATCCTTTCTTAAAATCAACCAAAAATCTATAAGTTTTCAAAAAAAAAATTCATAATTCACTTCTTCTTATGTTTAAAGTCACTTAGGGTAATAAATGGTGCCTTTCACATGCCTTATAATTATTTTAGGAACTTTTTAGTGTGATTCTTTGGTTGTTCATTGAATATGCTCGCTAGTCCAACTTTTTGGCATATGTGAGGTATAGTATTGCAAATGTATCTCAGTGATCCTATGGTTTGGTTGAAAAGTTTGGCATTAAACAAATGCTTATTTACTTTCTTTATTAGTTGATATACCATTTTAATAGGTGTGATATATGCATTGTAAGTTTCCATATTGAGTTTCTTTAACACATCTTTTGCATATCTCTTCTGGTACAAGAAAACTCATTTTCTAGTGTTCTTGAACTCCATTCTCAAAAAACTAGGACATATTTCCAAATTAATGTAATTAAAGTTTACAAATCATATGTCTTGAATTTATTTATTTCTAAGTTAGTTGACCTTGTGACAAAAAGATCGTCAAGGTACAAATCTATAATCAGTGGTTACTTGTTATATGCATGCTTAACATGTATCCCATGTTATGATTGATACTTTTGAGCCCTAGTTTGATAAGGAAATTATCAATCCATTTATTCTAGGCTTTTGATGTTTGTTTCAAACTATATAAGGCCTTTATCAACCATAGCATTTTTCCTTCTGGACATTTGAGCTCAAATCTAGACGGTTGAACTACATAGACTTCTTCATCTAGTGGTCCATTTAATTATTATGATAATGATAAACAAATAATGTTATGTACCCACATTAAGGATAAAGAATAGTAATACATTATCATTCATGAAGAAAAGAAAAGAAATAATTGAAATTATAAACTAAAATTCAATTAGTACTACTTCTAATAATGAACAAAATCTAACACAATGACGGTTTGGCCGAGTGGTCTAAGGCGCCAGATTTAGGCTCTGGTCCGAAAGGGCGTGGGTTCAAATCGACTATGTTGCAGTTAGATACGACTCTAAAAACATTTCCTTTCTTGACTAAATATTGTAATTTATAAAGAGGACTTGCATTCATTTGAAAAGACGCAAGACTTTTGAATATTAGCTCTCTCATACTCTCACCATTTCTCTTAGAATTTGTACATTAACTTTAAACAATTCAAGTGCTAAGAGAGCAAGCACTTAATATAGTTTTTCTTATCTAACCACTACTTCTTATTTGTAATTACAAAACAATACAGTATTGTTTTAACGAATTTTAATGTATTATAAAAGTTGCATGTTAAATTGGGATAAAAGTTTGGTTTAAGTAGGTTGAGGGATAAACCTGTGTAAAAAGGTCTGTGGTTGTAGAAATCTCAAGGTGTGATCCTTGGAGACTAGAGTAGGTCTTGTGGGTTTGATTTGAACTAGTATAATCTTTGGTGTGTTCCTTCATTATCCTAATCTTATCTTTTTATGTTATTTGTTTATCAATTATATTTTTCTTCTTCTAATCCTTTCTTAAAATCAACCAAAAATCTATAAGTTTTCAAAAAAAAAATTCATAATTCACTTCTTCTTATGTTTAAAGTCACTTAGGGTAATAAATGGTGCCTTTCACATGCATTATAATTATTTTAGGAACTTTTTAGTGTGATTCTTTGGTTGTTCATTGAATATGGTCGCTAGTCCAACTTTTTGGCATATGTGAGGTATAGTATTGCAAATGTATCTCAGTGATCCTATGGTTTGGTTGAAAAGTTTGGCATTAAACAAATCCTTATTTACTTTCTTTATTAGTTGATATACCATTTTAATAGGTGTGATATATGCATTGTAAGTTTCCATATTGAGTTTCTTT
This sequence comes from Lathyrus sativus, assembly GCA_963859935.3. Lineage (NCBI taxonomy): Eukaryota > Viridiplantae > Streptophyta > Magnoliopsida > Fabales > Fabaceae > Lathyrus > Lathyrus sativus. The sequence continues at coordinate 116,276,892 of OZ012735.1, forward strand.
AACACATCTTTTGCATATCTCTTCTGGTACAAGAAAACTCATTTTCTAGTGTTCTTGAACTCCATTCTCAAAAAACTAGGACATATTTCCAAATTAATGTAATTAAAGTTTACAAATCATATGTCTTGAATTTATTTATTTCTAAGTTAGTTGACCTTGTGACAAAAAGATCGTCAAGGTACAAATCTATAATCAGTGGTTACTTGTTATATGCATGCTTAACATGTATCCCATGTTATGATTGATACTTTTGAGCCCTAGTTTGATAAGGAAATTATCAATCCATTTATTCTAGGCTTTTGATGTTTGTTTCAAACTATATAAGGCCTTTATCAACCATAGCATTTTTCCTTCTGGACATTTGAGCTCAAATCTAGACGGTTGAACTACATAGACTTCTTCATCTAGTGGTCCATTTAATTATTATGATAATGATAAACAAATAATGTTATGTACCCACATTAAGGATAAAGAATAGTAATACATTATCATTCATGAAGAAAAGAAAAGAAATAATTGAAATTATAAACTAAAATTCAATTAGTACTACTTCTAATAATGAACAAAATCTAACACAATGACGGTTTGGCCGAGTGGTCTAAGGCGCCAGATTTAGGCTCTGGTCCGAAAGGGCGTGGGTTCAAATCGACTATGTTGCAGTTAGATACGACTCTAAAAACATTTCCTTTCTTGACTAAATATTGTAATTTATAAAGAGGACTTGCATTCATTTGAAAAGACGCAAGACTTTTGAATATTAGCTCTCTCATACTCTCACCATTTCTCTTAGAATTTGTACATTAACTTTAAACAATTCAAGTGCTAAGAGAGCAAGCACTTAATATAGTTTTTCTTATCTAACCACTACTTCTTATTTGTAATTACAAAACAATACAGTATTGTTTTAACGAATTTTAATGTATTATAAAAGTTGCATGTTAAATTGGGATAAAAGTTTGGTTTAAGTAGGTTGAGGGATAAACCTGTGTAAAAAGGTCTGTGGTTGTAGAAATCTCAAGGTGTGATCCTTGGAGACTAGAGTAGGTCTTGTGGGTTTGATTTGAACTAGTATAATCTTTGGTGTGTTCCTTCATTATCCTAATCTTATCTTTTTATGTTATTTGTTTATCAATTATATTTTTCTTCTTCTAATCCTTTCTTAAAATAAACCAAAAATCTATAAGTTTTCAAAAAAAAAATTCATAATTCACTTCTTCTTATGTTTAAAGTCACTTAGGGTAATAAATGGTGCCTTTCACATGCATTATAATTATTTTAGGAACTTTTTAGTGTGATTCTTTGGTTGTTCATTGAATATGGTCGCTAGTCCAACTTTTTGGCATATGTGAGGTATAGTATTGCAAATGTATCTCAGTGATCCTATGGTTTGGTTGAAAAGTTTGGCATTAAACAAATCCTTATTTACTTTCTTTATTAGTTGATATACCATTTTAATAGGTGTGATATATGCATTGTAAGTTTCCATATTGAGTTTCTTTAACACATCTTTTGCATATCTCTTTTGGTACAAGAAAACTCATTTTCTAGTGTTCTTGAACTCCATTCTCAAAAAACTAGGACATATTTCCAAATTAATGTAATTAAAGTTTACAAATCATATGTCTTGAATTTATTTATTTCTAAGTTAGTTGACCTTGTGACAAAAAGATCGTCAAGGTACAAATCTATAATCAGTGGTTACTTGTTATATGCATGCTTAACATGTATCCCATGTTATGATTGATACTTTTGAGCCCTAGTTTGATAAGGAAATTATCAATCCATTTATTCTAGGCTTTTGATGTTTGTTTCAAACTATATAAGGCCTTTATCAACCATAGCATTTTTCCTTCTGGACATTTGAGCTCAAATCTAGACGGTTGAACTACATAGACTTCTTCATCTAGTGGTCCATTTAATTATTATGATAATGATAAACAAATAATGTTATGTACCCACATTAAGGATAAAGAATAGTAATACATTATCATTCATGAAGAAAAGAAAAGAAATAATTGAAATTATAAACTAAAATTCAATTAGTACTACTTCTAATAATGAACAAAATCTAACACAATGACGGTTTGGCCGAGTGGTCTAAGGCGCCAGATTTAGGCTCTGGTCCGAAAGGGCGTGGGTTCAAATCGACTATGTTGCAGTTAGATACGACTCTAAAACCATTTCCTTTCTTGACTAAATATTGTAATTTATAAAGAGGACTTGCATTCATTTGAAAAGACGCAAGACTTTTGAATATTAGCTCTCTCATACTCTCACCATTTCTCTTAGAATTTGTACATTAACTTTAAACATTTCAAGTGCTAAGAGAGCAAGCACTTAATATAGTTTTTCTTATCTAACCACTACTTCTTATTTGTAATTACAAAACAATACAGTATTGTTTTAACGAATTTTAATGTATTATAAAAGTTGCATGTTAAATTGGGATAAAAGTTTGGTTTAAGTAGGTTGAGGGATAAACCTGTGTAAAAAGGTCTGTGGTTGTAGAAATCTCAAGGTGTGATCCTTGGAGACTAGAGTAGGTCTTGTGGGTTTGATTTGAACTAGTATAATCTTTGGTGTGTTCCTTCATTATCCTAATCTTATCTTTTTATGTTATTTGTTTATCAATTATATTTTTCTTCTTCTAATCCTTTCTTAAAATCAACCAAAAATCTATAAGTTTTCAAAAAAAAAATTCATAATTCACTTCTTCTTATGTTTAAAGTCACTTAGGGTAATAAATGGTGCCTTTCACATGCCTTATAATTATTTTAGGAACTTTTTAGTGTGATTCTTTGGTTGTTCATTGAATATGGTCGCTAGTCCAACTTTTTGGCATATGTGAGGTATAGTATTGCAAATGTATCTCAGTGATCCTATGGTTTGGTTGAAAAGTTTGGCATTAAACAAATCCTTATTTACTTTCTTTATTAGTTGATATACCATTTTAATAGGTGTGATATATGCGTTGTAAGTTTCCATATTGAGTTTCTTTAACACATCTTTTGCATATCTCTTCTGGTACAAGAAAACTCATTTTCTAGTGTTCTTGAACTCCATTCTCAAAAAACTAGGACATATTTCCAAATTAATGTAATTAAAGTTTACTCATCATATGTCTTGAATTTATTTATTTCTAAGTTAGTTGACCTTGTGACAAAAAGATCGTCAAGGTACAAATCTATAATCAGTGGTTACTTGTTATATGCATGCTTAACATGTATCCCATGTTATGATTGATACTTTTGAGCCCTAGTTTGATAAGGAAATTATCAATCCATTTATTCTAGGCTTTTGATGTTTGTTTCAAACTATATAAGGCCTTTATCAACCATAGCATTTTTCCTTCTGGACATTTGAGCTCAAATCTAGACGGTTGAACTACATAGACTTCTTCATCTAGTGGTCCATTTAATTATTATGATAATGATAAACAAATAATGTTATGTACCCACATTAAGGATAAAGAATAGTAATACATTATCATTCATGAAGAAAAGAAAAGAAATAATTGAAATTATAAACTAAAATTCAATTAGTACTACTTCTAATAATGAACAAAATCTAACACAATGACGGTTTGGCCGAGTGGTCTAAGGCGCCAGATTTAGGCTCTGGTCCGAAAGGGCGTGGGTTCAAATCGACTATGTTGCAGTTAGATACGACTCTAAAACCATTTCCTTTCTTGACTAAATATTGTAATTTATAAAGAGGACTTGCATTCATTTGAAAAGACGCAAGACTTTTGAATATTAGCTCTCTCATACTCTCACCATTTCTCTTAGAATTTGTACATTAACTTTAAACATTTCAAGTGCTAAGAGAGCAAGCACTTAATATAGTTTTTCTTATCTAACCACTACTTCTTATTTGTAATTACAAAACAATACAGTATTGTTTTAACGAATTTTAATGTATTATAAAAGTTGCATGTTAAATTGGGATAAAAGTTTGGTTTAAGTAGGTTGAGGGATAAACCTGTGTAAAAAGGTCTGTGGTTGTAGAAATCTCAAGGTGTGATCCTTGGAGACTAGAGTAGGTCTTGTGGGTTTGATTTGAACTAGTATAATCTTTGGTGTGTTCCTTCATTATCCTAATCTTATCTTTTTATGTTATTTGTTTATCAATTATATTTTTCTTCTTCTAATCCTTTCTTAAAATCAACCAAAAATCTATAAGTTTTCAAAAAAAAAATTCATAATTCACTTCTTCTTATGTTTAAAGTCACTTAGGGTAATAAATGGTGCCTTTCACATGCATTATAATTATTTTAGGAACTTTTTAGTGTGATTCTTTGGTTGTTCATTGAATATGGTCGCTAGTCCAACTTTTTGGCATATGTGAGGTATAGTATTGCAAATGTCTCTCAGTGATCCTATGGTTTGGTTGAAAAGTTTGGCATTAAACAAATCCTTATTTACTTTCTTTATTAGTTGATATACCATTTTAATAGGTGTGATATATGCATTGTAAGTTTCCATATTGAGTTTCTTTAACACATCTTTTGCATATCTCTTCTGGTACAAGAAAACTCATTTTCTAGTGTTCTTGAACTCCATTCTCAAAAAACTAGGACATATTTCCAAATTAATGTAATTAAAGTTTACAAATCATATGTCTTGAATTTATTTATTTCTAAGTTAGTTGACCTTGTGACAAAAAGATCGTCAAGGTACAAATCTATAATCAGTGGTTACTTGTTATATGCATGCTTAACATGTATCCCATGTTATGATTGATACTTTTGAGCCCTAGTTTGATAAGGAAATTATCAATCCATTTATTCTAGGCTTTTGATGTTTGTTTCAAACTATATAAGGCCTTTATCAACCATAGCATTTTTCCTTCTGGACATTTGAGCTCAAATCTAGACGGTTGAACTACATAGACTTCTTCATCTAGTGGTCCATTTATTTATTATGATAATGATAAACAAATAATGTTATGTACCCACATTAAGGATAAAGAATAGTAATACATTATCATTCATGAAGAAAAGAAAAGAAATAATTGAAATTATAAACTAAAATTCAATTAGTACTACTTCTAATAATGAACAAAATCTAACACAATGACGGTTTGGCCGAGTGGTCTAAGGCGCCAGATTTAGGCTCTGGTCCGAAAGGGCGTGGGTTCAAATCGACTATGTTGCAGTTAGATACGACTCTAAAAACATTTCCTTTCTTGACTAAATATTGTAATTTATAAAGAGGACTTGCATTCATTTGAAAAGACGCAAGACTTTTGAATATTAGCTCTCTCATACTCTCACCATTTCTCTTAGAATTTGTACATTAACTTTAAACAATTCAAGTGCTAAGAGAGCAAGCACTTAATATAGTTTTTCTTATCTAACCACTACTTCTTATTTGTAATTACAAAACAATACAGTATTGTTTTAACGAATTTTAATGTATTATAAAAGTTGCATGTTAAATTGGGATAAAAGTTTGGTTTAAGTAGGTTGAGGGATAAACCTGTGTAAAAAGGTCTGTGGTTGTAGAAATCTCAAGGTGTGATCCTTGGAGACTAGAGTAGGTCTTGTGGGTTTGATTTGAACTAGTATAATCTTTGGTGTGTTCCTTCATTATCCTAATCTTATCTTTTTATGTTATTTGTTTATCAATTATATTTTTCTTCTTCTAATCCTTTCTTAAAATAAACCAAAAATCTATAAGTTTTCAAAAAAAAAATTCATAATTCACTTCTTCTTATGTTTAAAGTCACTTAGGGTAATAAATGGTGCCTTTCACATGCATTATAATTATTTTAGGAACTTTTTAGTGTGATTCTTTGGTTGTTCATTGAATATGGTCGCTAGTCCAACTTTTTGGCATATGTGAGGTATAGTATTGCAAATGTATCTCAGTGATCCTATGGTTTGGTTGAAAAGTTTGGCATTAAACAAATCCTTATTTACTTTCTTTATTAGTTGATATACCATTTTAATAGGTGTGATATATGCGTTGTAAGTTTCCATATTGAGTTTCTTTAACACATCTTTTGCATATCTCTTCTGGTACAAGAAAACTCATTTTCTAGTGTTCTTGAACTCCATTCTCAAAAAACTAGGACATATTTCCAAATTAATATAATTAAAGTTTACTCATCATATGTCTTGAATTTATTTATTTCTAAGTTAGTTGACCTTGTGACAAAAAGATCGTCAAGGTACAAATCTATAATCAGTGGTTACTTGTTATATGCATGCTTAACATGTATCCCATGTTATGATTGATACTTTTGAGCCCTAGTTTGATAAGGAAATTATCAATCCATTTATTCTAGGCTTTTGATGTTTGTTTCAAACTATATAAGGCCTTTATCAACCATAGCATTTTTCCTTCTGGACATTTGAGCTCAAATCTAGACGGTTGAACTACATAGACTTCTTCATCTAGTGGTCCATTTAATTATTATGATAATGATAAACAAATAATGTTATGTACCCACATTAAGGATAAAGAATAGTAATACATTATCATTCATGAAGAAAAGAAAAGAAATAATTGAAATTATAAACTAAAATTCAATTAGTACTACTTCTAATAATGAACAAAATCTAACACAATGACGGTTTGGCCGAGTGGTCTAAGGCGCCAGATTTAGGCTCTGGTCCGAAAGGGCGTGGGTTCAAATCGACTATGTTGCAGTTAGATACGACTCTAAAACCATTTCCTTTCTTGACTAAATATTGTAATTTATAAAGAGGACTTGCATTCATTTGAAAAGACGCAAGACTTTTGAATATTAGCTCTCTCATACTCTCACCATTTCTCTTAGAATTTGTACATTAACTTTAAACAATTCAAGTGCTAAGAGAGCAAGCACTTAATATAGTTTTTCTTATCTAACCACTACTTCTTATTTGTAATTACAAAACAATACAGTATTGTTTTAACGAATTTTAATGTATTATAAAAGTTGCATGTTAAATTGGGATAAAAGTTTGGTTTAAGTAGGTTGAGGGATAAACCTGTGTAAAAAGGTCTGTGGTTGTAGAAATCTCAAGGTGTGATCCTTGGAGACTAGAGTAGGTCTTGTGGGTTTGATTTGAACTAGTATAATCTTTGGTGTGTTCCTTCATTATCCTAATCTTATCTTTTTATGTTATTTGTTTATCAATTATATTTTTCTTCTTCTAATCCTTTCTTAAAATCAACCAAAAATCTATAAGTTTTCAAAAAAAAAATTCATAATTCACTTCTTCTTATGTTTAAAGTCACTTAGGGTAATAAATGGTGCCTTTCACATGCCTTATAATTATTTTAGGAACTTTTTAGTGTGATTCTTTGGTTGTTCATTGAATATGCTCGCTAGTCCAACTTTTTGGCATATGTGAGGTATAGTATTGCAAATGTATCTCAGTGATCCTATGGTTTGGTTGAAAAGTTTGGCATTAAACAAATCCTTATTTACTTTCTTTATTAGTTGATATACCATTTTAATAGGTGTGATATATGCATTGTAAGTTTCCATATTGAGTTTCTTTAACACATCTTTTGCATATCTCTTCTGGTACAAGAAAACTCATTTTCTAGTGTTCTTGAACTCCATTCTCAAAAAACTAGGACATATTTCCAAATTAATGTAATTAAAGTTTACAAATCATATGTCTTGAATTTATTTATTTCTAAGTTAGTTGACCTTGTGACAAAAAGATCGTCAAGGTACAAATCTATAATCAGTGGTTACTTGTTATATGCATGCTTAACATGTATCCCATGTTATGATTGATACTTTTGAGCCCTAGTTTGATAAGGAAATTATCAATCCATTTATTCTAGGCTTTTGATGTTTGTTTCAAACTATATAAGGCCTTTATCAACCATAGCATTTTTCCTTCTGGACATTTGAGCTCAAATCTAGACGGTTGAACTACATAGACTTCTTCATCTAGTGGTCCATTTAATTATTATGATAATGATAAACAAATAATGTTATGTACCCACATTAAGGATAAAGAATAGTAATACATTATCATTCATGAAGAAAAGAAAAGAAATAATTGAAATTATAAACTAAAATTCAATTAGTACTACTTCTAATAATGAACAAAATCTAACACAATGACGGTTTGGCCGAGTGGTCTAAGGCGCCAGATTTAGGCTCTGGTCCGAAAGGGCGTGGGTTCAAATCGACTATGTTGCAGTTAGATACGACTCTAAAACCATTTCCTTTCTTGACTAAATATTGTAATTTATAAAGAGGACTTGCATTCATTTGAAAAGACGCAAGACTTTTGAATATTAGCTCTTTGGTTTAAGTAGGTTGAGGGATAAACCTGTGTAAAAAGGTCTGTGGTTGTAGAAATCTCAAGGTGTGATCCTTGGAGACTAGAGTAGGTCTTGTGGGTTTGATTTGAACTAGTATAATCTTTGGTGTGTTCCTTCATTATCCTAATCTTATCTTTTTATGTTATTTGTTTATCAATTATATTTTTCTTCTTCTAATCCTTTCTTAAAATCAACCAAAAATCTATAAGTTTTCAAAAAAAAAATTCATAATTCACTTCTTCTTATGTTTAAAGTCACTTAGGGTAATAAATGGTGCCTTTCACATGCCTTATAATTATTTTAGGAACTTTTTAGTGTGATTCTTTGGTTGTTCATTGAATATGCTCGCTAGTCCAACTTTTTGGCATATGTGAGGTATAGTATTGCAAATGTATCTCAGTGATCCTATGGTTTGGTTGAAAAGTTTGGCATTAAACAAATCCTTATTTACTTTCTTTATTAGTTGATATACCATTTTAATAGGTGTGATATATGCATTGTAAGTTTCCATATTGAGTTTCTTTAACACATCTTTTGCATATCTCTTCTGGTACAAGAAAACTCATTTTCTAGTGTTCTTGAACTCCATTCTCAAAAAACTAGGACATATTTCCAAATTAATGTAATTAAAGTTTACAAATCATATGTCTTGAATTTATTTATTTCTAAGTTACTTGACCTTGTGACAAAAAGATCGTCAAGGTACAAATCTATAATCAGTGGTTACTTGTTATATGCATGCTTAACATGTATCCCATGTTATGATTGATACTTTTGAGCCCTAGTTTGATAAGGAAATTATCAATCCATTTATTCTAGGCTTTTGATGTTTGTTTCAAACTATATAAGGCCTTTATCAACCATAGCATTTTTCCTTCTGGACATTTGAGCTCAAATCTAGACGGTTGAACTACATAGACTTCTTCATCTAGTGGTCCATTTAATTATTATGATAATGATAAACAAATAATGTTATGTACCCACATTAAGGATAAAGAATAGTAATACATTATCATTCATGAAGAAAAGAAAAGAAATAATTGAAATTATAAACTAAAATTCAATTAGTACTACTTCTAATAATGAACAAAATCTAACACAATGACGGTTTGGCCGAGTGGTCTAAGGCGCCAGATTTAGGCTCTGGTCCGAAAGGGCGTGGGTTCAAATCGACTATGTTGCAGTTAGATACGACTCTAAAACCATTTCCTTTCTTGACTAAATATTATAATTTATAAAGAGGACTTGCATTCATTTGAAAAGACGCAAGACTTTTGAATATTAGCTCTCTCATACTCTCACCATTTCTCTTAGAATTTGTACATTAACTTTAAACAATTCAAGTGCTAAGAGAGCAAGCACTTAATATAGTTTTTCTTATCTAACCACTACTTCTTATTTGTAATTACAAAACAATACATTATTGTTTTAACGAATTTTAATGTATTATAAAAGTTGCATGTTAAATTGGGATAAAAGTTTGGTTTAAGTAGCTTGAGGGATAAACCTGTGTAAAAAGGTATGTGGTTGTAGAAATCTCAAGGTGTGATCCTTGGAGACTAGAGTAGGTCTTGTGGGTTTGATTTGAACTAGTATAATCTTTGGTGTGTTCCTTCATTATCCTAATCTTATCTTTTTATGTTATTTGTTTATCAATTATATTTTTCTTCTTCTAATCCTTTCTTAAAATCAACCAAAAATCTATAAGTTTTCAAAAAAAAAATTCATAATTCACTTCTTCTTATGTTTAAAGTCACTTAGGGTAATAAATGGTGCCTTTCACATGCCTTATAATTATTTTAGGAACTTTTTAGTGTGATTCTTTGGTTGTTCATTGAATATGCTCGCTAGTCCAACTTTTTGGCATATGTGAGGTATAGTATTGCAAATGTATCTCAGTGATCCTATGGTTTGGTTGAAAAGTTTGGCATTAAACAAATCCTTATTTACTTTCTTTATTAGTTGATATACCATTTTAATAGGTGTGATATATGCATTGTAAGTTTCCATATTGAGTTTCTTTAACACATCTTTTGCATATCTCTTCTGGTACAAGAAAACTCATTTTCTAGTGTTCTTGAACTCCATTCTCAAAAAACTAGGACATATTTCCAAATTAATGTAATTAAAGTTTACAAATCATATGTCTTGAATTTATTTATTTCTAAGTTAGTTGACCTTGTGACAAAAAGATCGTCAAGGTACAAATCTATAATCAGTGGTTACTTGTTATATGCATGCTTAACATGTATCCCATGTTATGATTGATACTTTTGAGCCCTAGTTTGATAAGGAAATTATCAATCCATTTATTCTAGGCTTTTGATGTTTGTTTCAAACTATATAAGGCCTTTATCAACCATAGCATTTTTCCTTCTGGACATTTGAGCTCAAATCTAGACGGTTGAACTACATAGACTTCTTCATCTAGTGGTCCATTTAATTATTATGATAATGATAAACAAATAATGTTATGTACCCACATTAAGGATAAAGAATAGTAATACATTATCATTCATGAAGAAAAGAAAAGAAATAATTGAAATTATAAACTAAAATTCAATTAGTACTACTTCTAATAATGAACAAAATCTAACACAATGACGGTTTGGCCGAGTGGTCTAAGGCGCCAGATTTAGGCTCTGGTCCGAAAGGGCGTGGGTTCAAATCGACTATGTTGCAGTTAGATACGACTCTAAAAACATTTCCTTTCTTGACTAAATATTGTAATTTATAAAGAGGACTTGCATTCATTTGAAAAGACGCAAGACTTTTGAATATTAGCTCTCTCATACTCTCACCATTTCTCTTTGAATTTGTACATTAACTTTAAACAATTTAAGTGCTAAGAGAGCAAGCACTTAATATAGTTTTTCTTATCTAACCACTACTTCTTATTTGTAATTACAAAACAATACAGTATTCTTTTAACGAATTTTGATGTATTATAAAAGTTGGATGTTAAATTGGGATAAAAGTTTGGTTTAAGTAGGTTGAGGGATAAACCTGTGTAAAAAGGTCTGTGGTTGTAGAAATCTCAAGGTGTGATCCTAGGAGACTAGAGTAGGTCTTGTGGGTTTGATTTGAACTAGTATAATATTTGGTGTGTTCCTTCATTATCCTTATCTTATCTTTTTATGTTATTTGTTTATCAATTATATTTTTCTTCTTCTAATCCTTTCTTAAAATCAACCAAAAATCTATAAGTTTTCAAAAAAAAAATTCATAATTCACTTCTTCTTATGTTTAAAGTCATTTAGGGTAATAAATGGTGCCTTTCACATGCCTTATAATTATTTTAGGAACTTTTTGGTGTGATTCTTTGGTTGTTCATTGAATATGCTCGTTAGTCCAACTTTTTGGCATATGTGAGGTTTAGTATTGCAAATGTATCTCAGTGATCCTATGGTTTGGTTGAAAAGTTTGGCATTAAACAAATCCTTATTCACTTTCTTTATTAGTTGATATACCATTTTAATAGGTGTCATATATGCGTTGTAAGTTTCCATATTGAGTTTCTTTATCACATCTTTTGCATATCTCTTCTGGTACAAGAAAACTCATTTTCTAGTGTTCTTGAACTCCATTCTCAAAAAACTAGGACATATTTCCAAATTAATAGAATTAAAATTTACTCATCATAAATGTCTTGAATTTCTTTATTTCTAAGTTAGTTGACCTTGTGACAAAAAGATCGTCAACGTACAAATCTATAATCAGTGGTTACTTGTTATTTGCATGCTTAACATGTATCCCATGTTGTGATTGATACTTTTGAGCCCTAGTTTGATAAGGAAATTATCAATCCATTTATTCTAGGCTTTTGATGTTTGTTTCAAACTATATAAGGCCTTTATCAACCATAGCATTTTTCCTTCTGGACATTTGAGCTTAAATCTAGACGGTTGAACTAAATAGACTTCTTCATCTAGTGGTCCATTTAATTATTTTGATAATGATTAACAAATAATGTTATGTACCCACATTAAGGATAAAGAATAGTAATACATTATCATTCATGAAGAAAAGAAAAGAAATAATTGAAATTATAAACTAAAATTCAATTAGTACTACTTCTAATAATAAACAAAATCTAACACAATGACGGTATGGCCGAGTGTTCTAAGGCGCCAGATTTAGGCTCTGGTCCGAAAGGGTGTGGGTTCAAATCGACTATGTTGCAGATACGACTCTAAAAACATTTCCTTTCTTGACTAAATATTGTAATTTATAAAGAGGACTTGCATTCATTTGAAAAGACGCAAGACTTTTGAATATTAGCTCTCTCAAACTCTCACCATTTCTCTTAGAATTTGTACATTAACTTTAAACAATTCAAGTGCTAAGAGAGCAAGCACTTAATATAATTTTTCTTATCTAACCACTACTTCTTATTTGTAATTACAAAACAACGAATTTTGATGTATTATAAAAGTTGCATGTTAAATTGGGATAAAAGTTTGGTTTAAGTAGGTTGAGGGATAAACCTGTGTAAAAAGGTCTGTGGTTGTAGAAATCTCAAGGTGTGATCCTTGGAGACTAGAGTAGGTCTTGTGGGTTTGATTTGAACAAGTATAATCTTTGGTGTGTTCCTTCATTATCCTTATCTTATCTTTTTATGTTATTTGTTTATCAATAATATTTTTCTTCTTCTAATCCTTTCTAAAAATTAACCAAAAATCTATAAGTTTTCAAAAAAAAAATCATAATTCACTTATTCGTATGTTTAAAGTCACTTAGGGTAAAAATGGTGGCTTTCACATGCCTAATAATTATTTTAGGAAATTTTTAGTGTGATTCTTTGGTTGTTCATTGAATATGCTCGCTAGTCCAACTTTTTGGCATATGTGAGGTATAGTATTGCAAATGTATCTCAGTGATCCTATGGTTTGGTTGAAAAGTTTGGCATTAAACAAATCCTTATTTACTTTCTTTATTAGTTGATATACCATTTTAATAAGTGTCATATATGCGTTGTAAGTTTCCATATTGATTTTCTTTAACACATCTTTTGCATATCTCTTCTGGTACAAGAAAACTCATTTTCTAGTGTTCTTGAACTCCATTCTCAAAAAACTAGGACATATTTCCAAATTAATAGAATTAAAATTTACTCATCATAAATGTCTTGAATTTATTTATTTCTAAGTTAGTTTACCTTGTGACAAAAAGATCGTCAACGTACAAATCTATAATTAGTGGTTACTTGTTATTTGAATGCTTAACATGTATCCCATGTTATGATTGATACTTTTGAGCCCTAGTTTGATAAGGAAATTATCAATCCATTTATTCTAGGCTTTTGATGTTTGTTTCAAACTATATAAGGCCTTTATCAACCATAGCATTTTTCCTTCTGGACATTTGAGCTCAAATCTAGACTGTTGAACTACATAGACTTCTTCATCTAGTGGTCCATTTAATTATTATGATAATGATTAACAAATAATGTTATGTACCCACATTAAGGATAAAGAATAGTAATACATTATCATTCATGAAGAAAAGAAAAGAAATAATTGAAATTATAAACTAAAATTCAATTAGTACTACTTCTAATAATGAACAAAATCAAACATATTGACGGTTTGGCCAAGTGGTCTAAGGCGCTAGATTTAGGCTCTCGTCCGAAAGGGTGCTGGTTCAAATCCCACAGTCGTCAATTTTAACTTTCAGATCATGCCCCCACTTTAAATAAACCACTTTCTAAGGAAAATTTATTTTTTATAAAACGTAATTAGGAATAATGAACCAATAATATATTTATTAAATATTGTACTAGATCAATTATAGGTTGAATTTTACTATATAAGATGAAAAAGAAAGTTTGGAGTGTTAACTCCTCTTAAATGATATACAGAGTATATTTCCTTTAATAGTATACTATTCCCCCTATAATCAATTATGGAATTTATGTAATCAATTATGGGGCGAGCTTTCTCAATAATCGATTAAGGAAGTCTTGTAATCTATTATGCTTTTGATTCGACAAAAATTTTCTATATTTGTAGATCATAATTGATTATTATCATGGCATAATCAACTATGATGCAGATACGACTGTAAAAACATTTCCTTTCTTGACTAAATATTGTAATTTATAAAGAGGACTTGCATTCATTTGAAAAGACGCAAGACTTTTGAATATTAGCTTTCTCATACTCTCACCATATCTCTTAGAATTTGTACATTAACTTTAAACAATTTAAGTGCTAAGAGAGCAAGCACTTAATATAGTTTTTCTTATGTAACCACTCTTCTTATTTGTAATTACAAAACAATACAGTATTGTTTTAACGAATTTTGATGTATTATAAAAGTTGCATGTTAAATTGGGATAAAAGTTTGGTTTAAGTAGGTTGAGTGATAAACCTGTCTAAAAAGGTCTGTGGTTGTAGAAATCTCAAGGTGTGATCCTTGGAGACTAGAGTAGGTCTTTTGGGTTTGATTTGAACTAGTATAATCTTTGGTGTGTTCCTTCATTATCCTTATCTTATCTTTTTATGTTATTTGGTTATCAATTATATTTTTCTTCTTCTAATCCTTTCTTAAAATCAACCAAAAATCTATAAGTTTTCAAAATAAAAATTCATAATTCACTTCTTCTTATGTTTAAAGTCACTTAGGGTAATAAATGGTGCCTTTCACATTCCTTATAATTATTTTAGGAACTTTTTGGTGTGATTCTTTGGTTATTCATTGAATATGCTCGCTAGTCCAACTTTTTGGCATATATGAGGTATAGTATTGCAAATATATCTCAGTGATCCTATGGTTTGGTTAAAAAGTTTGGCATTAAACAAATCCTTATTCACTTTCTTTATTAGTTGATATACCATTTTAATAGGTGTCATATATGCATTTTAAGTTTCCATATTGAGTTTCTTTAACACATCTTTTGCATATCTCTTCTGGTACAAGAAAACTCATTTTCTAGTGTTCTTAATCTCCATTCTCAAAAAACTAGGACATATTTCCAAATTAATAGAATTAAAATTTACTCATCATAAATGTCTTGAATTTCTTTATTTCTAAGTTAGTTGACCTTGTGACAAAAAGATCGTCAACGTACAAATCTATAATTAGTGGTTACTTGTTATTTGAATGCTTAACATGTATCCCATGTTATGATTGATACTTTTGAGCCCTAGTTTGATAAGGAAATTATCAATCCATTTATTCTAGGCTTTTGATGTTTGTTTCAAACTATATAAGGCCTTTATCAACCATAGCATTTTTCCTTCTGGACATTTGAGCTCAAATCTAGACGGTTGAACTACATAGACTTCTTCATCTAGTGGTCCATTTAATTATTATGATAATGATTAACAAATAATGTTATGTATCCACATTAAGGATAAAGAATAGTAATACATTATCATTCATGAAGAAAAGAAAAGAAATAATTGAAATTATAAACTAAAATTCAATTAGTACTACTTCTAATAATGAACAAAATCTAACATAATGACGGTTTGGCCGAGTGGTCTAAGGCGCCAGATTTAGGCTTTCGTCCGAAAGGGCGTGGGTTCAAATCCTACAGCCGTCAATTTTAACTTTCAGATCATGCCTCCACTTTAACCAAACCTCTTTCTAAGGAAAATTTATTTTTTATAAAAATTAATTAGGAATAATGAACCAATAATATATTTATTAAATATTGTACTAGATCAATTATAGGTTGAATTTTACTATATAAGATGAAAAAGAAAGTTTGGAGTGTTAACTCCTCTTAAATGATATACAGAGTATACTTCCTTTAATAGTATACTATTCCCCCAATAATCAATTATGGAATTTATGTAATCAATTATGGGGCGAGCTTTCTCAATAATCGATTAAGGAAGTCTTGTAATCTATTATGCTTTTGATTCAACAAAACTTTTCTATCTTTCTATATCATAATTGATTATTATCATGGCATAATCAACTATGATGCAGATACGACTCTAAAAACATTTCCTTTCTTGACTAAATATTGTAATTTATAAAGAGGACTTGCATTCATTTGAAAAGACGCAAGACTTTTGAATATCAACTATCTCATACTCTCACCATTTCTCTTAGAATTTTTACATTAACTTTAAACAATTTAAGTGCTAAGAGAGCAAGCACTTAATATTGTTTTTCTTATGTAACCACTACTTCTTATTTGTAATTACAAAACAATACAGTATTGTTTTATCGCATTTTGATGTATTATAAAAGTTGCATGTTAAATTGGGATAAAAGCTTGGTTTAAGTAGGTTTAGGGATAAACCTGTGTAAAAAGGTCTGAGGTTGCAGAAATCTCAAGGTGTGATCCTTGGAGATTAGAGTAGGTCTTGTGGGTTTGATTTGAACTAGTATAATTTGTGGTGTGTTCCTTCATTATCCTTATCTTATCTTTTTATGTTATTTGTTTATCAATTATATTTTTCTTCTTCTAATCCTTTCTTAAAATCAACCAAAAATCTATAAGTTTTCAAAAAAAAAATTTCATAATTCACTTCTTCTTATGTTTAAAGTCACTTATGGTAATAACTGGTGCCTTTCACATGCCTTATAAATATTTTAGGAACTTTTTGGTGTGATTCTTTGGTTGTTCATTGAATATGCTCGCTAGTCCAACTTTTTGGCATGTGTGAGGTATAGTATTGCAAATGTATCTAAGTGATCCTATGATTTGGTTGAAAAGTTTGGCATTAAACAAATCCTTTTTTACTTTCTTTATTAGTTGATATTAAATTTTAATAGGTGTTTTATATGTGTTGTAAGTTTCCATATTGAGTTTCTTTAAAACATCTTTTGCATATCTCTTCTGGTACAAGAAAACTCATTTTCTAGTGTTCTTGAACTCCATTCTCAAAAAACTAGGACATATTTCCAAATTAATAGAATTAAATTCATTCATCATAAATGTCTTGAATTTCTTTATTTCTAAGTTAGTTGACCTTGTGACAAAAAGATCGTCAACGTACAAATCTATAATCAGTGGTTACTTGTTATTTGCATGCTTAACATGTATCCCATGTTATGATTGATACTTTTGAGCCCTAGTTTGATAAGGAAATTATCAATCCATTTATTCTAGGCTTTTGATGTTTGTTTCAAACTATATAAGGCCTTTATCAAGCATAGCATTTTTCCTTCTGGACATTTGAGCTCAAATCTAGACGGTTAAACTACATAGACTTCTTCATCTAGTGGTCCATTTAATTATTATGATAATGATTAACAAATAATGTTATGTACCCACATTAAGGATAAAGAATAGTAATACATTATCATTCATGAATAAAAGAAAAGAAATAATTGAAATTATAAACTAAAATTTAATTAGTACTACTTCTAATAATGAACAAAATCTAACACAATGAAGGTTTGTCCGAGTGATCTAAGGCGCTAGATTTAGGCTCTGGTCCGAAAGGGCATGGGTTCAAATCCCACAGCCATCAATTTTAACTTTAAGATCATGCCCCCACTTTAACCAAACCTCTTTCTAACCAATAATATATTTATTAAATATTGTACTAGATCAATTATAGGTTGAATTGTAATCTATTATGCTTTTGATTCAAAAAAAATTTTCTATCTTTGTAGATCATAATTGATTAATATCATGGCATAATCGACTATGTTGCAGATACGACTCTAAAAACATTTCCTTTCTTGACTAAATATTGTAATTTATAAAGAGGACTTGCATTCATTTGAAAAGACGCAAGACTTTTGAATATTAGCTCTCTCATACTCTCACCATTTCTCTTAGAATTTGTACATTAACTTTAAACAATTCAAGTGCTAAGAGAGCAAGCACTTAATATAGTTTTTCTTATCTAACCACTACTTCTTATTTGTAATTACAAAACAATACAGTATTGTTTTAACGAATTTCAATGTATTATAAAAGTTGCATGTTAAATTGGGATAAAAGTTTGGTTTAAGTAGGTTGAGGGATAAACCTGTGTAAAAAGGTTTGTGGTTGTAGAAATCTCAAGGTGTGATCCTTGGAGACTAGAGTAGGTCTTGTGGGTTTGATTTGAACTAGTATAATCTTTGGTGTGTTCCTTCATTATCCTAATCTTATCTTTTTATGTTATTTGTTTATCAATTATATTTTTCTTCTTCTAATCCTTTCTTAAAATCAACCAAAAATCTATAAGTTTTCAAAAAAATAATTCATAATTCACTTCTTCTTATGTTTAAAGTCACTTAGGGTAATAAATGGTGCCTTTCACATGCCTTATAATTATTTTAGGAACTTTTTAGTGTGATTCTTTGGTTGTTCATTAAATATGCTCGCTAGTACAACTTTTTGGCATATGTGAGGTATAGTATTGCAAATGTATCTTAGTGATCCTATGGTTTGGTTGAAAAGTTTGGCATTAAACAAATCCTTATTTACTTTCTTTTTTAGTTGATATACCATTTTAATAGGTGTGATATATGCGTTGTAAGTTTCCATATTGAGTTTCTTTAACACATCTTTTGCATATCTCTTCTGGTACAAGAAAACTCATTTTCTAGTGTTCTTGAACTCCATTCTCAAAAAACTAGGACATATTTCCAAATTAATATAATTAAAGTTTACTCATCATATGTCTTGAATTTATTTATTTCTAAGTTAGTTGACCTTGTGACAAAAAGATCGTCAAGGTACAAATCTATAATCAGTGGTTACTTGTTATATGCATGCTTAACATGTATCCCATGTTATGATTGATACTTTTGAGCCCTAGTTTGATAAGGAAATTATCAATCCATTTATTCTAGGCTTTTGATGTTTGTTTCAAACTATATAAGGCCTTTATCAACCATAGCATTTTTCCTTCTGGACATTTGAGCTCAAATCTAGACGGTTGAACTACATAGACTTCTTCATCTAGTGGTCCATTTAATTATTATGATAATGATAAACAAATAATGTTATGTACCCACATTAAGGATAAAGAATATTAATACATTATCATTCATGAAGAAAAGAAAAGAAATAATTGAAATTATAAACTAAAATTCAATTAGTACTACTTCTAATAATGAACAAAATCTAACACAATGACGGTTTGGCCGAGTGGTCTAAGGCGCCAGATTTAGGCTCTGGTCCGAAAGGGCGTGGGTTCAAATCGACTATGTTGCAGTTAGATGCGACTCTAAAAACATTTCCTTTCTTGACTAAATATTGTAATTTATAAAGAGGACTTGCATTCATTTGAAAAGACGCAAGACTTTTGAATATTAGCTCTCTCATACTCTCACCATTTCTCTTAGAATTTGTACATTAACTTTAAACAATTCAAGTGCTAAGAGAGCAAGCACTTAATATAGTTTTTCTTATCTAACCACTACTTCTTATTTGTAATTACAAAACAATACAATATTGTTTTAACGAATTTTAATGTATTATAAAAGTTGCATGTTAAATTGGGATAAAAGTTTGGTTTAAGTAGGTTGAGGGATAAACCTGTGTAAAAAGGTTTGTGGTTGTAGAAATCTCAAGGTGTGATCCGTGGAGACTAGAGTAGGTCTTGTGGGTTTGATTTGAACTAGTATAATCTTTGGTGTGTTCCTTCATTATCCTAATCTTATCTTTTTATGTTATTTGTTTATCAATTATATTTTTCTTCTTCTAATCCTTTCTTAAAATCAACCAAAAATCTATAAGTTTTCAAAAAAAAAATTCATAATTCACTTCTTCTTTTCTTTAAAGTCACTTAGGGTAATAAATGGTGCCTTTCACATGCCTTATAATTATTTTAGGAACTTTTTAGTGTGATTCTTTGGTTGTTCATTGAATATGCTCGCTAGTCCAACTTTTTGGCATATGTGAGGTATAGTATTGCAAATGTATCTCAGTGATCCTATGGTTTGGTTGAAAAGTTTGGCATTAAACAAATCCTTATTCACTTTCTTTATTAGTTGATATACCATTTTAATAGGTGTGATATATGCGTTGTAAGTTTCCATATTGAGTTTCTTTAACACATCTTTTGCATATCTCTTCTGGTACAAGAAAACTCATTTTCTAGTGTTCTTCAACTCCATTCTCAAAAAACTAGGACATATTTCCAAATTAATAGAATTAAAATTTACTCATCATAAATGTCTTGAATTTCTTTATTTCTAAGTTAGTTGACCTTGTGACAAAAAGATCGTCAACGTACAAATCTATAATCAGTGGTTACTTGTTATTTGCATGCTTAACATGTATCCCATGTTGTGATTGATACTTTTGAGCCCTAGTTTGATAAGGAAATTATCAATCCATTTATTCTAGGCTTTTGATGTTTGTTTCAAACTATATAAGGCCTTTATCAACCATATCATTTTTCCTTCTGGACATTTGAGCTTAAATCTAGACGGTTGAACTAAATAGACTTCTTCATCTAGTGGTCCATTTAATTATTTTGATAATGATTAACAAATAATGTTATGTACCCACATTAAGGATAAAGAATAGTAATACATTATCATTCATGAAGAAAAGAAAAGAAATAATTGAAATTATAAACTAAAATTCAATTAGTACTACTTCTAATAATGAACAAAATCTAACATAATGACGGTTTGGCCGAGTGGTCTAAGGCGCCAGATTTAGGCTCTCGTCCGAAAGGGCGTGTGTTCAAATCCCACAGAATTTGTACATTAACTTTAAACAATTTAAGTGCTAAGAGAGCAAGCACTTAATATAATTTTTCTTATCTAACCACTACTTCTTATTTGTAATTACAAAACAAAGAATTTTGATGTATTATAAAAGTTGCATGTTAAATTAGGATAAAAGCTTGGTTTAAGTAGGTTGAGAGATAAACCTTTCTTATCTAACCACTACTTCTTATTTGTAATTACAAAACAAAGAATTTTGATGTATTATAAAAGTTGCATGTTAAATTAGGATAAAAGCTTGGTTTAAGTAGGTTGAGAGATAAACCTGTGTAAATAAGGTTTGAGGTTGCAGAAATCTCAAGGTGTGATCCTTGGAGATTAGAGTAGGTCTTGTGGGTTTGATTTAAACTAGTATAATCTTTGGTGTGTTCTTTCATTATCCTTATCTTATCTTTTTATGTTATTTGTTTATCAATTATATTTTTCTTCTTCTAATCCTTTCTTAAAATCAACCAAAAATCTATAAGTTTTCAAAAAAAAAATTCATAATTTATTTCTTGTGTTTAAAGTCACTTAAGGTAATAAATGGTGCCTTTCACATGCCTTATAATTATTTTAGGACATTTTTGGTGTGATTCTTTGGTTGTTCATTGAATATGCTCGCTAGTCCAACTTTTTGGCATGTGTGAGGTATAGTATTGCAAATGTATCTCAGTGATCCTATGATTTGGTTGAAAAGTTTGGCATTAAACAAATCCTTTTTTACTTTCTTTATTAGTTGATATACCATTTTAATAGGTGTCATATATGGGTTGTAAGTTTCCATATTGAATTTCTTTAACTCATCTTTTGCATATCTCTTCTGGTACAAGAAAACTCATTTTCTAGTGTTCTTGAACTCCATTCTCAAAAAACTATGACATATTTCCAAATTAATAGAATTAAAATTTACTCATCATAAATGTCTTGAATTTCTTTATTTCTAAGTTAGTTGACCTTGTGACAAAAAGATCGTCAACGTACAAATCTATAATCAGTGGTTACATGTTACTTGCATGCTTAACATGTATCCCATGTTATGATTGATACTTTTGAGCCCTAGTTTGATAAGAAAATTATCAATCCATTTATTCTAGGGTTTTGATGTTTGTTTCAAACTATATAAGGCCTTTATCAACCATAGCATTTTTCCTTCTGGACATTTGAGCTCAAATCTAGACGGTTGAACTACATAGACTTCTTCATCTAGTGGTCCATTTAATTATTATGATATTGATTAACAAATAATGTTATGTACCCACATTAAGGATAAAGAATAGTAATACATTATCATTCATGAATAACAGAAAAGAAATAATTGAAATTATAAACTAAAATTCAATTAGTACTACTTCTAATAATGAACAAAATCTAACACAATGACGGTTTGGCCGAGTGGTCTAAGGCGCCTCGGAATGAACCAATCATGAATTTATTAAATATTGTACTAGATCAATTATAGGTTGAATTTCACTATATAAGATGAAAAAGAATGTTTGGAGTGTTAACTCCTCTTAAATGATATACAGAGTATACTCCCTTTAATAGTATACTATTCCCCCTATAATCAATTATGGAATTTATGTAATCAAGTATGGGGTGAGCTTTCTCAATAATCGATTAAAGAAGTCTTGTAGTCTATTATGCTTTTGATTCAACGGAACTTTTCTATCATTCTAAATCATAATTGATTATTATCATGGCATAATCAACTATGATGCAGATACGACTCTAAAAACATTTCCTTTCTTGACTAAATATTGTAATTTATAAAGAGGACTTGCATTCATTTGAAAAGACGCAAGACTTTTGAATATCAGCTCTCTCATACTCTCACCATTTCTCTTAGAATTTGTACATTAACTTTAAACAATTTAAGTGCTGAGATAGCAAGCACTTAATATTGTTTTTCTTATGTAACCACTACTTCTTATTTGTAATTACAAAACAATACAGTATTGTTTTATCGAATTTTGATGTATTATAAAAGTTGCATGTTAAATTGGGATAAAAGCTTGGTTTAAGTAGGTTGAGAGATAAACCTGTGTAAATAAGGTTTGAGGTTGCAGAAATCTCAAGGTGTGATCCTTGGAGATTAGAGTAGGTCTTTTGGGTTTGATTTGAACTAGTATAATCTTTGGTGTGTTCTTTCATTATCCTTATCTTATCTTTTTATGTTATTTGTTTATCAATTATATTTTTCTTCTTCTAATCCTTTCTTAAAATCAACCAAAAATCTATAAGTTTTCAAAAAAAAAGTCATAATTTATTTCTTGTGTTTAAAGTCACTTAGGGTAATAAATGGTGCCTTTCACATGCCTTATAATTATTTTAGGACATTTTTGGTGTGATTCTTTGGTTGTTCATTGAATATGCTCGCTAGTCCAACTTTTTGGCATGTGTGAGGTATAGTATTGCAAATGTATCTCAGTGATCCTATGATTTGGTTGAAAAGTTTGGCATTAAACAAATCCATTTTTAATTTCTTTATTAGTTGATATACCATTTTAATAGGTGTCATATATGGGTTGTAAGTTTCCATATTGAATTTCTTTAACTCATCTTTTGCATATCTCTTCTGGTACAAGAAAACTCATTTTCTAGTGTTCTTGAACTCCATTCTCAAAAAACTATGACATATTTCCAAATTAATAGAATTAAAATTTACTCATCATAAATGTCTTGAATTTCTTTATTTCTAAGTTAGTTGACCTTGTGACAAAAAGATCGTCAACGTACAAATCTATAATCAGTGGTTACATGTTACTTGCATGCTTAACATGTATCCCATGTTATGATTGATACTTTTGAGCCCTAGTTTGATAAGAAAATTATCAATCCATTTATTCTAGGGTTTTGATGTTTGTTTCAAACTATATAAGGCCTTTATCAACCATAGCATTTTTCCTTCTGGACATTTGAGCTCAAATCTAGACGGTTGAACTACATAGACTTCTTCATCTAGTGGTCCATTTAATT
Organism: Lathyrus sativus; assembly: GCA_963859935.3. Lineage (NCBI taxonomy): Eukaryota > Viridiplantae > Streptophyta > Magnoliopsida > Fabales > Fabaceae > Lathyrus > Lathyrus sativus. Next base: position 116,300,774 of record OZ012735.1, read on the forward strand.
ATTATGATATTGATTAACAAATAATGTTATGTACCCACATTAAGGATAAAGAATAGTAATACATTATCATTCATGAATAACAGAAAAGAAATAATTGAAATTATAAACTAAAATTCAATTAGTACTACTTCTAATAATGAACAAAATCTAACACAATGACGGTTTGGCCGAGTGGTCTAAGGCGCCTCGGAATGAACCAATCATGAATTTATTAAATATTGTACTAGATCAATTATAGGTTGAATTTCACTATATAAGATGAAAAAGAATGTTTGGAGTGTTAACTCCTCTTAAATGATATACAGAGTATACTCCCTTTAATAGTATACTATTCCCCCTATAATCAATTATGGAATTTATGTAATCAAGTATGGGGTGAGCTTTCTCAATAATCGATTAAAGAAGTCTTGTAGTCTATTATGCTTTTGATTCAACGGAACTTTTCTATCATTCTAAATCATAATTGATTATTATCATGGCATAATCAACTATGATGCAGATACGACTCTAAAAACATTTCCTTTCTTGACTAAATATTGTAATTTATAAAGAGGACTTGCATTCATTTGAAAAGACGCAAGACTTTTGAATATCAGCTCTCTCATACTCTCACCATTTCTCTTAGAATTTGTACATTAACTTTAAACAATTTAAGTGCTAAGATAGCAAGCACTTAATATTGTTTTTCTTATGTAACCACTACTTCTTATTTGTAATTACAAAACAATACAGTATTGTTTTATCGAATTTTGACGTATTATAAAAGTTGCATGTTAAATTGGGATAAAAGCTTGGTTTAAGTAGGTTGAGAGATAAACCTGTGTAAATAAGGTTTGAGGTTGCAGAAATCTCAAGGTGTGATCCTTGGAGATTAGAGTAGGTCTTGTGGGTTTGATTTGAACTAGTATAATCTTTGGTGTGTTCTTTCATTATCCTTATCTTATCTTTTTATGTTATTTGTTTATCAATTATATTTTTCTTCTTCTAATCCTTTCTTAAAATAAACCAAAAATCTATAAGTTTTCAAAAAAAAAATTCATAATTTATTTCTTGTGTTTAAAGTCACTTAGGGTAATAAATGGTGCCTTTCACATGCCTTATAATTATTTTAGGACATTTTTGGTGTGATTCTTTGGTTGTTCATTGAATATGCTCGCTAGTCCAACTTTTTGGCATGTGTGAGGTATAGTATTGCAAATGTATCTCAGTGATCCTATGATTTGGTTGAAAAGTTTGGCATTAAACAAATCCTTTTTTACTTTCTTTATTAGTTGATATACCATTTTAATAGGTGTCATATATGGGTTGTAAGTTTCCATATTGAATTTCTTTAACTCATCTTTTGCATATCTCTTTTGGTACAAGAAAACTCATTTTCTAGTGTTCTTGAACTCCATTCTCAAAAAACTATGACATATTTCCAAATTAATAGAATTAAAATTTACTCATCATAAATGTCTTGAATTTCTTTATTTCTAAGTTAGTTGACCTTGTGACAAAAAGATCGTCAACGTACAAATCTATAATCAGTGGTTACATCTTACTTGCATGCTTAACATGTATCCCATGTTATGATTGATACTTTTGAGCCCTAGTTTGATAAGAAAATTATCAATCCGTTTATTCTAGGGTTTTGATGTTTGTTTCAAACTATATAAGGCCTTTATCAACCATAGCATTTTTCCTTCTGGACATTTGAGCTCAAATCTAGACGGTTGAACTACATAGACTTCTTCATCTAGTGGTCCATTTAATTATTATGATATTGATTAACAAATAATGTTATGTACCCACATTAAGGATAAAGAATAGTAATAGATTATCATTCATGAATAACAGAAAAGAAATAATTGAAATTATAAACTAAAATTCAATTAGTACTACTTCTAATAATGAACAAAATCTAACACAATGACGGTTTGGCCGAGTGGTCTAAGGCTCCTCGGAATGAACCAATCATGAATTTATTAAATATTGTACTAGATCAATTATAGGTTGAATTTCACTATATAAGATGAAAAAGAATGTTTGGAGTGTTAACTCCTCTTAAATGATATACAGAGTATACTCCCTTTAATAGTATACTATTCCCCCTATAATCAATTATGGAATTTATGTAATCAAGTATGGGGTGAGCTTTCTCAATAATCGATTAAAGAAGTCTTGTAGTCTATTATGCTTTTGATTCAACGGAACTTTTCTATCATTCTAAATCATAATTGATTATTATCATGGCATAATCAACTATGATGCAGATACGACTCTAAAAACATTTCCTTTCTTGACTAAATATTGTAATTTATAAAGAGGACTTGCATTCATTTGAAAAGACGCAAGACTTTTGAATATCAGCTCTCTCATACTCTCACCATTTCTCTTAGAATTTGTACATTAACTTTAAACAATTTAAGTGCTAAGATAGCAAGCACTTAATATTGTTTTTCTTATGTAACCACTACTTCTTATTTGTAATTACAAAACAATAAAGTATTGTTTTATCGAATTTTGATGTATTATAAAAGTTGCATGTTAAATTGGGATAAAAGCTTGGTTTAAGTAGGTTGAGAGATAAACCTGTGTAAATAAGGTTTGAGGTTGCAGAAATCTCAAGGTGTGATCCTTGGAGATTAGAGTAGGTCTTGTGGGTTTGATTTGAACTAGTATAATCTTTGGTGTGTTCTTTCATTATCCTTATCTTATCTTTTTATGTTATTTGTTTATCAATTATATTTTTCTTCTTCTAATCCTTTCTTAAAATCAACCAAAAATCTATAAGTTTTCAAAAAAAAATTCATAATTTATTTCTTGTGTTTAAAGTCACTTAGGGTAATAAATGGTGCCTTTCACATGCCTTATAATTATTTTAGGACATTTTTGGTGTGATTCTTTGGTTGTTCATTGAATATGCTCGCTAGTCCAACTTTTTGGCATGTGTGAGGTATAGTATTGCAAATGTATCTCAGTGATCCTATGATTTGGTTGAAAAGTTTGGCATTAAACAAATCCTTTTTTACTTTCTTTATTAGTTGATATACCATTTTAATAGGTGTCATATATGGGTTGTAAGTTTCCATATTGAAATTCTTTAACTCATCTTTTGCATATCTCTTCTGGTACAAGAAAACTCATTTTCTAGTGTTCTTGAACTCCATTCTCAAAAAACTATGACATATTTCCAAATTAATAGAATTAAAATATACTCATCATAAATGTCTTGAATTTCTTTATTTCTAAGTTAGTTGACCTTGTGACAAAAAGATCGTCAACGTACAAATCTATAATCAGTGGTTACATGTTACTTGCATGCTTAACATGTATCCCATGTTATGATTGATACTTTTGAGCCCTAGTTTGATAAGAAAATTATCAATCCATTTATTCTAGGGTTTTGATGTTTGTTTCAAACTATATAAGGCCTTTATCAACCATAGCATTTTTTCTTCTGGACATTTGAGCTCAAATCTAGACGGTTGAACTACATAGACTTCTTCATCTAGTGGTCCATTTAATTATTATGATATTGATTAACAAATAATGTTATGTACCCACATTAAGGATAAAGAATAGTAATACATTATCATTCATGAATAACAGAAAAGAAATAATTGAAATTATAAACTAAAATTCAATTAGTACTACTTCTAATAATGAACAAAATCTAACACAATGACGGTTTGGCCGAGTGGTTTAAGGCGCCTCGGAATGAACCAATCATGAATTTATTAAATATTGTACTAGATCAATTATAGGTTGAATTTCACTATATAAGATGAAAAAGAATGTTTGGAGTGTTAACTCCTCTTAAATGATATACAGAGTATACTCCCTTTAATAGTATACTATTCCCCCTATAATCAATTATGGAATTTATGTAATCAAGTATGGGGTGAGCTTTCTCAATAATCGATTAAAGAAGTCTTGTAGTCTATTATGCTTTTGATTCAACGGAACTTTTCTATCATTCTAAATCATAATTGATTATTATCATGGCATAATCAACTATGATGCAGATACGACTCTAAAAACATTTCCTTTCTTGACTAAATATTGTAATTTATAAAGAGGACTTGCATTCATTTGAAAAGACGCAAGACTTTTGAATATCAGCTCTCTCATACTCTCACCATTTCTCTTAGAATTTGTACATTAACTTTAAACAATTTAAGTGCTAAGATAGCAAGCACTTAATATTGTTTTTCTTATGTAACCACTACTTCTTATTTGTAATTACAAAACAATACAGTATTGTTTTATCGAATTTTGATGTATTATAAAAGTTGCATGTTAAATTGGGATAAAAGCTTGGTTTAAGTAGGTTGAGAGATAAACCTGTGTAAGTAAGGTTTGAGGTTGCAGAAATCTCAAGGTGTGATCCTTGGAGATTAGAGTAGGTCTTGTGGGTTTGATTTGAACTTGTATAATCTTTGGTGTGTTCTTTCATTATCCTTATCTTATCTTTTTATGTTATTTGTTTATCAATTATATTTTTCTTCTTCTAATCCTTTCTTAAAATCAACCAAAAATCTATAAGTTTTCAAAAAAAAAATTCATAATTTATTTCTTGTGTTTAAAGTCACTTAGGGTAATAAATGGTGCCTTTCACATGCCTTATAATTATTTTAGGACATTTTTGGTGTGATTCTTTGGTTGTTCATTGAATATGCTCGCTAGTCCAACTTTTTGGCATGTGTGAGGTATAGTATTGCAAATGTATCTCAGTGATCCTATGATTTGGTTGAAAAGTTTGGCATTAAACAAATCCTTTTTTACTTTCTTTATTAGTTGATATACCATTTTAATAGGTGTCATATATGGGTTGTAAGTTTCCATATTGAATTTCTTTAACTCATCTTTTGCATATCTCTTCTGGTACAAGAAAACTCATTTTCTAGTGTTCTTGAACTCCATTCTCAAAAAACTATGACATATTTCCAAATTAATAGAATTAAAATTTACTCATCATAAATGTCTTGAATTTCTTTATTTCTAAGTTAGTTGACCTTGTGACAAAAAGATCGTCAACGTACAAATCTATAATCAGTGGTTACATGTTACTTGCATGCTTAACATGTATCCCATGTTATGATTGATACTTTTGAGCCCTAGTTTGATAAGAAAATTATCAATCCATTTATTCTAGGGTTTTGATGTTTGTTTCAAACTATATAAGGCCTTTATCAACCATAGCATTTTTCCTTCTGGACATTTGAGCTCAAATCTAGACGGTTGAACTACATAGACTTCTTCATCTAGTGGTCCATTTAATTATTATGATATTGATTAACAAATAATGTTATGTACCCACATTAAGGATAAAGAATAGTAATACATTATCATTCATGAATAACAGAAAAGAAATAATTGAAATTATAAACTAAAATTCAATTAGTACTACTTCTAATAATGAACAAAATCTAACACAATGACGGTTTGGCCGAGTGGTCTAAGGCGCCTCGGAATGAACCAATCATGAATTTATTAAATATTGTACTAGATCAATTATAGGTTGAATTTCACTATATAAGATGAAAAAGAATGTTTGGAGTGTTAACTCCTCTTAAATGATATACAGAGTATACTCCCTTTAATAGTATACTATTCCCCCTATAATCAATTATGGAATTTATGTAATCAAGTATGGGGTGAGCTTTCTCAATAATCGATTAAAGAAGTCTTGCAGTCTATTATGCTTTTGATTCAACGGAACTTTTCTATCATTCTAAATCATAATTGATTATTATCATGGCATAATCAACTATGATGCAGATACGACTCTAAAAACATTTCCTTTCTTGACTAAATATTGTAATTTATAAAGAGGACTTGCATTCATTTGAAAAGACGCAAGACTTTTGAATATCAGCTCTCTCATACTCTCACCATTTCTCTTAGAATTTGTACATTAACTTTAAACAATTTAAGTGCTAAGATAGCAAGCACTTAATATTGTTTTTCTTATGTAACCACTACTTCTTATTTGTAATTACAAAACAATACAGTATTGTTTTATCGAATTTTGATGTATTATAAAAGTTGCATGTTAAATTGGGATAAAAGCTTGGTTTAAGTAGGCTGAGAGACAAACCTGTGTAAATAAGGTTTGAGGTTGCAGAAATCTCAAGGTGTGATCCTTGGAGATTAGAGTAGGTCTTGTGGGTTTGATTTGAACTAGTATAATCTTTGGTGTGTTCTTTCATTATCCTTATCTTATCTTTTTATGTTATTTGTTTATCAATTATATTTTTCTTCTTCTAATCCTTTCTTAAAATCAACCAAAAATCTATAAGTTTTCAAAAAAAAAAATTCATAATTTATTTCTTGTGTTTAAAGTCACTTAGGGTAATAAATGGTGCCTTTCACATGCCTTATAATTATTTTAGGACATTTTTGGTGTGATTCTTTGGTTGTTCATTGAATATGCTCGCTAGTCCAACTTTTTGGCATGTGTGAGGTATAGTATTGCAAATGTATCTCAGTGATCCTATGATTTGGTTGAAAAGTTTGGCATTAAACAAATCCTTTTTTACTTTCTTTATTAGTTGATATACCATTTTAATAGGTGTCATATATGGTTTGTAAGTTTCCATATTGAATTTCTTTAACTCATCTTTTGCATATCTCTTCTGGTACAAGAAAACTCATTTTCTAGTGTTCTTGAACTCCATTCTCAAAAAACTATGACATATTTCCAAATTAATAGAATTAAAATTTACTCATCATAAATGTCTTGAATTTCTTTATTTCTAAGTTAGTTGACCTTGTGACAAAAAGATCGTCAACGTACAAATCTATAATCAGTGGTTACATGTTACTTGCATGCTTAACATGTATCCCATGTTATGATTGATACTTTTGAGCCCTAGTTTGATAAGAAAATTATCAATCCATTTATTCTAGGGTTTTGATGTTTGTTTCAAACTATATAAGGCCTTTATCAACCATAGCATTTTTCCTTCTGGACATTTGAGCTCAAATCTAGACGGTTGAACTACATAGACTTCTTCATCTAGTGGTCCATTTAATTATTATGATATTGAGTAACAAATAATGTTATGTACCCACATTAAGGATAAAGAATAGTAATACATTATCATTCATGAATAACAGAACAGAAATAATTGAAATTATAAACTAAAATTCAATTAGTACTACTTCTAATAATGAACAAAATCTAACACAATGACGGTTTGGCCGAGTGGTCTAAGGCGCCTCGGAATGAACCAATCATGAATTTATTAAATATTGTACTAGATCAATTATAGGTTGAATTTCACTATATAAGATGAAAAAGAAAGTTTGGAGTGTTAACTCCTCTTAAATGATATACAGAGTATACTCCCTTTAATAGTATACTATTCCCCCTATAATCAATTATGGAATTTATGTAATCAAGTATGGGGTGAGCTTTCTCAATAATCGATTAAAGAAGTCTTGTAGTCTATTATGCTTTTGATTCAACAGAACTTTTCTATCATTCTAAATCATAATTGATTATTATCATGGCATAATCAACTATGATGCAGATACGACTCTAAAAACATTTCCTTTCTTGACTAAATATTGTAATTTATAAAGAGGACTTGCATTCATTTGAAAAGACGCAAGACTTTTGAATATCAGCTCTCTCATACTCTCACAATTTCTCTTAGAATTTGTACATTAACTTTAAACAATTTAAGTGCTAAGATAGCAAGCACTTAATATTGTTTTTCTTATGTAACCACTACTTCTTATTTGTAATTACAAAACAATACAGTATTGTTTTATCGAATTTTGATGTATTATAAAAGTTGCATGTTAAATTGGGATAAAAGCTTGGTTTAAGTAGGTTGAGAGATAAACCTGTGTAAATAAGGTTTGAGGTTGCAGAAATCTCAAGGTGTGATCCTTGGAGATTAGAGTAGGTCTTGTGGGTTTGATTTGAACTAGTATAATCTTTGGTGTGTTCTTTCATTATCCTTATCTTATCTTTTTATGTTATTTGTTTATCAATTATATTTTTCTTCTTCTAATCCTTTCTTAAAATCAACCAAAAATCTATAAGTTTTCAAAAAAAAAATTCATAATTCATTTCTTGTGTTTAAAGTCACTTAGGGTAATAAATGGTGCCTTTCACATGCCTTATAATTATTTTAGGACATTTTTGGTGTGATTCTTTGGTTGTTCATTGAATATGCTCGCTAGTCCAACTTTTTGGCATGTGTGAGGTATAGTATTGCAAATGTATCTCAGTGATCCTATGATTTGGTTGAAAAGTTTGGCATTAAACAAATCCTTTTTTACTTTCTTTATTAGTTGATATACCATTTTAATAGGTGTCATATATGCGTTGTATGTTTCCATATTGAGTTTCTTTAACACATCTTTTGCATATCTCTTCTGGTACAAGAAAACTCATTTTCTAGTGTTCTTGAACTCCATTCTCAAAAAACTATGACATATTTCCAAATTAATAGAATTAAAATTCACTCATCATAAATGTCTTGAATTTCTTTATTTCTAAGTTTGTTGACCTTGTGACAAAAAGATCGTCAACGTACAAATCTATAATCAATGGTTACTTGTTATTTGCATGCTTAACATGTATCCCATGTTATGATTGATACTTTTGAGCCCTAGTTTGATAAGAAAATTATAAATCCATTTATTCTAGGCTTTTGATGTTTGTTTCAAACTATATAAGGCCTTTATCAACCATAGCATTTTTCCTTCTGGACATTTGAGCTCAAATCTAGACGGTTGAACTACATAGACTTCTTCATCTAGTGGTCCATTTAATTATTATGATAATGATTAACAAATAATGTTATGTACCCACATTAAGGATAAAGAATAGTAATACATTATCATTCATGAATAATAGAAAAGAAATAATTGAAATTATAAACTAAAATTCAATTAGTACTACTTCTAATAATGAACAAAATCTAACACAATGACGGTTTGGCCGAGTGGTCTAAGGCGCCTCGGAATGAACCAATCATGAATTTATTAAACACTGTACTTGATCAATTATAGGTTGAATTTCACTATATAAGATGAAAAAGAAAGTTTGGAGTGTTAACTCCTCTTAAATGATATACAGAGTATACTCCCTTTAATAGTATACTATTCCCCCTATAATCAATTATGGAATTTATGTAATCAATTATGGGGCGAGCTTTCTCAATAATCGATTAAGGAAGTCTTGTAATCTATTATGCTTTTGATTCAACAAAACTTTTCTATCTTTCTATATCATAATTGATTATTATCATGGCATAATCAACTATGATGCAGATACGACTCTAAAAACATTTCCTTTCTTGACTAAATATTGTAATTTATAAAGAGGACTTGCATTCATTTGAAAAGACGCAAGACTTTTGAATATCAGCTATCTCATACTCTCACCATTTCTCTTAGAATTTTTACATTAACTTTAAACAATTTAAGTGCTAAGAGAGCAAGCACTTAATATTGTTTTTCTTATGTAACCACTACTTCTTATTTGTAATTACAAAACAATACAGTATTGTTTTATCGAATTTTGATGTATTATAAAAGTTGCATGTTAAATTGGGATAAAAGCTTGGTTTAAGTAGGTTAAGGGATAAACCTGTGTAAAAAGGTCTGAGGTTGCAGAAATCTCAAGGTGTGATCCTTGGAGATTAGAGTAGGTCTTGTGGGTTTGATTTGAACTAGTATAATTTGTGGTGTGTTCCTTCATTATCCTTATCTTATCTTTTTATGTTATTTGTTTATCAATTATATTTTTCTTCTTATAATCCTTTCTTAAAATCAACCAAAAATCTATAAGTTTTCAAAAAAAAAAAATTCATAATTCACTTCTTCTTATGTTTAAAGTCACTTATGGTAATAAATGGTGCCTTTCACGTGCCTTATAATTATTTTAGGAACTTTTTGGTGTGATTCTTTGGTTGTTCATTGAATATGCTCGCTTGTCCAACTTTTTGGCATGTGTGAGGTATAGTATTGCAAATGTATCTAAGTGATCCTATGATTTGGTTGAAAAGTTTGGCATTAAACAAATCCTTTTTTATTTTCTTTATTAGTTGATATTAAATTTTAATAGGTGTCATATATGTGTTGTAAGTTTCCATATTGAGTTTCTTTAAAACATCTTTTGCATATCTCTTCTGGTACAAGAAAACTCATTTTCTAGTGTTCTTGAACTCCATTCTCAAAAAACTAGGACATATTTCCAAATTAATAGAATTAAAATTCATTCATCATAAATGTCTTGAATTTCTTTATTTCTAAGTTAGTTGACCTTGTGACAAAAAGATCGTCAACGTACAAATCTATAATCAGTGGTTACTTGTTATTTGCATGCTTAACATGTATCCCATGTTATGATTGATACTTTTGAGCCCTAGTTTGATAAGGAAATTATCAATCCATTTATTTTAGGCTTTTGATGTTTGTTTCAAACTATATAAGGCCTTTATCAACCATAGCATTTTTCCTTCTGGACATTTGAGCTCAAATCTAGACGGTTGAATTACATAGACTTCTTCATCTAGTGGTCCATTTAATTATTATGATAATGATTAACAAATAATGTTATGTACCCACATTAAGGATAAAGAATAGTAATACATTATCATTCATGAATAATAGAAAAGAAATAATTGAAATTATAAACTAAAATTCAATTAGTACTACTTCTAATAATGAACAAAATCTAACAGAATGACGGTTTTGCCGAGTGGTCTAAGGCGCCTCGGAATGAACTAATCATGAATTTATTATATATTGTACTAGATCTATTATAGGTTTAATTTCACTATATAAGATGAAAAAGAAAGTTTGGAGTGTTAACTCCTCTTAAATGATATACAGAGTATAGTTCCTTTAATAGTATACTATTCCCCTTCTAATCAATCATGGAATTTATGTAATCAATTATGGCGCGAGCTTTCTCAATAATCGATTAAGGAAGTCTTGTAATCTGTTATGCTTTTGATTCAACAAAACTTTTCTATCTTTGTAGATCATAATTGATTATTATCATGGCATAATCAACTATGATGCAGATACGACTCTAAAAACATTTCCTTTCTTGACTAAATATTGTAATTTATAAAGAGGACTTGCATTCAATGTAAAAGACGCAAGACTTTTAAATATTAGCTCTCTCATACTCTCACCATTTCTCTTAGAATTTGTACATTAACTTTAAACAATTTAAATGCTAAGAGAGCAAGCACTTAATATTGTTTTTCTTATGTAACCACTACTACTTATTTGTAATTACAAAACAATACAGTATTGTTTTATCGAATTTTGATGTATTATAAAAGTTGCATGTTAAATTGGGATAAAAGCTTGGTTTAAGTAGGTTGAGGGATAAACCTGTGTAAAAAGGTCTGAGGTTGCAGAAATCTCAAGGTGTGATCCTTGGAGACTAGAGTAGGTCTTGTGGGTTTGATTTGAACTAGTATAATCTTTGGTGTGTTCCTTCATTATCTTTATCTTATCTTTTTATGTTATTTGTTTATCAATTATATTTTTCTTCTTCTAATCCTTTCTTAAAATCAACCAAAAATCTATAAGTTTTCAAAAAAAATATTCATAATTCACTTCTTCTTGTGTTTAAAGTCACTTAGGGTAATAAATGGTGCCTTTCACATGCCTTATAATTATTTTAGGAACTTTTTGGTGTGATTCTTTGGTTGTTCATTGAATATGCTCAATAGTCCAACTTTTTGGCATATGTGAGGTATAGTATTGCAAATGTATCTCAGTGATCTTATGATTTGGTTGAAAAGTTTGGCATTAAACAAATCCTTTTTTACTTTCTTTTTTAGTTGATATTAAATGTTAATAGGTGTCATATATGTGTTGTAAGTTTCCATATTGAGTTTCTTTAAAACATCTTTTGCATATCTCTTCTGGTACAAGAAAACTCATTTTCTAGTGTTCTTGAACTCCATTCTCAAAAAACTAGGACATATTTCCAAATTAATAGAATTAAAATTCATTCATCATAAATGTATTGAATTTCTTTATTTCTAAGTTAGTTGACCTTGTGACAAAAAGATCGTCAACGTACAAATCTATAATCAGTGGTTACTTGTTATTTGCATGCTTAACATGTATCCCATGTTATGATTGATACTTTTGAGCCCTAGTTTGATAAGGAAATTATCAATCCATTTATTTTAGGCTTTTGATGTTTGTTTCAAACTATATAAGGCCTTTATCAACCATAGCATTTTTCCTTCTGGACATTTGAGCTCAAATCTAGACGGTTGAATTACATAGACTTCTTCATCTAGTGGTCCATTTAATTATTATGATAATGATTAACAAATAATGTTATGTACCCACATTAAGGATAAAGAATAGTAATACCTTATCATTCATGAATAATAGAAAAGAAATAATTGAAATTATAAACTAAAATTCAATTAGTACTACTTCTAATAATGAACAAAATCTAACAGAATGACGGTTTTGCCGAGTGGTCTAAGGCGCCTCGGACTGAACTAATCATGAATTTATTATATATTGTACTAGATCTATTATAGGTTTAATTTCACTATATAAGATGAAAAAGAAAGTTTGGAGTGTTAACTCCTCTTAAATGATATACAGAGTATAGTTCCTTTAATAGTATACTATTCCCCTTCTAATCAATCATGGAATTTATGTAATCAATTATGGGGCGAGCTTTCTCAATAATCGATTAAGGAAGTCTTGTAATCTGTTATGCTTTTGATTCAACAAAACTTTTCTATCTTTGTAGATCATAATTGATTATTATCATGGCATAATCAACTATGATGCAGATACGACTCTAAAAACATTTCCTTTCTTGACTAAATATTGTAATTTATAAAGAGGACTTGCATTCATTTGAAAAGACGCAAGACTTTTGAATATTATCACTCTCATACTCTCACCATTTCTCTTAGAATTTGTACATTAACTTTAAACAATTTAAATGCTAAGAGAGCAAGCACTTAATATTGTTTTTCTTATGTAACCACTACTACTTATTTGTAATTACAAAACAATACAGTATTGTTTTATCGAATTTTGATGTATTATAAAAGTTGCATGTTAAATTGGGAAAAAAGCTTGGTTTAAGTAGGTTGAGGGATAAACCTGTGTAAAAAGGTCTGAGGTTGCAGAAATCTCAAGGTGTGATCCTTGGAGACTAGAGTAGGTCTTGTGGGTTTGATTTGAACTAGTATAATCTTTGGTGTGTTCCTTCATTATCTTTATCTTATCTTTTTATGTTATTTGTTTATCAATTATATTTTTCTTCTTCTAATCCTTTCTTAAAATCAACCAAAAATCTATAAGTTTTCAAAAAAAATATTCATAATTCACTTCTTCTTGTGTTTAAAGTTACTTAAGGTAATAAATGGTGCCTTTCACATGCCTTATAATTATTTTAGGAACTTTTTGGTGTGATTCTTTGGTTGTTCATTGAATATGCTCAATAGTCCAACTTTTTGGCATATGTGAGGTATAGTATTGCAAATGTATCTCAGTGATCTTATGATTTGGTTGAAAAGTTTGGCATTAAACAAATCCTTTTTTACTTTCTTTTTTAGTTGATATTAAATGTTAATAGGTGTCATATATGTGTTGTAAGTTTCCATATTGAGTTTCTTTAAAACATCTTTTGCATATCTCTTCTGGTACAAGAAAACTCATTTTCTAGTGTTCTTGAACTCCATTCTCAAAAAACTAGGACATATTTCCAAATTAATAGAATTAAAATTCATTCATCATAAATGTATTGAATTTCTTTATTTCTAAGTTAGTTGACCTTGTGACAAAAAGATCGTCAACGTACAAATCTATAATCAGTGGTTACTTGTTATTTGCATGCTTAACATGTATCCCATGTTATGATTGATACTTTTGAGCCCTAGTTTGATAAGGAAATTATCAATCCATTTATTTTAGGCTTTTGATGTTTGTTTCAAACTATATAAGGCCTTTATCAACCATAGCATTTTTCCTTCTGGACATTTGAGCTCAAATCTAGACGGTTGAATTACATAGACTTCTTCATCTAGTGGTCCATTTAATTATTATGATAATGATTAACAAATAATGTTATGTACCCACATTAAGGATAAAGAATAGTAATACCTTATCATTCATGAATAATAGAAAAGAAATAATTGAAATTATAAACTAAAATTCAATTAGTACTACTTCTAATAATGAACAAAATCTAACAGAATGACGGTTTTGCCGAGTGGTCTAAGGCGCCTCGGAATGAACTAATCATGAATTTATTATATATTGTACTAGATCTATTATAGGTTTAATTTCACTATATAAGATGAAAAAGAAAGTTTGGAGTGTTAACTCCTCTTAAATGATATACAGAGTATAGTTCCTTTAATAGTATACTATTCCCCTTCTAATCAATCATGGAATTTATGTAATCAATTATGGGGCGAGCTTTCTCAATAATCGATTAAGGAAGTCTTGTAATCTGTTATGCTTTTGATTCAACAAAACTTTTCTATCTTTGTAGATCATAATTGATTATTATCATGGCATAATCAACTATGATGCAGATACGACTCTAAAAACATTTCCTTTCTTGACTAAATATTGTAATTTATAAAGAGGACTTGCATTCATTTGAAAAGACGCAAGACTTTTGAATATTATCACTCTCATACTCTCACCATTTCTCTTAGAATTTGTACATTAACTTTAAACAATTTAAATGCTAAGAGAGCAAGCACTTAATATTGTTTTTCTTATGTAACCACTACTACTTATTTGTAATTACAAAACAATACAGTATTGTCTTATCGAATTTTGATGTATTATAAAAGTTGCATGTTAAATTGGGAAAAAAGCTTGGTTTAAGTAGGTTGAGGGATAAACCTGTGTAAAAAGGTCTGAGGTTGCAGAAATCTCAAGGTGTGATCCTTGGAGACTAGAGTAGGTCTTGTGGGTTTGATTTGAACTAGTATAATCTTTGGTGTGTTCCTTCATTATCTTTATCTTATCTTTTTATGTTATTTGTTTATCAATTATATTTTTCTTCTTCTAATCCTTTCTTAAAATCAACCAAAAATCTATAAGTTTTCAAAAAAAATATTCATAATTCACTTCTTCTTGTGTTTAAAGTTACTTAAGGTAATAAATGGTGCCTTTCACATGCCTTATAATTATTTTAGGAACTTTTTGGTGTGATTCTTTGGTTGTTCATTGAATATGCTCAATAGTCCAACTTTTTGGCATATGTGAGGTATAGTATTGCAAATGTATCTCAGTGATCTTATGATTTGGTTGAAAAGTTTGGCATTAAACAAATCCTTTTTTACTTTCTTTATTAGTTTATCTTAAATGTTAATAGGTGTCATATATGTGTTGTAAGTTTCCATATTGAGTTTCTTTAAAACATCTTTTGCATATCTCTTCTGGTACAAGAAAACTCATTTTCTAGTGTTCTTGAACTCCATTCTCAAAAAACTAGGACATATTTCCAAATTAATAGAATTAAAATTCATTCATCATAAATGTCTTGAATTTCTTTATTTCTAAGTTAGTTGACCTTGTGACAAAAAGATCGTCAACGTACAAATCTATAATCAGTGGTTACTTGTTATTTGCATGCTTAACATGTATCCCATGTTATGATTGATACTTTTGAGCCCTAGTTTGATAAGGAAATTATCAATCCATTTATTTTAGGCTTTTGATGTTTGTTTCAAACTATATAAGGCCTTTATCAACCATAGCATTTTTCCTTCTGGACATTTGAGCTCAAATCTAGACGGTTGAATTACATAGACTTCTCCATCTAGTGGTCCATTTAATTATTATGATAATGATTAACAAATAATGTTATGTACCCACATTAAGGATAAAGAATAGTAATACATTATCATTCATGAATAATAGAAAAGAAATAATTGAAATTATAAACTAAAATTCAATTAGTACTACTTCTAATAATGAACAAAATCTAACAGAATGACGGTTTTGCCGAGTGGTCTAAGGCGCCTCGGAATGAACTAATCATGAATTTATTATATATTGTACTAGATCTATTATAGGTTTAATTTCACTATATAAGATGAAAAAGAAAGTTTGGAGTGTTAACTCCTCTTAAATGATATACAGAGTATAGTTCCTTTAATAGTATACTATTCCCCTTCTAATCAATCATGGAATTTATGTAATCAATTATGGGGCGAGCTTTCTCAATAATCGATTAAGGAAGTCTTGTAATCTGTTATGCTTTTGATTCAACAAAACTTTTCTATCTTTGTAGATCATAATTGATTATTATCATGGCATAATCAACTATGATGCAGATACGACTCTAAAAACATTTCCTTTCTTGACTAAATATTGTAATTTATAAAGAGGACTTGCATTCATTTGAAAAGACGCAAGACTTTTGAATATTTGCTCTCTCATACTCTCACCATTTCTCTTAGAATTTTTACATTAACTTTAAATCATTTAAATGCTAAGAGAGCAAGCACTTAATATTGTTTTTCTTATGTAACCACTACTACTTATTTGTAATTACAAAACAATACAGTATTGTTTTATCGAATTTTGATGTATCATAAAAGTTGCATGTTAAATTGGGATAAAAGCTTGGTTTAAGTAGGTTGAGGGATAAACCTGTGTAAAAAGGTCTGAGGTTGCAGAAATCTCAAGGTGTGATCCTTGGAGACTAGAGTAGGTCTTGTGGGTTTGATTTGAACTAGTATAATCTTTGGTGTGTTCCTTCATTATCTTTATCTTATCTTTTTATGTTATTTGTTTATCAATTATATTTTTCTTCTTCTAATCCTTTCTTAAAATCAACCAAAAATCTATAAGTTTTCAAAAAAAAAATTTCATAATTCACTTCTTCTTATGTTTAAAGTCACTTATGGTAATAAATGGTGCCTTTCACATGCCTTATAATTATTTTAGGAACTTTTTGGTGTGATTCTTTGGTTGTTCATTGAATATGCTCGCTAGTCCAACTTTTTGGCATGTGTGAGGTATAGTATTGCAAATGTATCTCAGTGATCCTATGATTTGGTTGAAAAGTTTGGCATTAAACAAATCCTTTTTTACTTTCTTTATTAGTTCATATACCATTTTAATAGGTGTCATATAAGCGTTGTAAGTTTCCATATTGAGTTTCTTTAACACATCTTTTGCATATCTCTTCTGGTACAAGAAAACTCATTTTCTAGTGTTTTTGAACTCCATTCTCAAATAACTAGGACATATTTCCAAATTAATAGAATTAAAATTCACTCATCATAAATGTCTTGAATTTATTTATTTCTAAGTTAGTTGACCTTGTGACAAAAAGATCGTCAACGTACAAATCTATAATCAGTGGTAACTTGTTATTTGCATGCTTAACATGTATCCCATGTTATGATTGATACTTTTGAGCCCTAGTTTGATAATAAAATTATCAATCCATTTATTCTCGGCTTTTGATGTTTGTTTCAAACTATATAAGGCCTTTATCAACCATAGCATTTTTCCTTCTGGACATTTGAGCTCAAATCTAGACGGTTGAACTACATAGACTTCTTCATCTAGTGGTCCATTTAATTATTATGATAATGATTAACAAATAATGTTATGTACCCACATTAAGGATAAAGAATACTAATACATTATCATTCATGAATAAAAGAAAAGAAATAATTGAAATTATAAACTAAAATTCAACTAGTACTACTTCTAATAATGAACAAAATCTAACACAATGACGGTTTGGACGAGTGGTCTAAGGCGCTAGATTTAGGCTCTGGTCAACTTTAACATTTAGATCATGCCGCCACTTTATTTGATATCATCTTGAAAAGAGAATTGCATAATTTAGTTTATTCGTTCATATAATCAATTGGCAACCATTTTTACCAAACCTCTTTCTAAGGAAAATTTATTTTTTATAAAATTTAATTAGGAATAATGAACCAATCATGAATTTATTAAATATTGTACTAGATCAATCATAGGTTGAATTTCACTATATAAGATGAAAAAGAAAGTTTGGAATGTTAAATCCTCTTAAATGATATACAGAGTATACTCCCTTTAATAGTATACTATTCCCCCTATAATCAATTATGGAATTTATTTAATCAGGGGCGAGCTTTATCAATAATCGATTAAGGAAGTCTTGTAATCTGTTATGCTTTTGATTCAACAAAACTTTTCTATCTTTCTAGATCATAATTGATTATTATTATCATGGCATAATCAACTATGATGCAGATACGACTCTAAAAACATTTACTTTCTTGACTAAATATTGTAATTTATAAAGAGGACTTGCATTCATTTGAAAAGACGCAAGACTTTTGAATATCAGCTCTCCCATACTCTCACCATTTCTCTTAGAATTTGTACATTAACTTTAAACAACTTAAGTGCTAAGAGAGCAACCACTTAATATTTTTTTTCTTATGTAACCACTACTTCTTATTTGTAATTACAAAACAATACAGTATTGTTTTATCGAATTTTGATGTATTATAAAAGTTGCATGTTAAATTGGGATAAAAGTTGTGTTTAAGTAGGTTGAGGGATAAACCTGTGTAAAAAGGTCTGAGGTTGCAGAAATCTCAAGGTGTGATCCTTGGAGATTAGTGTAGGTCTTGTGGGTTGGATTTGAACTAGTATAATCTTTGGTGTGTTCTTTCATTATCCTTATCTTATCTTTTTATGTTATTTGTTTATCAATTAAATTTTTCTTCTTCTAATCCTTTCTTAAAATCAACCAAAAATCTATAACTTTTTTTTAAACAAATTTAATAATTCACTTCTTCTTGTGTTTAAAGTCACTTAGGGTAGTAAATGGTGCCTTTCACATGCCTTATAATTATTTTAGGAACTTTTTTGTGTGATTCTTTGGTTGTTCATTGAATATGCTCGCTAGTCCAACTTTTTGGCATGTGTGAGGTATAGTATTGCAAATGTATCTCAATGATCCTATGATTTGGTTGAAAAGTTTGGCATTAAACAAATCCTTTTTTACTTTCTTTATTAGTTGATATAACATTTTAATAGGTGTCATATATGCGTTGTAAGTTTCCATATTGAGTTTCTTTAAACATCTTTTGCATATCTCTTCTGGTACAAGAAAACTCATTTTCTAGTGTTCTTGAACTCCATTCTCAAAAAACTAGGACATATTTCCAAATTAATAGAATTAAAATTCATTCATCATGAATGTCTTGAATTTCTTTATTTCCAAGTTAGTTGACCTTTTTACAAAAAGATCGTCAACGTACAAATCTATAATCAGTGGTTACTTGTTATTTGCATGCTTAACATGTATCCCATGTTATGATTGATACTTTTGAGCCCTAGTTTGATAAGGAAATTATCAATCCATTTATTCTAGGCTTTTGATGTTTGTTTTAAACTATATAAGGCCTTTATCAACCATAGCATTTTTCCTTCTGGACATTTGAGCTCAAATCTAGACGGTTGAACTACATAGACTTCTTCATCTAGTGGTCCATTTAATTATTATGATAATGATTAACAAATAATGTTATGTACCCACATTAAGGATAAAGAATAGTAATACATTATCATTCATGAATAATAGAAAAGAAATAAATGAAATTATAAACTAAAATTCAATTAGTACTACTTCTAATAATGAACAAAATCTAACCGAATGACGGTTTGGCCGAGTGGTCTAAGGCGCCATGGAATGAACCAATCATGAATTTATTAAATATTGTACTAGATATATTATAGGTTTAATTTCACTATATAAGATGAAAAAGAAAGTTTGGAGTGTTAACTCCTCTTAAATGATATACTGATGTCACACCCTCATTTTCGCCTTTAGCCTTTATACCCTACATTCGCCATACCATACATCATTTTATTGCATATCGAGCATGTGGGTACGGATTTGGTCGATTTGTCATTTTCCATTTCAAATGAGATAACTTGTCTACCTTGGACTACATGGAAGGAAAGGTTCATCATTTAAGGTTTGATCTAAATTGAAAAGTCTATTATTGTAGATTTCTTCAAAGAGAAGTTACTTGACGAAATATTAGGATATTCAAGATATATTCCTAATGACCATGAAATGCAAGGCATAATTCAAGATTGCTTCATCCAATTTTGTTATAAATTCTTGATCAAGTGGAGTCCAAATTGGCAAAGCATGAGTCAAGATCACAAGTCCATAATTCAAGACTTCATCCATTTCAAGCTTAATGGTTCTAAGGAAATCCATCATGAATTCAAGATTAAAGGCAAGAATATTACAGAGAGAAATTTTACGACATTACAAGAATGTCATTTGTTGCAAGATTTCCAACTCTAAGTAATGTTTAGAAATTAATTTATTTCTAATCTTCATTCAAGTCTCTAGTCAAATTCATGTTATGGTAATGCCACACCAAGTCTACATTATGCTTACAAACATCCAAGAAACATGCAAGGATTAAATCAACATTGGAATGTTTTAGGACCAAGATTATGTATGTTAGTCATGAACAAAACAGCCCCATGCAAGAGGAGACAAACTACCTCATGTCACAAAATCTACATGTCACAAGACCAAGGGAATAACATGTGACAATGCTTCTACATATAAGAATTTTCAAAATGCTGTCAAGAGTTGGTGGCATTGACCAAGAGGAGTTGTCCAAACACAAACCAACAAAATGGGTGCAAGGCACAAGGTGCTACAGAAAAACAGCATAGGCAAAGTGCAACAGCAAAAATGCAGCATAGCTCTTGCATGGAAATGGAAAGAAAGAGAGTGGCATGAGGAAAGGTGGTAAGAGACACCACTCCATGAAAAATCTGATATGTGGGGAGAAGTGAAAACCCTAGAGGAGCTGAGATAAGAGGAGGGGGTTGTAAACAAAAGGAGGACTTTTCATTCATTCAACATCCATTCTACACACACTTACAAAACCAGAAAATAGAGAGAGCAAACAATACCCTAAAAAACCAGAAAAATAGGAAGCTTTGCAAACTAGAAAACGAGAGTGATATAGAACCAAGAGGATCATTGAGAAACAAAACCTTCACAACATAGAGTGAAGAGGAGTGAAGTACTTTCAACTAAGACCAAGGAGGACTTGCAAGAAGGATAGAAAGCTCTTGGGTATCCATTTCCTCCAACCTTTCTCCCTTTATTTTTTGCTATTTACATTCATTTTGTTTACTCTTTTATGTGTTGTTGTATTGTATGTATCATGTAAGGTTCCAAAGGGACCAAGAAACCATTCTCAAGAAACCACAAAAATGAAAGAAAAACATAGAAAAAGTTAGGTTTTTTCACTCTGGTAGCCTGACACGGGCCGTGTCACACAACACGGCCACCCGTGTCGCCCAACACGGGCCGTGTCACACAACACGGCCACCCATGTTGCACATCTGTTTGAGGTTTCCACGTCTAAAAAAAACCCAGGCCTCACAACACGGTCCGTGTCACACAACACGGCCACCCGTGTTGCACCCCTGTTTGCCCTAAAAATCATTTTTTACCCAGACTTTACAACACGGGCCGTGTCACACAACACGGCCACCCGTGTTGCACCTCTGTCATGCCCTAAAACTCACCTTGCAGGTACCCTATGACACGGGCCGTGTCATACAACACGGCCACCCGTGTTACACCACTGTTTTGCTACTTTTTTTGTTATTTTACCTCCAAAAAAATTGTTTTTATTGCATGTCTCGATTTTTTTTTAGCCGACTAATCCCATATGTTTGTATGATTTTAGTATGAATGTTGCTATTGTCCTTGGTGACTTTTGATTCCAAAAACCATTTTCAAAAATAAACTCTCGATTTTATCGAGCCATTTTCAACCCTTGTAAGTCGGCCGCCTTGTGCGTCCGCCATCGACCTTGTTCGTATCACCTCAAATACTTTTACAAACAATAAACCTTGATCCAACGTCAAGTGGTTCTCTTTTCTCATAAAAAATCCAAAACACAATGACATAAACGATTAGAATTATGCACCGCGAACTTTAAAGTGGTGGAAAAGGAATGAGAATGGAGTCCTCCTACACTCGTTCCGAATGTTTTGGATACAAGGCGCTCGGCTTGGTTATTCGAAACATTCATTTCTATCCAAAGTATTTTGTGTATAATCCTAATCAAGAACAATTTCTCTTAAGAAACTTAAAAATAACATCAACTCATCAAACCTATTTTCGCCTTAGGGCATCAGTTCAAAAACCCTTTTTCAATGTATAAAATCAACCAACAAACAACTATTTCATAAGCCTCCGAACTACGGAGCTCTGATTCTTCACTTCTTTTAAGTGAGGATACGTAGGCACAAAGGCCACAATCCTTGGCGAACATTAAAATAAATAAACCAACCCCTCTTTTCCGTAAGCAAGTAAACTCTTAATCAAAACACCCATTCACACGAGATAACCTAGGAGGTTCCCATCGAGTACGATGGATGTGAGGGGGTGCTAACACCTTCCCCTCGCATAACCGACTCCCGAACCCTAAGACTTGGTTGTGATGAGCATGCTCTTTTCCCAAAGGTTTTATCGTTATTTCCCTTTCCCTCCTTGGGATAAATAAAATCCGGTGGCGACTCTGTGTCATTTTTCGCGTAGCGACAACAGAGTATACTTCCTTTAATAGTATACTATTCCCCCTATAATCAATTATGGAATTTATGTAATCAATATATGGGGCGAGCTTTCTTAATAATCGATTAAGGAAGTCTTGTAATCTATTATGCTTTTGATTCAACAAAATTTTTCTATCTTTGTAGATCATAATTGATTATTATCATGGCATAATCAACTATGATGCAGATACGACTCTAAAAACATTTCCTTTCTTGACTAAATATTGTAATTTATAAAGAGGACTTGCATTCATTTGAAAAGACGCAAGACTTTTGAATATTAGCTCTCTCATACTCTCACCATTTCTCTTAGAATTTGTACATTAACTTTAAACAATTTAAATGCTAAGAGAGCAAGCACTTAATATTGTTTTTCTTATGTAACCACTACTTCTTATTTGTAATTACAAAACAATACAATATTGTTTTATCGAATTTTGATGTATTATAAAAGTTGCATGTTAAATTGGGATAAAAGCTTGGTTTAATTAGGTTGAGGGATAAACCTGTGTAAAAAGGTCTGAGGTTGCAGAAATCTCAAGGTGTGATCCTTGGAGATTAGAGTAGGTCTTGTGGGTTTGATTTGAACTAGTATAATCTTTGGTGTGTTCCTTCATTATCCTTATCTTATCTTTTTATGTTATTTGTTTATCAATTATATTTTTCTTCTTTTAATCCTTTCTTAAAATCAACCAAAAATCTATAAGTTTTCAAAAAAAAAATTTCATAATTCACTTCTTCTTGTGTTTAAAGTCACGTAGGGTAATAAATGGTGCCTTTCACATGCCTTATAATTATTGTAGGAACTTTTTGGTGTGATTCTTTGGTTGTTCATTGAATATGCTCGCTAGTCCAACTTTTTGGCATGTGTGACGTATAGTATTGCAAATGTATCTCAGTGATCATATGATTTGGTTGAAAAGTTTGGCATTAAACAAATCCTTTTTTACTTTCTTTATTAGTTGATATACCATTTTAATAGGTGTCATATATGCGTTGTAAGATTCCATATTGAGTTTCTTTAACACATCTTTTTCCTATCTCTTCTGGTACAAGAAAACTCATTTTCTAGTGTTCTTGAACTCCATTCTCAAAAAACTAGGACATATTTCCAAATTAATATAATTAGAATTCACTCATCATAAATGTCTTGAATTTCTTTATATCTAAGTTAGTTGACCTTGTGACAAAAAGATCGTCAACGTACAAATCTATAATCAGTGGTTACTTGTTATTTGCATGCTTAACATGTATCCAATGTTATGATTGATACTTTTGAGCCCTAGTTTGATAAGGAAATTTTCAATCCATTTCTTCTAGGATTTTGATGTTTGTTTCAAACTATATAAGGCCTTTATCAACCATAGCATTTTTCCTTCTGGACATTTGAGCTCAAATCTAGACGGTTGAACTACATAAACTTCTTCATCTAGTGGTCCATTTAATTATTATGATAATGATTAACAAATAATGTTATGTACCCACATTAAGGATAAAGAATAGTAATACATCATCATTCATGAATAAAAGAAAAGAAATAATTGAAATTATAAACTAAAATTCAACTAGTACTACTTCTAATAATGAACAAAATCTAACATAATGACGGTTGGCCGAGTGGTCTAAGGCGCTAGATTTAGGCTTTGGTCCGAAAGGGCATTGGTTCAATTACCACAGCTGTCAATTTTAACATTCAGATCATGCCGCCACTTTATTTGATATCATCTTGAAAATAGAATTGCATAATTGAGTCTCAATTATAGGTTGAATTTCACTATATAAGATGAAAAGGAAGGTTTGGAGTGTTAACTCCTCTTAAATGATATACAGAGTATACTCCCTTTAATAGTATACTATTCCCCCTATAATCAATTATGGAATTTATATAATCAGAGGCGAGCTTTCTCAATAATCGATTAAGGAAGTCTTATAATCTATTATGCTTTGGATTCAACAAAACTTTTCTATCTTTCTAGATCATAATTGATTATTATCATGGCATAATCAACTATGATGCAGATACGACTCTAAAAACATTTCCTTTCTTGACTAAATATTGTAATTTATAAAGAGGACTTGCATTCATTTGAAAAGACGCAAGACTTTTGAATATCAGCTCTCTCATACTCTCACCATTTCTCTTAGAATTTGTACATTAACTTTAAACATTTTAAGTGCTTAGAGAGCAAGCACTTAATATTGTTTTTCTTATGTAACCACTACTTCTTATTTGTAATTACAAAACAATACAGTATTGTTTTATCGAATTTTGATGTATTATAAAAGTTGCATGTTAAATTGGGATAAAAGCTTGGTTTAAGTAGGTTGAGGGATAAACCTGTGTAAAAATGTCTGAGGTTGCAGAAATCTCAAGGTGTGATCCTTGGAGATTAGAGTAGGTCTTGTGGGTTTGATTTGAACTAGTATAATCTTTGGTGTGTTCCTTCATTATCCTTATCTTATCTTTTTATGTTATTTGTTTATCAATTTTATATTTCTTCTTCTAATCCTTTCTTAAAATCAACCAAAAATCTATAAGTTTTCAAAAAAAAAAATTCATAGTTCACTTCTTATTGTGTTTAAAGTCACTTAGGGTAATAAATGCTGCCTTCCACATGCCTTATAATTATTTTAGGAACTTTTTGGTGTGATTCTTTGGTTGTTCATTGAATATGCTCGCTAGTCCAACTTTTTGACATGTGTGAGGTATAGTATTGCAAATGTATCTCAGTGATCCTATGATTTGGTTGAAAAGTTTGGCATTAAACAAATCCTTTTTTACTTTCTTTATTAGTTGATATTGTAAGAACACATATTGTTTCTTAGTAATATCTCTATGTTTTGATGATAACTCTTATGAAATTTTGTATTAAAGAATATATACTCTAAAATTGGTTCATGAATATTTGCTGCAGATAATTAAAGTATATATACATCCAAGAGCAAATTAATCTGAACATAGAACTATGGAAGGCTCTGAAGAGTCAGAATCATCTTATAGAAGAATCTGAGCGCTGTCTGCAGAAGAATCTGAAACAGAAGCTACAGAAGGATTTGAAGCAGAAGCTACAGAAGAATCTGAAGCAGAAGCTGCAGAAGGATCTGAAGCAGAAGACTCTAATAAGATCTGAAGACTCTGAAGCGTTAAAGAACTTTGTATGAGAGTTAAGAAGCTCAGTTTTTCAGAAGACTCTGAGAGTACTACACGCTGCATGTACTGAGGATCTGATTCATAAAACTCTTAGTAATATCTCTATGTTTTGATGATAACTCTTATGAAATTTTGTATTAAAGAATATATACTCTAAAATTGGTTCATGAATATTTGCTGCAGATAATTAAAGTATATATACATCCAAGAGCAAATTAATCTGAACATAGAACTATGGAAGGCTCTAAAGAGTCAGAATCATCTTATAGAAGAATCTGAGCGTTGTCTGCAGAAGAATCTGAAGCAGAAGCTACAGAAGGATTTGAAGCAGAAGCTACAGAAGAATCTGAAGCAGAAGCTGCAGAAGGATCTGAAGCAGAAGACTCTAATAAGATCTGAAGACTCTGAAGCGTTAAAGAACTTTGTATGAGAGTTAAGAAGCTCAGTTTTTCAGAAGACTCTGAGAGTACTACACGCTGCATGTACTGAGGATCTGATTCATAAAACTCTGCTCTGAAAGAACTACACGCTAAAGCACACTTGCTGCCTTACTCTGATTCAGCAAAATCTGATGGGAATCCAAGACTCTGATCATGCAAAATCTGATGGTTAACTCTGCTGAAAAGAAATACTTGTTGAAGAAGAATTCAAAGTAATATCCTTTGATTTGGCTCAACGACTCTTTCCTCTTTCATGCTTGACACTAGAACACAGACCAAAAACATTTCTCTGTGCATTCTACTTCCAGGAAAGGTCATGTGATGTAAAGACAAAAAGGTTCAGGCCTTTTCAGTACACAGCCTCCAATGTTAAGACTTTGTGGACTACTATGCATATAAAAGCAAGTCTTCATCATCTTCTTCAGGAGTGATCTACTACAAACGACTCTCCAAAAAGAAACTCTTACAAGCTCTCATAAAATATTCTTATTGCTGAGTTTATTCTTTTGTTCTTAACATTAAGTGAAAAATCACTATTGTGATAAAGCTTGTTAGAAGCATTCATACACTTGTATTAATCTTACATTTTATTGTAATAGTTCCTTAAGAAGATCCAGTTGGGATCAGTAGTTCTTGAGAAGACTTTGAACAGTTATTCTTAGTGCTTACTATTGTAATCAGTTGATTAAATATTGGATTAAGTCCTTGTTTGAGAAAGGCAAATCACTCTGGATAGGGTGGACTGGAGTAGTTGAGTTCAACGAACCAGGATAAAAATACTTGAGTTTTTACTTCTAAGTTTTTATCTTCATACTTATTCAACCCCCCTCTAAGTATTTTCTCACCTTCAGTTGGCATCAGAGCTCAAGTTCTGTGTGTGCTACCACTTCACAGTGATAGAAAAGATCCAGTGAGAAAAACTTTGATACTTATATTTGGTTGTTTATAATGGATGATGTTTCAACATCTAACAAGTATGAAGAAAGAGACAGAATCATTACTAAACCCCCTATGTTTGATGGGGAGAAATTTGATTATTGGAAAGACAGGATTGAAAGTTTTTTCCTTGGTTATGATGCTGATTTATGGGATTTGGTCATAGATGGTTATGTTCATCCCATTGATGGGAATGGCAAGAAAGTAGATAGAAAATCTATGACAGAAGCCCAAAAGAAGGAGTTTAGAAATCACCACAAGGCTAGAACAATATTGTTAAATGCAATATCTCACACTGAGTATGAAAAGATCACAAATAGAGAAATTGCATTTGACATGTTTGAGTCCTTGAAAATGACTTATGAAGGAAACCTTCAAGTAAAAGAGACCAAGGCTCTGGCTCTAATTCAGAAGTATGAAGCTTTCAAGATGGAAGAAGCTGAATCTGTTGAAGCCATGTTCTCCAGATTTCAAATACTTTCAGCTGGACTAAAGGTTCTGGATAAAGGTTACTCTACTGCTGATCACGTGAAGAAGATCATCAGAAGTTTACCTACCAGATGGAGACCTATGGTGACTGCGCTGAAAATGGATAAAGATCTGAACCAAATTTCCTTGGAGGAACTAATCAGCTCACTAAGGAGCCATGAAATTGAACTTGAGGAAGATGAGCCTCAAAAGAAAGGTAAGACAATTGCCTTAAAATCTAATAAATCTGCTAAAGCGTTGCAGGTAATGGAGGAAACCTCTGAAGAATCCTCATCTGAAGATGAAGATGAATTATCCATGTTGTCCAGAAGAATAAACAAACTCTAGAAGCATAAAGGAAAGAAGTTTAGAAACTTCAAGAAGCCTGACCAAAGAAAGGAATCTTCTGGACACAGAAGATCTGGCAAAAAGGAGGTTGTCTGCTACGAATGCAAAGAACCTGGGCATTACAAAAATGATTGTCCAAAGCTTCTGAAAGAAAAGCCTAAAAGAAAATTTGATAAGAAGAAGAAGGTTCTAATGGCAACCTGGGATGATTCAGATACATCTGAATCTGAATCTGAGACAGAAGAAGAATGTGCCAATGTAGCATTGATGGCAGACATAGAAGATCAGGAGGAAGGAATTTCAGGTTCTGAATCTGACTCTGAATCTGACTCTGACGCTGAAGAGGTAATGGCTAAACTCACTAAAGATGAACTTATCAAGGTGTTATCAGAGGTTCTGAAGAGCTATAATAATATTAAGCTCAAATACAAGGAGCGTCAAATCAATCTTGTATCTGAGAATAATATTCTTAAATCAGAAGTGGCTGAGCTAAATGAAAAGAACTTAAAAATGAAAAATGATTTTGAATTAGCTCAACAAGACTCTGATTCTGAAACTGAGTCGGAATGCAAAAATGTTTTGGAAAAGTATGACTACAGCTTTCAGAAGTTTCTTGCTAAAAGCATAGACATAAGCAAAATGGCTTCTATGATCTATGGAGTTAGCAGAAATAACAGAAAAGGAATTGGATATAAATCTTCCTCTGATTTAAATCCAAAACCTATTGATAAAATTATCATCAAGAAGACTCCTTTATATTCCAATTTTAAATTTGGTCACTTGAATGATATTGAACACACTCGTTCCGAAAAGAACATTCATGTGTTTAAATCTAAGGCTAGTCAGAATAAACCCTATGTTGAAAAACAGAAGTTTAGACAAACCTTCAGAACAACTAACCCAAAAGGACCCAAGAAGATCTGGGTACCTAAGAGTAAAATAATTCTTGTTGCAGATGTTCTTAGCAGCAAGGTCAGGACGCCAGTCATGGTACCTGGACTCTGGATGCTCGCGACATATGACGGGAGAAAGGTCTATGTTCCAAAGTCTGGAGCTTAGATTTGGAGGTGACGTGAAATTTGGAGGGAATAAGGGCAAGATCATTGGATCTGGCACTATTGGAAATGGTAACCTTCCCTCTATTACTAATGTTTTACTTGTAGAAGGATTAAAGCATAATCTATTGTCCATAAGTCAATTAAGTGACAATGGTTATGACATAGTCTTTAATCAAAAATGTTGTAAAGTTATTAGTCAAAAGGATGGCTCAATCCTATTTAGTGGAAAGAGGAAGAACAACATTTATAAAATAGATCTTTCAGAACTTAAGGTTCAGAATGTTAAATGCCTCTTGTCTGTTAATGAGGAGCAATGGGTCTGGCACAGAAGATTAGGGCATATTAATATGAGACGTATATCTCAGATTAATAAACTTAATCTTGTCAGAGGACTTCCTAAGTTGAAGTTCACCTCAGATGCTCTTTGTGAAGCATGTCAAAAAGGGAAGTTTTCAAAATCATCTTTTAAATCAAAAAATGTTGTTTCTACTTCCAGACCATTAGAATTACTTCATATTGATTTGTTTGGACCAGTGAAAACTGCATCCATCAGAGGCAAGAAGTATGGATTAGTCATTGTTGATGACTATAGTAGATGGACATGGGTAAAGTTCTTAAAACACAAGGATGAGTCACATTCTGTGTTCTTTGACTTCTGCAAACAAGTCCAGAATGAAAAAGATTTCAAAATTATAAAAGTCAGAAGTGATCATGGTGGTGAATTTGAAAACAAATATTTTGAAAAATATTTTAATGAAAATGGCATTGCTCATGATTTTTCCTGTCCTAGAACTCCACGACAGAATGGAGTTGTAGAGAGGAAAAACAGAACTCTGCAAGAAATGGCCAGAACCATGATCAATGAGACTAATCTGGCAAAGCACTTTTGGGTAGAAGAAATCAACACAGCATGTTATATTCAGAACAGAGTGTCTGTAAGACCTCTTCTGGAAAAGACTCCCTATGAATTGTGGAGGAACAGAAAGCCCAACATTGCTTATTTTCATCCTTTTGGATATATTTGTTATATGTTGAACACTAAAGAGAATCTTAGCAAGTTTGATTCTAAAGCACAGAAGTGTTTCATGCTTGGATATTCTGAACACTCTAAGGGTTACAGAGTATACAATACTGAAACACAGATCGTGGAAGAATCTATACATGTTAGATTTAATGATAAGCTTGTCATTAAAAAGCCAAAGCAGTTTGAAAATTCTGCAGATAGAGAAGTAGTCTTCACAGACTCTGAAGGCTCAGAGGCAGACAAAGCTCAAGTGAAGGAACCAGAAGCAACGCCAAATGCAATTCCTTTGACTTCTCAGATGAACAATTTAAACATTTCTGAAGAATCAACTGTTAGAGGATCATCTTCCAGAATCAAAGCTTCTCATCCAGAGAATATGATCATTGGAAAGAAGGATGACCCTATTGTTGCACCCTAATTTTTGACCATAAGGTCCCACCTCTTCTCGCGCATTTTCTTGCCATCATTTGACTTCAATTTAATATTTAAATATTTTATTTGACTAACCAATTCGCGCAGACGCAGGAATATCGAATGAAGATAGTATTCATTTCCATTATCGATCATCCGCACGTATTTATTCTATTTTCAACTGTTTTGTTATTGCGAAGCTTCGGTTTGTGAAAAAAGTTGTAAAAGCTTTGCGTGTACTCCTACAAGTTGTGCTAAAGCATTGTGGAATCACGCACTTTCGTCGTTATGACACCTTGACCGATAAACCAAATACTCATTCAAATTGCTCAAAGACAACCCCAAGAGGGATTAGGATCTCCTACACATTGGACTTCGAAGGCACTGTTTGTTGGACTAATAGAACTTAGTGGCGTGGAGTTTGTAATCATTTTTCACCTTTTGGAGGGATGGCCTAGATCAAAGTTGGTCGTCAGCGATGAAGTTGGGTCCTCTAGATCTTTAAATTGGATACTCGTAACGGGAGGTCAACACTTATTAAAATTTTGGAGTTGGAAAAGAACATCTAGATTAAGGGCAAGGAGATCATTTTATAATAAAACCCACAAGCATGCCGAGATAGCAGACCAAGGAAGGTCTCCAATTTTGTTTAAGCATTTTCCAATATTTAAACTCAGAATCTATGGAAGATCAAATTTGGGAAATACACAAAGCATAAACTCATCACAAAACTAATTTGAAGTACATCTACTTTGCTATTCAATTAATCCAGGAAAGCGTTACAAGATATCACCCACTCAAATACAAAAGGACAAGGTCTACAACATTGCAAGAGGTTACCCTGCTACTAAAAAAAACCTATACCAATGTTATTATTGATAACATCGTACTATTGGACTTGTAAACCGAAACTTCTGAAACACGGCAACTTCCACAACAGTAACCCCAACCACAAAATCTCCAAGCAGCTGTTGCTACTTTGTAGTATCGGTCAAATCGCCAACCGAGCGCAATGTGAGGATTTGACGCCGCCTGGAATTGCTCCATAATAACACAAACATCCCAATATGAGGTAGAACGAGAATTACAAATGCAACTGCAAGATTCAACCATCCAAAGTGTGAACCCTCGGAACTGAACTCAAGGAAGCTCTTGGTACCAGCAAAATTAGTCCAACATTGGTCTCAGAACCAGAGTTTGTAGCTCTATCTGATTCCAAATTAACTGTGAGAGCATTTGTGGTTGGGCCACCCGTGTTGGCACCTTCTTTTCAGCCGGCAAGTGTATTATCTCGCGAATCAGTTAATATTCGTACCGTGCAGATTTGTGCCATAGTGTTGTTCCTCCTAGACCTTAAGCAATCATTATTAAACCTGTAACAGAAACATAGAGGGATACTAAATCATGGTGCCTGAGAAACAACTAATTATAAGAAAAACAAGTTCAGTGGATATACCCGTGTGCGACTTGGCGAAATAGACTCGCTTGGTCCCCTACCAGGCCCGCTCCCTTCGAATGCATTGCCTCCTTACCCGTTGCAGACACCAACATGTGTTCCACAACTGCAGGGTTTAGAACAGAGTGAATCTATTGACTCAGACCCAAGGAACTAACTATGAGGCTGAAGCTGTTGCTAAAGCGTTTCCGCAGGTTGCTATTCCTCTATCAACCATCTGCCCAAAGCAACTTCCAGCTTTTCCCTTATGCTGCAGAGGATGCATGAATCTCCTGCACAAGCAAGCCAAGATTTATTTAAAACAGGGCTACAACCACAAATTCAATTCATGTCGCCAAGTCTCCACGACCTGTGAATCAATATTCAGTCGCGAAGGGGATTAATCAATAAGTCTGCACATCAAATTACTATTAACAGCCAATTCCAAGCAAGCATACCATGGCAGCAATCTCTATAGTACTCACGTCAGCGGTTCCAAAGCAATTCGCGCATGGTTGCACCCAGCCTTCCAATTGTTATTGCTGCAAAGTATGTGAGAATGTTAAAGACATCTGTTCGACCAGGAAGCAAAGAACGTCAGCACGGCCTGCATTTCTATATCAGCTACAAACAACAACAGGTATAACACACCAAATTGCCCAAGCCAATAACTTACCATGTCATGCATTCGCGGGATCAATTGGAGCCTTTTATTTGACCGCGTAACTCTGCTATGGCGGTAAGGTCATCAGTCTACGGTACCTTCACCCTCATACTTCAGAGTTTCCATAATTTCAGTGAACACCGAAATTATTCGCCACTTATTAATCCAAGCTCCATGGAATCACATGAAAAGGAAGTTGTTCAAATATTTATCAGTTTAAAGAAATCCAAAGGAATAGAGATTGAATTGAAAGGAAAGGAGTATACCTTGCGAACACTTGAGACTACTGTTCTTCATCATCAGTTCCTCGTGAAGTTCTCCAACAAACGCAGCAATCCCACGCCTCCTTCCGAGTTTGCTTAATCCTAACAGAGCTAGCATCCGCGTCTACCATGGGCTGGATCTCCTCTGGGCCCGAAAACCTAAATTGTTATCCGCACCTGCTAAAAGCAAAATCAGATTAGCATTTTGCTTGGGAGAATATTCCATAAAAAATCCAATCAGATCTAATCTCAATTTGAACGAAAATCAAAGATTGAAATAGCAATCAGACAGAAAAGGAAATATTTCGAATTTCATACAAGCTAAAACGGAAAGATCCAATCATGATTTTAAAGCAGCAATCAATTCTCAAATCAGAGATCTCAACTTATAGCCTATATAAGAAGAACGAAGTCACAAGAAAAGGAGAGGAGACAACACCGATAATTACCGCACAAAAACACAAAACCCTAAAACTTGCAATACCAAGAAATTGAACGAGGGGACTTACCTTTTCCACCGGCAAAACGCAACCGCCGTCCTCCCTAGCGACCGCTGCGGATCCAAACCGCTCCTCATCTCCAACGTAGCTGCGATCAGCAAAACCGTCGGTAAGGTCAATCCCTCCGTGTTTTAAACTATTAATGCCTCCAATGTTTGTTTTTCAGGTTTGAAATATGACGAAGAAAGATGGCCGGTCGTGATTGAAGGCGAGGGAGGGGATGATCGGAAAGAAATCGACAGGAGAGAGAGCGAGCGGTGAAGTGAGGTAGCGGCGGAGAGAGGGGCAATTCGGGGGAATTAGGGTTCCTCTGTTATTTTTTGTTTTTATTATTATGTTATAATCTAATCACATCACAGACACTAATCACCCCCTAATGTTTAATTAAACCACTAAAACCTGCAATTAAGTAGTTTTTTTTCGTTAACTTAATTATTAATTAACCTTTAATATAATCTTTTTTAAAATAAACTAATAACCTTTTAATGAATCATAATCAGCCTTTTTTTTATAACCTTTTCAAATTAAGTAATCTCTTTTCTGAATAATTAGTAAATAACTTTTTTATCTAAATTTATATTTTATCCTTTTATGATAAATAACTAAAACAAGCTATCCTATTTAATAAAATCTATTTTTATTAGTTTAAAATAAATAATTTATTCTTATAATTAAAGGAAAACCTTCTTAAATTAATGTTCTAATATAACTAAATTTTTATCCATCAATAATAACCCTTTTTCTTTTATATAAACCTTTTACCAACCTTTAATTAGTCACTTTCTAAATCAACTTGATAACTCTTAAAATAAATTGCATTAACCTTTTTCATTAGTAATACAAACTTCATTTTTCTACTTAATTAAAATTAACTCATATCTAGAATTTCTTTTAAATAATTAAAGTAAATCCACTTCTTTTTTATCAATTCAATAAAATCAACTTTTATCAAAACTGATAACAACTAAAAATCAACTCACTCAAATCAACCTTTTTTCAAACATGAATCGATCCATCTTAAATTCAAACCGAAGTCAAATCAGACGATTAAAATCAAACAACATCGTAAAACCAATCTACTCGTGCACACTCACTTCACGACACAATACACTCTCACACACTTCAGCGCTTTCATGCGTATGTGATTGTTTTACTTATTTGCCCTTTATCATTATCATATTTACTATTCATGCATCGCATTTCGTCCAAAGGAAAAACCTACACATAATTCAACGTTGTGTGTAGTTGCACATCATTTGCATCATATTCCCCTTCGATCCTTGATTCCATTCAAGTTGATCATTTAAGTTTAGGACCTACCCCATAGGAAGGACATTGTCTTTATTCTTTACAACTTAGACGAACACAAAACAATATACAATACAATCTTACAAACACACTAGAGAATAGATGTTAATCATCTTAAGTGAGATATAATCTCCACCCCCACAACAATACAATCAAACATGTAGGGACTTTGCCTTAAGAGCGATAAAGGCATACTTGGCGACCATCCGAGTATTTAAGACCTTTTCTTAAGACGATGCAAAGACCATTTCCTACAACCCCTCTTACATTTGTGGTGGTTATCTCTCCCTTAACATGAAGACTCGTCTCTTCTCCTAGACCCAATCAATCAACTACCCTAACCCGAAGGAACTTTGACCACAGTCAAAGAACTCCTCAAACCCTTTAGGGGAACTACAAGTACTCTGATTCCACTCCCGTAAGGATATGTAGGCATAAGATGCGATATCTTATCGAGTATACTTAGAAATAAACCCCTAGGTCTTTCAACCTTAAGCAGATAAACACATAGCAGTAAACAAACATAAAATAAGAGGTTCCTGTAGGGTACTACAGAAACTTAGGATGCTAGTACCTTCCCTAAGTTTAACCAACCCCCGAACCTAAACAATCCAGTTTGCATTTGCATTGCATTGTGGGAATTTCGATCTTTATCCCTTCCTTTGGACAAATCAAAGTTCGGTTGCAAAATGAATTAAAGATTCAAACTAATCAATAGTTTGGTATCCAAATTTCACCGCGACAGAAATGGCGACTTCACTGTTGCACCCTAATTTTTGACCTTAAGACCCACCTTTTCGTTGTTTTTTTTCTCTCTCACTTTTTATGTATATGTTTGTTACGGCTAACCGTTTGGTGCAGGGCATAATTCACAATAAATGGATAAGTACTTATACCCCATGAATTCAAGGTCAATAAGATAATATTGGGAGATTCTTTTGCACCATCCGAGGATTTTACAAATAAGAGTTCGTATCAGGTCCAAAGTCCATTACAAGTCTAACAATTCAAGGCTCGTTACACTTTATTGCTATCATCCAGGGGCCCGTTTTCAACCAAGATTATCATTCACTTTCAAATGCCCAACTTACGAACTCAGAGAATTTCACATCAAGTTTGTTTATTTCAAGGATACAAATTCAAAATCCGTTGAAGAACCAATTGCGCAAGGTTGTAACATCATATGGGATGAATATTATGGGCTCTCTTTCGTTTTTAACATTTAAACAATTTAAAGAGGCGCATTTCACTTTCGCCACCACTCAAAGATCCAAGATAACTCAGAGCTTACTAAATCCACTCAAATTGAAGGGCATAACACCACTACCAAGTTAAATCTATTTCAAGATAACAAGATCAAAGCTTCTAATTGATTAAAAATTCCCTCATTCCAAATTCAAAATTCAAGTCAATTCATACTATTACAATTTCAATTAGTAAAGAATTAGCACTAGACTGGAACTATATCAAAAGTGAAACCGCAGCATACTACGAATGTACGGTAATCATATAAAGGTTCCAATTATTACATTGCCCAGAAAAAAGGTGGAAATATGGTGATTCAATACATAAAGAGTTTTGAAGGACCCTTGAAATGATTCAAACATCTCCAGCCCTCATCCTGCCACCTTTAACTTTCATCACATCGAAAGCATAAACCTCCCGGAGGAAACTTTTGATCTCGAAATCATCAAAAAAGAGGACAGTCCTGAAGACGCTGTATACCGTTGCCCTGCCAATTGATCCACTATCATAGTTGAAACAAGAACCATTCGGCAACTTTTGTTCAAATACTGGTTTAGCCTCCAGAATTTTCCTTTTGCTTGTTTCGCAAAAACTCTGTCACCTAGTTGATTGGCCATCACAGTAAACACTCATACCCGGGACAGTCCATGTATCATATGTTCGATAAAAGAAACTGTCATTCTCAATAAGACCATCAGCATCTCTATCAAACTACTCCATATACTCCATTGCAGCACGGACAGCAGGCCACACATCGACTCCAAATCGCAAGTCACCTGTCGCAGAAAATCTCGATACACCTGAACGCCAAGTTGTCTGCTGATTAACCCGCTTTTTCCATATGACGTCGCTGCCGTATTCCTTCTCCCATGAGCAAAGACTTTGAAACCAAACCTGCATAAGGAAATACAGAGTACATAAGTCAAGTCCAGGAAGCGCAACTGATTGTTCCAATGACACCACGACAATCTGGACGTACCGTTCCTTCGGTTAATGTCGGGATGCCTGTTATTCAAGGTCAGCAATTGCAGTAGTTTCAACCAATGTAACAGTTGCCTCCAAGACAATCTCAGCCCGTTTCGTCACCACAGGGTTTACCTTTGCCAAACCTCAAACAGACAGGTCATTTCCATTTGTTCCATGACATGCACAACAAGCTGATTCCCTACAGAACATTAGAAGTTATCAAGCATTACGTAAAGACCATAGTAATTCTTCGATATACGATCCAATTCAAACGGTTTCGATGTGGATTTAAGCTATGTTATCAAGGTTCAACGAATTTCCTTACCCCATAACCCTCCAAGGAAGTGTTCAAGAGATTCAATGATAAAGTATGAATCCTAAGAAGATTAAGGCAACTACAGAACGTCGCCAATTCAAACACAGGCGTACACCGACGGTTCGCGATTAACCTGCATCACAGTAGGAGAAATTGAGATTCACAAACGTCTGCCTGACTATGCCACATAACTGGAAGTAATTACGAAGAGAGTCAAGAGATAACCTTTTAAAAGTTGATTTGCCAGTTACCGTTTACAACCTCAGTCGTCACAAGCTTTTTGAGCAACCACCTTGTTATTTCTCAGATGAAGGACTGTGTGAGTTTGTTGGAGTGTGTAAAGACTGCACAGCATGTGGTCGCCACTTGGATTTGGTTAATGTTTGTCCATCTACGGCACTGTTTACACCATAACATTAAATCAAGGCCGGGAAATATTTATCATAACGAAAAGAAGAAACAGCTGACTGTGAAGGAAAACCAGCATGACATCTCTAGTCTATCTCAGATGAATTCACCTTCCAGCTTGCTGCCGTCATCATGGTTCCTTCACAATGGTCACCTAGCTTGTAGAATTTTAAACACAAGATTTAACATGACAACATGATATGCTTATTGCAGAATTCACCATAGAGAATTAGCAGGAAATCTTCACATTTTCATTCGTAGTAAAATCGATATGAGAAGGATGTTTAGAAGCACATCGAATTAAGCAAAACCATAAGAGCAGAGATGAAGTTTGAAGAGAATACCATACGAACCGAGCTGGGATGGGAAAGAATATACCCTGTATCACATTTCCTCGTGAAAATTCCTACCAGACATCACAAAACACGGATTTCTCCCCCCTCTAGGCCTCTAACTCTTTCTCCAGCCCAATTCGATTATTATCCACACCTGTCAAAGTACCAGATACAAATTAGTAATTGTTTGGAAAAGGAAACAATTAGAGAATATTCAAGGAATCATAAAGGATGCTATCAGATTGAATTGCAAATCAAAACAACTTATTATTGTAATCTCACGGAAAAGGAAACTATTCCCAAATCGTATCTGAACATATTTGGAAAACCTAATCAGGCATTCAAAATCCCCAATCAGCATTCAATTGTGATTAAGGAAATTCAATCAAGAAATCAGAAAGTGGAGCCTATATAAAGAGGACGAAAAACATACAGAAGGACAGAGGAAAAATCACCACAAGACTAATATCCGTAAACCTAAGATTCGGAGCAAAAACAACTTATCTTTAGCCGACGAATTCATCCTCAGCCGCCGCGAGATCACCTTCGTGAATCTCCAATACTCCACGCCGTTTCCAGATTCGCCTTTGACAATCACCATCGAGAACCTACGAAAATCACCATTTAAGCGTGAGTGTCTTTTTTTGTTGATAGTTTTGTTCTTGTTTTTCATATGCGTTCGAAAAGAAGAAACAATCGCGGGTAGAAGATGGCGGAGAGAAGAAGAGAAAGGGAGCGAGCGATTGTACTTGAGAGAAGAAGACGGAGACGAGGGGGGGCGATTTGGGAATTAGAGTTTTTGTTGTTTTCTTTTTTAATTTTGTTTTATTATCATGTAATCTGGTAAACACACACACACCACGCCAACGATGCACCCCACACTCACTAAACACACACTAAAACCCCCTAATCCACTCGTTAAACTTTTTTTAATCTGCCATTTATTTAGCTAATATTCTTTTAACGTTAAATCCTTTTTTATTTAATCAATAACTAACAAATCTTTTATTAATTA
This sequence comes from Lathyrus sativus, assembly GCA_963859935.3. Classification (NCBI taxonomy): domain Eukaryota; kingdom Viridiplantae; phylum Streptophyta; class Magnoliopsida; order Fabales; family Fabaceae; genus Lathyrus; species Lathyrus sativus. The sequence goes on from OZ012735.1 coordinate 116,339,673, forward strand.
ACTTTTTTTATCAACCTTTTTTTTAACAAAGATGATTTAGTAAACTCTTTTTTAACCTTTTCTTCTTTAACTAATTAAACTTTTATCTAGTTAATAACCTTTTTATCAATAAATTATCTATAATCATCACTCTTTTATTTATTATCAAAAAGCATTTTACAATTCAAATTAACCTTTAATAATAACCATAATTTTAAAATTATAATAAACCACTCTATTTAAATTAATCTTTACTTAATAGGACGATTAATATTAGACCTTTTTTTTATCTACAATCAACTTCTAGCTTTTATAATAATCAAGATTCTTTTTACAAACCTTTATAATATAATGAAAAACCGTAGAATACCTTTCAAGTTATCCGATCTAATAACAACCTTTTTATATAAAATCGAAATTCACTAAAATAATATAACTTTTCTTGAAATCAATCCAACCTTTTCCTTACAAATCAATTCATCCAAAATCAAATCAGCTCCTTTCAAACCGAAATTAATCAATTCGTTTAAAATTAACCAATATCGTAAAACACAAATCAATCATGCACTCACGACACATGCACTTACACTTAGCGCTTTCATGCGTGTGTATGATTTGTATTTCCGCAATTTGTTCTACAGTCATTTTACATTTACCGCAATTTATATTACCGTATTGCATCCGTCCAAAGGAAAACCCTACAGATGAGTCAACACTTGTGTGTAGTGCACATCATCTGCATCATATTCCCTTCGATCCTTGATTCCATTCAAGTTGATCATTCAAGTTTAGGACCTACCCCATAGGAAGGACCTTTATCCCTACAACATAGAAACAAACAATCAACAATGTAACCCTTTTCAAACACAAATAGAGAATAGATGTTAATCATCTTAAGTGAGATATAATCTCCACCTCCACAACAATACAATCAAACATGTAGGGACTTTGCCTTAAGAGCGATAAAGGCATACTTGGCGACCATCCGAGTACTTAAGCCCTTTTTCTTAAGACGATGCAAAGACCATTTCCTACAACCCTTTTTTACACTTGTGGTGGTTACATCTCCCTTAACATGAAGACTCATCTCTTCTCCTAAACCCAATCAAAACAACTACCCTAAACCCGTAGGAACTTTGACCACAGTCAAAGGACTCCTCTAACCCTTTAGGGTGAACTACAAAATACTCTGATTCCACTCCCGTAAGGATATGTAGGCATAAGATGCGACATCTTATCGAGTATACTTAGAAATAAACCACTAGGGTCTTTAACCTTAAGCAGATAAACACATAGCAATAAACAAACATAAAACAAGATGTTCCTGTAGAGTACTACAGAAACTTAGGATGCTAATACCTTCCCTAAGTTTAACCAACCCCCGAACCTAAAACAATCTAGCTTGCATTTGCATTGCATAGTGGGAATTTCGATCTTTATCCCTTCCTTTGGACAAATCAAAGTTCGGTTGCAAAATGAATTAAAGATTCAAACTAATCAATAGTTTGGTATCCAAATTTCACCGCGACAGAAATGGCGACTTCACTGGGGATATCTCTAGTGGGTTTCCCTATCTTTTTTTATTTGTTTACTGCTTTATATATCTTCCTACTTGATTAATTGTTTACATGCTTTCTCTTATGTTTCTTTTGGGATTGTTGTCTTTGAGTGGTGAGATAAAGTTCTACACCCGAACTTGAGAGAAATTAAGATAGGATGGTGATATAGTCGAGGAGGCTTATAGGGAGTTGAATCCCTACTAAGTTGAATCGAGAATCCCGCTCAGTTGAGGCCCTTTCGAAATAGTACTGTTGAACGAGCAATCGTGAAGACACTCATTATTTTCGACTTTGGAGCCTATGATATTGAGGACCGTAGTTACCTTAACCCAACTTTGGCCTTTATTAGGACGTAGTGCGAGACTATGAGGAAGTACTTCCGAAATAGTGCTACGCGAAGCTACACTCAAAAGAAGTTCTCTTAAGAATATTATTAATCCTCGAGTAATTGGGAAATTGATAATATTCGATAGATGGGTTGATGATTCTGAGTCCCATTAGAACCTTGTTCTGCAGGTACAAACAACCTTTAGTCCTTAAACCTTTGGGAAGGGTATACCTTTACCCCATGCTCGTTGCAAACCTAGGGCGCCCTGTGTTTGTTTATCTTTATGTCCTTATGTGAATACTTGTGTTTGCTGCATTCATATAGCATCATTCTGCATTGGACTTCATGGGATTTACCTTCGTTTATGAACATTGTAGGTCACTATGGCTTCAAACAAAAGACATACTGTGAAATATACTTTTAAGAGTCCCAAATTGGACGACCTAAAGAAGTTGTGGGGTTTCATCAAAGATCAAGAAGAATTCAAAAACAAGTATGGGAAGCTGATATCTTTGTTGGGTTGCTCAGTGAATGAAGGACTTCTTGCCACTCTACTGCAGTTCTATGATCCTCTTTACCATTGTTTCACCTTTCCAGATTTCCAGTTGCTACCTACGTTGGAAGAGTATTCTTTTTTGGTTGGTCTACCTGTCCTTGAGGAATCTCCTTTTCCCTTCTTGGAAAAGGACCCCGATGAGAAAGATATTGCTAAAGCCCTCCGTTTGAAGGTATCTGACGTCAAAGCCAACCTAGTTACTAAGGATGGAATTCTTGGTTTAAAGACAGGTTTCCTAATCGAGAAGGCTTCATTCTATGCTGATTATTCTAATAAGGCTCCGTTTGAGGAAATTTTTGCTTTGCTTGTTTATGGGCTGTTTTTATTCCCAAGTTTTGAAGGTTTCATCGATCTCAAAGCATTCAAGATCTTTATGAAGAACAACCCAATGCCAACTCTGTTGGGAAATACATATCACTCTGTACATCTCCGAAACCTTCGTGGTGGAGGGATGATTACTTGTTGTGTACCTTTACTTTACAAGTGGTTTATTTCGCACTTGCCGAAGTCTAGCTCTTTTACAAACATTGGCAAAGAGCATTGGTCTCCAAGAGTTATGGCTCTGACCCATTCCGACATTGATTGGTACAACCGAGTGTATGATGGAGTATTGATCATTGATAGTTGTGGTGACTTCGCTAATGTACCATTGCTCAGCTTTGATGGAGGAATCAGCTACAATCCTATTTTAGCTCGCCGACAGTTGGGATACCCGTTGAAGGAACCTCCCAAGAGTATTCAAGTAGAGGGTATATTCTTCAAAGATGATATGGAACTCCGAGGAAAGATTCTAGATGCATGGCGTAATGTACACAAGAAAGGGAAGAGAAGTCTAGGGAAGCCTAACTGTGTGTCTTTAGAACCGTATCTCCAGTGGGTCAGAAAAAGGGCAACCAAGCTAAAGATGCCCTATTCCCGTCAAGATCCCATAGCTCCAAGAAGAGAGCCCACTTATGTCTTTATGTCTGAAGCCGAGGAGTTAGAGGTGTCCTTAAGGAAGTCTCAACATGAGCTGGAATCTTGGAAGAACAAGTACCATGTAGCAGTGGCAGAAAATGATGAGTGCCAGAAGCAGAAGGCTGAACTTCAAAAGGAGAGGGATGAACTTCAGAAACAGCTACAATTGAAGGATGAAGAGCTACTCCCCTGCAAAAAGAGGAAAGTCATGGAGGATTTATTTTTCTCCGACCCACAATGCACTATTTGGAAAATAATTGTGGACAACCTTATCCGTGAGAAGGCGCAACTAGAAGAGCAGCTCAAGCAGCAGCATTCAAAGCTTCTTTAGTGTCTTTACTAGCTTTTATTTAGCTTTTATTTGGGACTCTTTAAAATAATATTTATGTAGTCCGTTTCAAATTTAATAAAACGTTTCCTTTTACCGCGATGCCCATAAATAAGAGGAATCCCATGAAGTCCTAATCATCTTGCATTGCATTATTTTCCATTATTCACTTCAAGAAACTCAAATTCGTTCTGTAGGTGTTGTAATCATGGATTTCAGAAGAGAAACCCTGAAGTATACTTTTCAGAGTTCCAACATCGAAAGCTTGAGAGAACTAGCCGAACTCGTCAAGGATCGCTTCGCCTTCGCAGCAGAATATGGAGGAGTCTTTCGTTTCCTCGAGCTAAGGATGAAAGAAGGATTGTTGGAAACATTGGTTCAGTTTTATGACCCGATGTATCACTGCTTCACTTTTCCGGACTACCAATTGATGCCGACTCTGGAAGAGTACTCAGAACTCTTGAGGATGCCTGTGACTGTTCGACCCCTATTCACCGGAAGAGAAGACACGCCCAGTCACCAAGAAATTGCAAATACCACTCATCTCAGTCTTGAAGATGTTCAAACACACCTAGTAACCAAGGAAGGAGTCCTTGGGTTCCCCGCCGACTTTTTGATCGAAAAAGTCTGTTACCATGCTGAAAGGAAGGAGGCTCTCATCTTGGAAGCCAATTTTGCTCTGTTGGTCTATGGGACTTTTTAGTTCCCTAAAATTGACAATTTTGTGGATATGGATGCGATCAAGCTGTTCATACTCAAGAATCCAGTACCCACCTTGTTTGCTGATACGTACTTTTCGATTCACTCGAAGAATGCCGAAGGAGGAGGACACATTGCATGTTGTACCGCCTTACTGTACTCATGGTTCATCGCTCGTTTGACTTGGCATCCGTCCCTTTGGGATGAGGTAGCAACACCTCGATGGTCCGAGATACTTATGGCCCTTACCCATTCGGACATTGTTTGGTATGATCCCGCCTATGGAGGCGTGCCTATGATTCCTAGCGTCGGAGGATTCCCCAACGTACCGCTCATTGGAAGAAAAGGATGCATAAGTTACAATCCCTCTTTAGCCCGTAGACAGTTTGGGCACCCTATGATCCAAATATCCGACCCGGCTTCGTTGGAAGAGATCTATTTCAAGGGAGAAGAGGATCTAGACCTAAAGACTGTCATCATTTATGCATGGAAATATATTGATATGGAAGGAACAGCTGCTTCAGGATACCCCAGCTGTGCTGTTTCTGAGGATTATCTGCATTGGGTGCGAGAAAGGGCTCTCGATCTCAAGATGCCTTTTTCCTTTCCATGAACCTATGGTATTGTCCGCTCATGACCCCGAGTGGTTCGATGTGGATGAAATTGAACAAGTAAAGATTGCCTTAGATGAAGCCCGGAAATTAAGGACTGCCTGGAAGAATAAGTTCCTCACCCTCAAAGTAGAGAAGGAAAGACTTCAAAAGACTCCGGAAATAGAAGTTGCCAAAAAGAGAAAGGCACAAGGGGATTTATTTTCTCCTCATGCCTCTTCAAGTGCTGTCACCAGTGATGATCTCCCCTCAACTACTATGGCTTGGAAGGAGTGTGTGGAACGACTCATCATCGAGAAAGCGGCGCTGCAGGAGCGTATTGATCAGCTGACCGAGGAGCTCCGTACAAAGGAGAAGACTGTGGGATAGAGTTCTGAGTTCTCTTTTGCTTTCGTTGTAATAAACTCTTAAAAGAGTACTTTACTTTACATCGTTTCTCAAGAATAAAAAGTTTTTCAATTATTCTACATTATAATACTAAAAAACACTTTGAGTTTCTTGAAGTCTCCTCCTGCATCTGCATTATGCATTAACATCCTGCATTTAGCATGGCATTTTACATTTGTGCATGTGTCTTTCCTTTGTTGTGGCTCATTTCGGTTTTCCATCTTTTACTGTCAGTCGCCGTCTCGACCATCTGACCAAGCCGGAAGTATCATTAAAGGATAGTAAGGAGAACAAAGACATGGATCGCATGACTAGCTTCAGAGTAAGGTCTAATCCGACATTTCACCATCCCTCCGACAACTTTGTTCCTGTGCAACTTCAGCCTGGGCAAGATAACCCGCTTGCTGACTTTCAGAATATTCACGCTGAAAAGGAAATGGACGATCCGGAGCTTACAGCATTCGAGAATGAATTTCGTGACTTCGAGGAACGACGGAAAATGATGAAGAGGAATCGTGCGCCTGATTTTCGTGCTCACGACTTGCACCTAGTTCCAAACCCAGTTGTCCCTCCGGGATTCCAAATGCCCGCCTTCGAAGTGTACAAAGGTACAATCTGTCCAAGGTATCATGTGATGATGTTTTGTCAGAAGATGACCGCCTATCTTGGGAACGACCAACTATTGATTCACTGCTTCCAAGAAAGTTTGTGTGGAGCACCATTAACATGGTATATGAAGCTACAAAGGAATCACATTCAGTCTTGGGAAGACTTAACTTTTGCTTTTGTGAAGCAATACTATCATAACTTGGGTATAGCCCCAGACAATAAAGATGACTGTGGACCTTCCAGAGAAATCATAGCTCCGGTACCCCATCCTCAGCGCCAGTATGCGATGCCCGCTCAGCGTGAACAACAACCATCTCCTAGGCAGAGATTGGCCTCTCCAGATCAACCACAGCGTCGACGATTTCGGAAAAGGTATCAAAGGATGCCTCTGGATACTCCAAGAGAAGCAATTCATCAGTTTGATCCCATCCCTGTGAAGTATGTCGATTTGTTTCCAGCTCTAATGCAAAGAGGTCATATCCAGACAAGAGCTCCGCCTAAGGCACCTAAGAAGTTTCCATACTGGTACAAAGCCAACAGATTTTGCCTGTATCATCGAGGTGCTCCGGGGCACGACATTGAGAGTTATTACGGAATGAAAGCAGACGTCTAAAATTTGGTCAAATGTGGAGTCTTATTCTTTGAGGGTTCCGTCCCTTATGTGCGGGATAGCCCCATATCTCGACAAGGTTCGTCCTCCCCAGGCATGATTCAAGGTCATCAACGTCGCGTCTGAAAGCTGCGCACCAGACATTTCTGCATGCCTCTCCAGTCTACACGAAAGCACAATAAAGATCCTAGAAAGGACTCTCCGAAGAAATTTATTTCATTTTGTTCATGTTTATTTCTTTGATTGAAAGCATATTTGGCATGTAAGAACTTTCTGTTTTGAATAAGTAATGCAATAACTGTTTGTCTTGAAGAAATCCATTCGTTTCACTCAAATAGTTTTTCAAAATTATTTATAACGTCGACTTTTACCCAATCTCTTGCTCTGACAGAGAATTGGAAGGAGGATGATGAAGTAAAACACATGATCTCTTGTTGTATGCTTCGAATAAAAACCCTACTGATGATGTAAGGCATTTTTCCAATCATCTAAACACCAAAATAGTCAACCCTTTCTTTTAATCCTTGAGAAAAGACCTGTTTTCTTTTCCCCCAAACCGAAACCTCATTTTCATAACCTGGGGCAGGGTATCACCAAAAAAAAAACATCTTTCAAAATTGGGTGGGCACAAATATACTAACCCTTTCTACCTCCATTCTACAAGTCATAAATTAAACCCATATACGACCCTCAAAGTCCTAATTGAAGTAAGGTTTAATTCGAAAGCATACTCGATGAGATATTGTTTCCTGACTCCTTGAGCTATGCTCAAATTTAAATCGGCTTTATAAATAACGATTCAATTTGTATCCTAACTAGTGGTTTCGATCACAAGTATTTGCGATACCCATTTTCAAAACTTCAAGACAAACGCGTGTTGCATTAACCATTTCAAAATGGATATTTCAAACGTGCTAAATACGCTTGACATCTTAGAAAGACCACATACAGACATTGATGATGATATTTGAAGACTTTACTGACGTGGGGCAAGTCATTCTTCCCAAGAAAATTTCATTCGCGCAAGTCTTGGGTTCAACTAGAAGAAATTCAAGGACTCACTTACTGCCAATCAGGGGCAGTTACGTCGAGATTCGGCGAATCTCTAGAGAGTTTGAAAATAGTGGGGCATTTGGACATCATGTTTTCTATAAAATCCTCTCGAGACGTTTTTCTCTTCAACTATGTGTCTTGGGGCATTTGAAGATTGGAGCAAAAGATGTATATCTCATCCTCAGGAAGTTCAACCCCAACATGTTCAACAACTACGACGGCCCAGGATGTTTATTTTATCCCCTATGAAACTTCGGTTTGGGTACCTCCGTCTACAATTTCGTACAACATGCCAAACTTATCAAGATATTACATCCCCAAGTGGATTGATCACTTTTCCTCAAGAAAATTTTGAAGTTTTGAAGCAGGATTGGGATCCTATATTTAGTTCTTCATTTATCCTCAGTGATACTTCTACCTTCGAAGATTGGTCGGATGTTTGTCTCGAGACGTTTATCCCGTGTTCGGTCGATGCTTTCGTATGTTTTGTCAGCATAAGCATACTCATATCATATAAGTAGATAGCATAACATTTGCATTTGTGCATCCTTTGTTTGTTTTACTCTAACTCTCTTCGAACGCGTTTACCCTTGGGTATTTGGGCGTGTCTCTTCCTTCCAAATAGAGTTGTCAGCCCTAAGCAGAAAAAACTCAATATTTCTATTTCCCCACGAAGTTCGATCCTCGTGGAAGACAGTTGTTTCAGTACATTCCCATTGGAGTTTATGCCTCTATGGTCGAGTCTTGCTTGACAGTTTCTCTTCGGTTATTTCCTAAATTGAACTTCGGTCTTTGGCAATTACGCTATGAGCATGGATCAAGAGTGCATTTATTTTGCACTTTGACATTATGAGGACCACCATTGAAGACGTGACGTTTCTTCAACAATATTACAAGATTTCCTCGACAACTTACAGCTGAATGACAGAAGATCTCTTTATTTGAGCAACTCGTTTCGGGCAGATTTATTCTCAAAACGACAAACAACAATTTCCTCAAGACGATCTGTTCATCCCCAGTGGATCGTTTCGAGATAATCAAGAGAACATTACAGATACTTCCCCATTTGAGGATTTCTGCTACAACAATCTCACATATTTTTACAATTACAACAAAGATACTCCTCAAAAAATGATCTTCCCCAGAGAGTTCATTATGAGTACTATCAATGACATATCTCCTTACAAGAGGACACTCCACAAATCAACCGGTTTACAACTCCTCTGAAGATCCCCGGTGCATATTCTACAAATTGCCAATACAATGCAAACTGCATCTACAATTTACAATTACAAGTACAAGATCACATCTACAAAGTTCTACAATTACAGATTACATCGACAACATTTACATCAACAATTCTACAGTGTTACAATTTACAACCTACAATCTACAATGACACTATGGCTCACAGTCGAACATCTACATCAACATTACAATTTACAGTGCTTCAACAACAGATTACATCTACATTTACAGTCACATTTACAACAGAGTACATTACAGACTACATCAACAACATCTACAATCTACAAAATCACAACCCCCTATGAAGGTGCTCTCACGAGTTTTCATCATTTCGGGAAGGAACCGAGACCAGCTCATGGTTCCCATACCATGGTGCAAGGGGAAGTTCGACATCAGAAACCGAGACCAGCTCATGGTTCCCATACCATGATGCAAGGGGAAGTTTGACATCAGAAACCGAGACCAGCTCATGGTTCCCATACCATGATGCAAGGGGAAGTTCGACATCAGAGACCGAGACCAGCTCATGACTCCCATATCATGATGCTCGGGGAAGCTCTACTACAACAACATCTACAACAACATCTACAACTACAATGACATTTCAGGCAAAAAAAACTGAGACCAGCTCATGGTCCCCGTACCATGACGCAAGGGGAAGTTACACATTTTACCGTTTCAGCTGAGTTACAAAATATAAAATAATAAAAAAAATGGCGAAGAATGCATTGCGCCCCAATCAAAAAGATCCATTTTGAGTTACTATTGGCCACCACCTTGGTAATAAAAGTGTCTTTCGATCACAAATCGTCAAAATCACCGCATTCTTGATGCATGAGTTACCGTTACACGTTTGGAGATTTCCCATGAGTGATTGTTCCTGTCCTCGTAGGGTCCCTTCTTGTTGGGTCTATCGCTCTCTTGTCTAGCATGTCGTGTCCAGTTCATCCCCTGTGACCTCTTCCTTACGAGATTTGTCTGTCTTGCATCTTCATGTCATTGCATATCATCTTCATTCGGTGGCCTCTTAGGGCCAAAAATTCGCGCAAATGTTTGTATTTAAGTCCCTCCTATCTCGTCGAGACGGAGATCTCAATCTCCATATCTCCAGATAGAAGTAACTTAAATAGGGGCATCTGTTGCACCCTAATTTTTGACCTTAAGACCCACCTTTTCGTTGTTTTTTTTCTCTCTCACTTTTTATGTATATGTTTGTTACGGCTAACCGTTTGGTGCAGGGCATAATTCACAATAAATGGATAAGTACTTATACCCCATGAATTCAAGGTCAATAAGATAATATTGGGAGATTCTTTTGCACCATCCGAGGATTTTACAAATAAGAGTTCGTATCAGGTCCAAAGTCCATTACAAGTCTAACAATTCAAGGCTCGTTACACTTTATTGCTATCATCCAGGGGCCCGTTTTCAACCAAGATTATCATTCACTTTCAAATGCCCAACTTACGAACTCAGAGAATTTCACATCAAGTTTGTTTATTTCAAGGATACAAATTCAAAATCCGTTGAAGAACCAATTGTGCAAGGTTGTAACATCATATGGGATGAATATTATGGGCTCTCTTTCGTTTTGAACATTTAAACAATTTAAAGAGGCGCATTTCACTTTCGCCACCACTCAAAGATCCAAGATAACTCAGAGCTTACTAAATCCACTCAAATTGAAGGGCATAACACCACTACCAAGTTAAATCTATTTCAAGATAACAAGATCAAAGCTTCTAATTGATTAAAAATTCCGTCATTCCAAATTCAAAATTCAAGTCAATTCATACTATTACAATTTCAATTAGTAAAGAATTAGCACTGGACTGGAACTATATCAAAAGTGAAACCGCAGCATACTACGAATGTACGGTAATCATATAAAGGTTCCAATTATTACATTGCCCAGAAAAAAGGTGGAAATATGGTGATTCAATACATAAAGAGTTTTGAAGGACCCTTGAAATGATTCAAACATCTCCAGCCCTCATCCTGCCACCTTTAACTTTCATCACATCGAAAGCATAAACCTCCCGGAGGAAACTTTTGATCTCGAAATCATCAAAAAAGAGGACAGTCCTGAAGACGCTGTATACCGTTGCCCTGCCAATTGATCCACTATCATAGTTGAAACAAGAACCATTCGCCAACTTTTGTTCAAATACTGGTTTAGCCTCCAGAATTTTCCTTTTGCTTGTTTCGCAAAAACTCTGTCACCTAGTTGATTGGCCATCACAGTAAACACTCATACCCGGGACAGTCCATGTATCATATGTTCGATCAAAGAAACTGTCATTCTCAATAAGACCATCAGCATCTCTATCAAACTACTCCATATACTCCATTGCAGCACGGACAGCAGGCCACACATCGACTCCAAATCGCAAGTCACCTGTCGCAGAAAATCTCGATACACCTGAACGCCAAGTTGTCTGCTGATTAACCCGCTTTTTCCATATGATGCCGCTGCCGTATTCCTTCGCCCATGAGCAAAGACTTTGAAACCAAACCTGCATAAGGAAATACAGAGTACATAAGTCAAGTACAGGAAGCGCAACTGATTGTTCCAATGACACCACGACAATCTGGACGTACCGTTCCTTCGGTTAATGTCAGGATGCCTATTATTCAAGGTCAGCAATTGCAGTAGTTTCAACCAATGTAACAGTTGCCTCCAAGACAATCTCATCCCGGTTCGTCACCACAGGGTTTACCTTTGCCAAACCTCAAACAGACAGGTCATTTCCATTTGTTCCATGACATGCACAACAAGATGATTCCCTACAGAACATTAGAAGTTATCAAGCATTACGTAAAGACCATAGTAATTCTTTGATATACGATCCAATTCAAACGGTTTCGATGTGGATTTAAGCTATGTTATCAAGGTTCAACGAATTTCCTTACCCCATAACCCTCCAAGGAAGTGTTCAAGAGATTCAATGATAAAGTATGAATCCTAAGAAGATTAAGGCAACTACAGAACGTCGCCAATTCAAACACAGGCGTACACCGACGGTTCGCGATTAACCTGCATCACAGTAGGAGAAATTGAGATTCACAAACGTCTGCCTGACTATGCCACATAACTGGAAGTAATTACAAAGAGAGTCAAGATATAACCTTTTAAAAGTTGATTTGCCGGTTACCGTTTACAACCTCAGCCGTCACAAGCTTTTTGAGCAACCACCTTGTTATTTCTCAGATGAAGGACTGTGTGAGTTTGTTGGAGTGTGTAAAGACTGCACAGCATGTGGTCGCCACTTGGATTTGGTTAATGTTTGTCCATCTACGGCACTGTTTACACCGTAACATTAAATCAAGGCCGGGAAATATTTATCATAACGAAAAGAAGAAACAGCTGACTGTGAAGGAAAACCAGCATGACATCTCTAGTCTATCTCAGATGAATTCACCTTCCAGCTTGCTGCCGTCATCATGGTTCCTTCACAATGGTCACCTAGCCTGTAGAATTTTAAACACAAGATTTAACATGACCACATGATATGCTTATTGCAGAATTCACCACAGAGAATTAGCAGGAAATCTTCACATTTTCATTCGTAGTAAAATCGATATGAGAAGGATGTTTAGAAGCACATCAAATTAAGCAAAACCATAAGAGCAGAGATGAAGTTTGAAGAGAATACCATACGAACCGAGCTTGGATGGGAAAGAATATACCCTGTATCACATTTCCTCGTGAAAATTCCTACCAGACATCACAAAACACAGATTTCTCCCCCCTCTAGGCCTCTAACTATTTCTCCAGCCCAATTCGATTATTATCCACACCTGTCAAAGTACCAGATACAAATTAGTAATTGTTTGGAAAAGGAAACAATTAGAGAATATTCAAGGAATCATAAAGGATGCTATCGGATTGAATTGCAAATCAAAACAACTTATTATTGTAATCTCACGAAAAAGGAAACTATTCCCAAATCGTATCTGAACATATTTGGAAAACCTAATCAGGCATTCAAAATCCCCAATCAGCATTCAATTGTGATTAAGGAAATTCAATCAAGAAATCAGAAAGTGGAGCCTATATAAAGAGGACGAAAAACATACAGAAGGACAGAGGAAAAATCACCACAAGACTTATATCCGTAAACCTAAGATTCGGAGCAAAAACAACTTATCTTTAGCCGACGAATTCATCCTCAGCCGCCGCGAGATCACCTTCGTGAATCTCCAATACTCCACGCCGTTTCCAGATTCGCCTTCGACAATCACCATCGAGAACCTGCGAAAATCACCATTTAAGCGTGAGTGTCTTTTTTTGTTGATAGTTTTGTTCTTGTTTTTCATATGCGTTCGAAAAGAAGAAACAATCGCGGGTAGAAGATGGCGGAGAGAAGAAGAGAAAGGGAGCGAGCGATTGTACTTGAGAGAAGAAGACGGAGACGAGGGGGGGCGATTTGGGAATTAGGGTTTTTGTTGTTTTCTTTTTTAATTTTGTTTTATTATCATGTAATCTGGTAAACACACACACACCACGCCAACGATGCACCCCACACTCACTAAACACACACTAAAACCCCCTAATCCACTCGTTAAACTTTTTTTAATCTGCCATTTATTTAGCTAATATTCTTTTAACGTTAAATCCTTTTTTATTTAATCAATAACTAACAAATCTTTTATTAATTAACTTTTTTTATCAACCTTTTTTTTAACAAAGATGATTTAGTAAACTCTTTTTTAACCTTTTCTTCTTTAACTAATAACTTTTAACTAATTAAACTTTTATCTAGTTAATAACCTTTTTATCAATAAATTATCTATAATCATCACTCTTTTATTTATTATCAAAAAGCATTTCACAATTCAAATTAACCTTTAATAATAACCATAATTTTAAAATTATAATAAACCACTCTATTTAAATTAATCTTTACTTAATAAGACGATTAATATTAGACCTTTTTTTTATCTACAATCAACTTCTAGCTTTTATAATAATCAAGATTCTTTTTACAAACCTTTATAATATAATGAAAAACCGTAGAATACCTTTCAAGTTATCCGATCTAGTAACAACCTTTTTATATAAAATCGAAATTCACTAAAATAATATAACTTTTCTTGAAATCAATCCAACCTTTTCCTTACAAATCAATTCATCCAAAATCAAATCAGCTTCTTTCAAACCGAAATTAATCAATCCGTTTAAAATCAACCAATATCGTAAAACACAAATCAATCATGCACTCACGACACATGCACTTACACTTAGCGCTTTCATGCGTGTGTATGATTTGTATTTCCGCAATTTGTTCTACAGTCATTTTACATTTACCGCAATTTATATTATCGTATTGCATCCGTCCAAAGGAAAACCCTACAGATGAGTCAACACTTGTGTGTAGTGCACATCATCTGCATCATATTCCCTTCGATCCTTGATTCCATTCAAGTTGATCATTCAAGTTTAGGACCTACCCCATAGGAAGGACCTTTATCCCTACAACATAGAAACAAACAATCAACAATGTAACCCTTTTCAAACACAAATAGAGAATAGATGTTAATCATCTTAAGTGAGATATAATCTCCACCTCCACAACAATACAATCAAACATGTAGGGACTTTGCCTTAAGAGCGATAAAGGCATACTTGGCGACCATCCGAGTACTTAAGCCCTTTTTCTTAAGACGATGCAAAGACCATTTCCTACAACCCTTTTTTACACTTGTGGTGGTTACATCTCCCTTAACATGAAGACTCATCTCTTCTCCTAAACCCAATCAAAACAACTACCCTAAACCCGTAGGAACTTTGACCACAGTCACAGGACTCCTCTAACCCTTTAGGGTGAACTACAAAATACTCTGATTCCACTCCCGTAAGGATATGTAGGCATAAGATGCGACATCTTATCGAGTATACTTAGAAATAAACCACTAGGGTCTTTAACCTTAAGCAGATAAACACATAGCAATAAACAAACATAAAACAAGATGTTCCTGTAGAGTACTACAGAAACTTAGGATGCTAATACCTTCCCTAAGTTTAACCAACCCCCGAACCTAAAACAATCTAGCTTGCATTTGCATTGCATAGTGGGAATTTCGATCTTTATCCCTTCCTTTGGACAAATCAAAGTTCGGTTGCAAAATGAATTAAAGATTCAAACTAATCAATAGTTTGGTATCCAAATTTCACCGCGACACCTATCAGAACTAGATCCTTCATCAGATCCTCTGAAGCATCATTATTTGGATTGGTGTCAGTAATTGAACCAACCACTGTGGATGAAGCTCTGCAACACAATGACTGGATTATTGCCATTCAAGAAGAGCTAAATCAGTTCACTAGAAATGATGTGTGGGACTTAGCTCCAAGACCAAAAGGATTCAACATAATTGGAACTAAGTGGGTCTTCAGAAATAAGCTTAATGAGAAAGGAGAAGTTGAAAGAAATAAGGCAAGGCTTGTTTCTCAAGGGTACAGCCAACAAGAAGGTATTGATTACACTGAAACTTATGCTCCAGTGGCAAGGTTAGAATCTATACGCCTTCTTATTTCATTTGTTGCACAATATAACATCACTCTATATCAGATGGATGTTAAAAGTGCCTTTCTAAATGGTATTATAGAAGAAGAAGTTTATGTTCACCAGCCTCCTGGTTTTGAGAGTGAAAAATTTCCAGAACATGTTTTTAAACTAAAGGAATCTCTGTATGGTTTAAAACAAGCTCCCGGAGCTTGGTATGAGAGGTTAAGCAATTTTCTTCTGGAGAAAAATTTTATCAGAGGCAAAGTGGACACAACACTCTTTTGTAAAACATTTAAGAAAGATCTTCTAATATGTCAAATATATGTGGATGATATTATATTTGGATCTACCAATACTATGCTGGGAAAGGAGTTTGCTTAATGTATGCAGGCAGAAATTGAAATAAGCATGATGGGAGAATTGAAATTCTTTCTGGGAATTCAAGTCAACCAAACTCCAGAGTGAACTTACATTCATCAGACCAAATATGTTAAAGAACTTCTGAAGAAATTTAACATGACTGATAGTAAGATGGCAAAGACTCCCATGCATCCAACTAGTACACTAGGCAAGGAAGAGGTAAGTAAGAAAGTAGATCAGAAACTCTACAGAGGTATGATAGGATCTCTTCTCTACTTAATTGCTTCTAGACCTGACATTCTGTTCAGTGTATGCCTATGTGCAAGATTCCAATCAGATCCTAGAGAATCTCACTTAACTGTTGTTAGGAGGATTCTAAGGTATCTGAAAGGTACTACTAACGTGGGTCTGTGTTACAGAAGATCTGATAAATATACATTAGTTGGATTCTGTGATGCTGACTATGCTGGAGGCAGAGTAGAGCGTAAAAGTACTTCTGGAAGTTGTCAGTTCCTTGGAAGTCATCTGATCTCATGGTACAGCAAGAAGCAACCCACAATTGCACTTTCTACAACAGAGGCAGAATACATTGCTGCTGCTGGATGTAGCACGCAGATGCTCTGGATGAAGAGTCAGTTAGAGGACTATCAGATCTTTGAGAAGGATCTGAACGTTGTCTAACGTTTCATTTCTCAAGAGATTTCAGAAGTACAAGCAAGCAAACACGTGTAGCTCAGAAACTGAAAAGGTAGAGTGCACTTTACTGAATTAACGTTTGAAGTACTGCTTTGAAAATCTGATTTTTCTTGATTTTCCCCCCATCTGTCAGAATCATAATTGTTGTGCAATGATGTTTTTACCTTTTCATTTAATGTTATGTGAAGCGTGCCTATGTGATTGTTTGTGTATCTGATTTTATCTATAAATATCACAAATCACACCATTTCACACTTTTCACCTCACGAACCTTTTATGCATTTCTGTCGTCTCTTTGCTCTTCATCTAAACCCTAAACCTAAAACCTCTCTCTCAAGAACATCAATGGCATCTTCTTCATCAACATCTGCTCAGATGCAATCAACCATTGTTGTTTCTGCTCCTAATGCTGAAGCTTACAAAGAACCTGTAAGAACTCTTCTCACTCCAACCATAGAACTGGAAGTTCTGAGTGAATGCTTCATAGACCTTGAGTCCATTGAAGAAAATGGATTTAATCTTTCCTCAACCATCCAAACTCAGAGTTGGACAAAGTATTTTGACAGGCTTATGGGTCATGTTTATCCAACTTTGGTGAAAGAATTCTAGATACATGCTCAGGTGTGCCCTAAGTTCATCCATTCTTCTGTCCTTAGAAAAGAGATTGTGATTACTGAGAAGCTGATCAGACAACTCATTGGGTACTCTGAAACTGATGGTGAAACCAGTCTACAATCTGCTCGTGTGGATCTTACTGATCTTACGTTGTCTAACGTTTCATTTCTCAAGAGATTTCAGAAGCACAAGCAAGCAAACACGTGTAGCTCAGAAACTGAAAAGGTAGAGTGCACTTTACTGAATTAACGTTTGAAGTACTGCTTTGAAAATCTGATTTTTGTTGATTTTCCCCCCATCTGTCAGAATCATAATTGTTGTGCAATGATGTTTTTACCTTTTCATTTAATGCTTTGTGAAGCGTGCCTATGTGATTGTTTGTGTATCTGATTTTATCTATAAATATCACAAATCACACCATTTCACACTTTTCACCTCACGAACCTTTTATGCATTTCTGTCGTCTAACCCTAAACCTAAAACCTCTCTCTCAAGAACATCAATGGCATCTTCTTCATCAACATATGCTCAGATGCAATCAACCATTGTTGTTTCTGCTCCTAATGCTGAAGCTTACAAAGAACCTGTAAGAACTCTTCTCACTCCAACCATAGAACTGGAAGTTCTGAGTGAATGCTTCATAGACCTTGAGTCCATTGAAGAAAATGGATTTAATCTTTCCTCAACCATCCAAACTCAGAGTTGGACAAAGTATTTTGACAGGCTTATGGGTCCTGTTTATCCAACTTTGGTGAAAGAATTCTAGATACATGCTCAGGTGTGCCCTAAGTTCATCCATTCTTCTGTCCTTAGAAAAGAGATTGTGATTACTGAGAAGCTGATCAGACAACTCATTGGGTACTCTGAAACTGATGGTGAAACCAGTCTACAATCTGCTCGTGTGGATCTTACTGATGTGTTTCAAGAAGTTACTATTTCTGGGGAACCAACTAGCAAAGTAAGGGAACTGAAGCTAGTCTACAGGATCTGGGCCAAGATTTTCATGAGTTCCATCTTTCACAGAAAATCATCAAATTCCCCAGATTATGTCAGTGCTGAACAACTATACTTTATGTTCTGTATGAGCAAGGGAAAGAAGGTGGACTTGCCTTATCTTCTGTTCATTCATCTTCTGAATCATATAAAGGAAACAAGAGAAGATGTAAGAGTCAAAACTAGAAAAGTTAGGAATTGGATTCCTTTGGGTAGACTGATATCAGACATTCTAACAGAGAATGGTCTTGTGAAATATCTGTATGATACTGGATTGACAAAGGATCTGTCATATGTCATAGGTTCTATCATCATGGAAATACTCTAAAGAGGATGAAAGTCATCACATAGCTTGCCAGCAAACCTAAGAAAATTGCTACTAAGGATGTCAGCAACAGAAGGATTCTTGTTGAAGATTTTCCAATGTTCACTGCTGAAGAACCAAGGGAGATCATCTTATCCTACATAGCTGATTGTCTATTAAATGGTGTTCCTTTGCCTGTGAACATCGTCCAGAAGGAAGGAGAAGTTCTGCCCAATCCTGTTAGAGAAAGACGCTCAAAGAAGATTGCTGAAGAAGGATCTGAGGCTCAGCCAAAGAGAAAAGCCTCTGAAGCTGCTGCTAAGCCTCAGAAGGTAAAGAAAGTGAAACCCACTCCTCCAGAAGCAAGTCTGGAATACATAAGAGAAACTATCAAACAGGTTTTAACATCTGATCCAACTCCAACCATTCACTCTCCATTACCTTCACCTCCTCCATCACCTTCTAGACCACAATCATCTGTACCACCATCGTCTGGAATTCATACATCTGAACCCCCTTCATCTCAAACTACACTTTCACAACCATCTTCTGTACAAACTCCATCTGAACCACCTCAAACAAAAATCCAACCAGAACATCAACAACAAGAACCATCTCATCCAGAACCTCAACAAAAACAACAACCAGAACCTCAACAACAACAACAACAACAACAACAACCAGAACAACAACAACAATTTCCAGAACATCACTCTCAACCCATTTCATCTGAACCTCCCCAACCAACACCATCTGAACATCCCTCAATAATAGAACAACCGTTACCTGCTCCAGAACCCTCAAATGACATTCTTGATCTGGAACCACTTGCAACCATGGTTGTCTTGTCATCCACCTCATGCCACTCCACTGAATCATCTGATTCTGAATCAGAAGTTCCATCACCCTCTTGTTTACACATTCCTGATCCACTCAAACCTGCATTTTTTGATCTATCAGCACCTGACCAAATAAATCGTAGACTTGCACTTCGTTCAAATTTCAACCTCTCAGATTTTCAAAATTCATCCTCTGAAGCTGAAATTTCACCAACCCCTACACCTCAACTCACAATACCACAACCATCTGAACCTCAACAGTCTGAACCTCAACCATCTGCATTTCAACCATCTGACCAACCACCATCTGATCCAACACCTCCTAATATCACTTGTGAACAACCTCAGCCAAACTCTGAATCTGCTGAGAAAGTGACCCCTGAGGAATTTCTTTACCCCAACCCTAGATCAGATGTTGATAAACTGTTTGATAATTTCAAAAAGGAAGTTCGTATGGGGATTGCACGTGTGTGTCGCTACTGCGAAAATCGGCGCCGGCTGAACAGAAGAGTCGCCACCGTGCGTTATTTATCCCACGGGAGGGAAAGGAAACGCTCAGAGTAAACCTCGCACAACACGGGAAAGGTATGGTCGTCGCAACCAAAACCTGGGTTCGGGAGTCGGTTACGCAAGGGGAAGGTATTAGCACCCCTTACGTCCGTCGTACTCGACGGGATCCACGCTTGTTTTCGGGTATGGATTGTTATTCTATCTAAACTATAGGTCAAGGGTTTAAAAAAGAAAAGAAAATGAAAATAAAAATGACTCGGCAAAGTATCGCACTTTATGCCTACGTATTCCCGTCTGGAACGAGAAATCAGAGTCAACGTAGTTCGCCTACCTACGGGAAAGGAGGGGAAGGTTGCTCGCTAGGATATCGCATCCTATGCCTACGTACTTTCACACGGCATGAAAGATCAGAGCAAACGTAGTTCGGGCCACGTACGACACAGGTCTGTCTTGGTTGATTTTATTCCTTCTGAAAAAGGTTTTTCTGATTAATAGTCCAAGCGGACAAAAATGACGTTTTGATGAGTTCACATTCTTTTACGGAAGAAGTGTCTTTTATTGTGTTTGAAATCTTTATGTGTTTTTCTGTTTGTTTTGAGAGAGAAGAGACAGAACTCTAACCTACGGTTGCGAAGGGAAACAAACTAACCTAATGTTATCATGCATGGGTTAAGACCTAGTGTCTATCATGCTCCTCTCTTGCACAGAGAAAAACAGAGATCCTACGGGATAGGCAGAAACAGAAACAACATCAGATATATATAGTAAAGCGGTAAAATGCATGGATGCAACAATACAAGCGAGGCAAGGGAGTCCCACTCAACCTCGAACCTAGGAAACAATAGGCAAAAGTGAACAGGCTTCACTTTCAACCCAGCAGGGTAAACAGCAAACAATACAGTCCAGAAAACCAATCAATACATCAGCAAATGAAATACAGCAAAAGAAACAGCATCAGCAGCTCTGAATCAACATCTGGCTTCAAGTAATTCCCAATCATCTACAGGCTTCAACAAGCATCAGTGGCCTTCAGGCAAGGGCTTTGATCATCATTCTTCCATCTGCAATGGCTTTTCTTCAAGCTCAAACCTCCATGATGAGGGATCAGTCACAAGAGTGAAGTGAATGAATGTTAGACAGTTGATTACCTACCAAGGGTGATTCATCAACTGTTAACATTAAACAAAAAGTTTCCTCTCAAAAGTTCTATCTTTCAAATATATTCACTGATCCTTCCAAAGGAGGGAGGTGGATATTTGAAAGAGACTTTGAATCATAGAGAAAGGATGGATGCAGACAAGGCATTCCATGTTTGAGAAACAAGCTTTCTAATCTAGAGCTCTGCCTAGCTCCTAAACCCTAGTCTCCTCAGCAGCTACTAGCAAGAACCTCCTCTCCAACTCTGGCAGTTGATCTTCAATCTCTGGATCTCCAATGGTCTTCATCTCCTCAAATCTTCAGCTCTCCCAAGTCCCCAGACAATCCCAATACCCAAGCAAGCAAGCAATAATCCCCAGAGGGCACACCACACCAGTCAATCAGATACACAGACAGTATTAATAGCAGTAGGGGAGTCCTAACTTTTTCTAAGGGATCTAATAACTACCCATAGCCCCTATAGTCCCATAACTAATCTAGTTAAATCCTAAGTCCTAAGGGAAAGAATCAAACTTCCTAAGTCATCACCTAAAACCCTAGTTTTATCCATGTTGTTCAAGCCTACATTAATCACCTAAAATTAACTCCTAAAAATGGGAACTAAAGGGAATCTACAAGTTCAATATCTAATCTAAACACCCTAAAAAGAATGAACAAAAAATATGAAAGCATGTAATAGAACAAAAATTAACAAATTTATGCATGAAATGAAACTACTTAAAATGACATTTATTTAGAAAATATGGAAAAAATATGAAATAAAAATAAAAATGCAATTTTATTTTTCTATAATTTTCTACACATCCTAAAGAAAATGATGTAAAAAGAATGAAGTGAAAATGATTTTTTATGTATTTATTATGAATTAATGAAAATTGGTAAAAATTAAAATGGAATAAAAACAATTGAAATTAAAATGAGAGGGAGGGGGGTTCAATAAGCAAGCACGCCCAGTTATATCCAGGATGGGCCAACAAATGGTGGGGTGCGCGTAGCACATTTAGTTAAGCCCAGAATCAGTCAGCAACAAAGAAAACTAAAAACACGCAGGGGGGTGAAAATAGGAAAGGATTTACGTTCAAAATGACAATGGGCCTATGCACTGGGGGTGGGAATATCAACATAGCGCTCAGGCCCGCCCGTTTCAATTAATGAAACGGTGCGTTTAGGGCCAACGCATCTCCCTCCAAAACTGAATTGAATATGAGCCATAGGATTGCTCCTCAAGTCAAAAGTCTCACATGAAATGGACCGCTCAGATTATGTCTCCTACCTCAGATCATAAAGCTAGGGTTTCCTCTCCCATGGCAGCCATGCACGAGCAAGGTTCAAGCTCTTAGTTCTCCTTCTCCAGGCCATGAAACGCCACGCTATAAACATGAAAATCACTCTAAATTCTTCCCTCTATAATCCTATGGCATCAGTTTGCTTTGAAACTCATCACAACTCTCAACCCGATCAAGACAAATTCTGGTCACCATGGAAATCCTCTGCAACTCATCAACACAATCCTCCATCAAACTTGCACTAATCTAACCTATAACTAATGGTGATTAACCTGCGCTAACAACCTAACATTCTAATGCACTAACCTAAGAGTTCTTGATCCAAACAGTTTGTTGCACCTGCTAACAAACATCACCAAACCACTCCAAATTCAACCTAATTGCTCTACTAATCTCCTACATCATGTCTAAACTAATAAAATCATGCTAACCTAATTGAATCAAGCTGTTTGAATGAAAACACACCTGGTGTAAAATCTTGTGGATGATGCTGAATCTGGTGGATCTGAGACTTGTGAGGCTTGGATCCTGATCTACAATTGCTCTACTTGCTTCTGTTTGCAACACTTGAATGATCCTTGGCTTGAATTGTGCTATCCAATGGAAATTGCAGTTTTGATGTTCTTGAAGAAAGTGCTCGAAAATGGATTCTAACCACCAAATCCTTGCTTCAATTATGATCCATGATGATGAAACAGTATAATGAAGTTGATTTTGATGATGATTTTGTGAAGAATTTGAGGAATTGGAATGAAACTTCAATGAAAAAGAATGAGAGAATTTGGAGATTCTTGGTGAAAAATGAAGCCAACCCTTGATCAATCTCCATTTCATGAATATATAGACCCCAATGGTAACTTCTAGATCCATCTTGCACATTCCCTTGCCTTCCAACTTTGATCCATTTTTGAAGTGTTTCTTAAAATGCAAGTAACCATGAATATCTTTCTTTTTTCCTTCTAAACTCAAAAAAGTGTTTGAACCATTGTTCTTAGAATGCCTTTTCCATTCAAAATCATATATTGGAAGTCTCCATTTGGACTTATAAATCTCCCAAACCATTTTTTGTTTTGAATTTATCCAAATTATAAGCCATTTTAGTTCAACTTTGGACCAATCATGCAACTTCATGTTATGAGCTTTTCCAACAATTTGTGACCTTCTTTCTAGACTTAAAATCCCATTTGGAGCAAGTTTGATGTTGTAAGTTTTTCCATTTGAGGCCTCCTTGTATGAGTTTTGGACATAGGTTAAAATGACCTGTAATTCACAAATGCCCAAAATACCCTTTGCTTGCCAAGACCATAAGCTGAGCTCCACACATCATATGAAGGCATACTATACCATTCTAGAAAGCTAAGACAATGAGGAACAATTCTTATGTTGGCCAAGAATTCATTTGAAATCTCCTTGAGGGGTAAAAATTGCTTGGAAGTCAAGTCACTTTCACAGACAAAAGTTCAGACACCTCAGATGACCTGTAACTTGCAAGGACCATAACTTGAGTTCTATAAATCTCCTTGATGTCTTCCACCACTCAAATTAAAGGTATTGAGATCCTCTACAAGTTTCATGTTGGCCAAGAAGCCATTTGAAGCTAGCATTTTGACTTATCTTGCTTGGGAATTTGACCTAAACTAGGGGATTTTACACAGAAACCCTAATTTAGAAACTCCTCTTCTCCTTGATTTCTCTTGAATTCTCCTTGGCATACCTCCATATCCTCCTTTATATGTCCAATGATGAACCCCACATCTCTCCACTAGACTTGAATGCCCTTTAAATCAGTCAATTGACCTAGGGTTGACCTAGGGTTGACCCAGATGAAACCCTAGTTGACTGTCTTCAACTGTAGCTCTTGTGCTCTCATCAATGACTTGTTTTCTTCTCCAAATGACTTTATAAGTCTCTCAAGATGTCTAGATACTCTCCATGCCTTCAACTCACAGCTCACAACCCTCTTGTTGACCCTCAGATACCCTCAGCTAGGAGATGGACTCAAGGCTTGATCTGCTGAACTCTTTGCTTTCAAATTCTTTCCTGATGACTTGAATGAGATTGAATTGGGATAATAGCCTCTTGATAGGCCTCTAGAGATGAAAATAATGGTTGGTCCCCTGTTGAATGACTTGCTATGCTTATGCTATGCAGATGGTTAGTCTATGTACATGACTCTATATGCAAATGCTAATGACATTGAAACATAAACCCAATGAATAAGGTTGAGCAAATTTTAGGGTGCAACAGCTGCCCCTATTCAAGCGACTTGGACCCGATTGGGTGAAGAGCCCGGAGCCTTCAGACATTCGCGGTACGAGACGGTTGAATACTAGTGAAACCAGAAATTTGCCAACCGCAGAAATAAATGGCGCTTCTGCTTGAGGAACGACATTCATCAGCTGAATCTGACTGTTACGGCAACCCACTGATCTCGTGTGACCGTGCTGGGGATGGTCTTCATCGCTCTGAAGAGGATTCTGTCATCACAGATTGCTTGCTTGTCCACATTAGGACTCTGTCCGTCATCAATACGAAGAAATCTCAACTAAAACCTGTCCACGTTAGGACTCCACCTGCTGTTATCCTAGAAAAATCTCGGCAACTCCGCTGGGGATAATTCGTCTGCATTTCCATAAACTGAATCGTCCACGTTAGGAATAAAACTCTTCCACGTTAGGAGTAACACCTGTCCACGTTAGGAATAACATCGTCCATGTTAGGAATCATTTCTTCCGTATCTGTCCGCGTCAGGACTAACCCTTTCGTCTTTCCACGTCAGGAAGCAATCTTCTTTCCACATAAGGAGAACTATATCAATCTGTCCACGTAAGGACTCCAATACCACTTGACATGTCCGCGTCAAGACTCCAATCTTTCCACGTAAGGAATCCAACTTTGGCTCTGAACTTGTCCACGTCAGGACTCAACTTTCCACGTAAGGAGTACATCATTCTTCCACGTTAGGAATAACTTCTTTGATCTGTCCGCGTCAGGACTAAACTCTTCCACGTTAGGAATGCACTCTTTCTTTCCACGTCAGGAATCAATCTTGATATGTCCGCGTGAGGACTCAATCTTTCCACGTGAGGAATTCAACTTGTTCTTCCATGTAAGGAAACCATCTTCTTCCACGTAAGGAATGCTCTTGATATGTCCACGCAAGGACTCTGATCTTTCCCCGTAAGGAATACCAACTTCTTTCCGATTTGTCCGCGTCAGGACTACATTTTTCCACGTAAGGAATGCCATCTTAATCTGTCCACGTAAGGACTCCAACCTTTCCCCGTTAGGAATCACCTCTTTCCACGTAAGGAATCCTCTTCTGATACGTCCGCGTAAGGACTACATCGTCCACGTTAGGACCCACTTCTCCACGTTAGGAATAATAATTTCTTTGATTTGTCCACGTTAGGACACTGATCTCGTCTTGATTTGTCCACGTTAGGACTCAGGCATCTTCGACCCGCTGAGGAAATAAGACTTGTCCACGTAAGGACTCACACCTTTGTCTGATCTGTCCGCGTCAGGACCCATGATTTGCCAACGCAAAGAAAGATAACTGCTGAGAGGAACTGGTCCACGTCCGGACACCAACACAAAGAGTAATCACTTTTGTCAACGTCAAGACCTCCCATTCCACTAATTTCGAAAAACCGAATCTGCCCACGATAGGACCAACACACCTCACCAATCCAAGGAAATAAACCTGTCCGCGTTAGGACGCCCACTTCTGACGAAATCCCGTCAATCTAGGAGTAAATTGTCCACGTCAGGACTTAGTTCTCCACTGATCCCAACTCACAAACTTCTTAGCACTGACGTGACAGCGACTTTGAGATGAACTCTACTGGGGATGTCTGGAAACCAACTATCGGACGCCTGCTCTGATAACCGGCGGTGGCCTCTGAAGTTCTGACTCATGAAACCTTTTAATGTTGACGTAACAACAACTTTGCAGGAAACAATCCGCTGATCGGACTAGAGAAACTTCAACAAAAAACTCTGGCGGGGACATAAGTAACTCTGCTTGGGGACAAAGAGAAACTTATCCTGCAGACTTTGTGGGGAATACAGCCGAAACTGACATTATCATTGAATGTCTCATGCCGAGATCTTGAGTGTTTGGTAGTTCATTTGAGCAAGAACTCTCTCTACCTGAACTGCTAAGATACATAAACTGCTTCAGCAAAATAAATGCTGAAGATAATGCCGACTCCGCCGGGGATAGCCAGGTGCTACAGAATTATTCCAGCAAAATAAATGCTGGAAAAGTGAAGTCGACTCAGCTGGGAAATTAGGAACTTAAACCAAACCCCCTGTTGAGGTAACCCCTGCTGGGGAATAGCAGATGTGCATAGTACGATCGGACTTTCTGCTGGAGCGTGAACTGATATCACCAGTATCTCTGACAAAATAAATGACAGGACCCACCATCAACTCTGCCTGAGAGAGTCTTGATCTTCGAGTTCCACTGGAAGGAATGAAAACACTTGCAAAGAGAATTCCGCTGGGGATGGGATGATTCTCTTGGGGAAAATTAACTGACTCCACTGGGAGAGAGTGCCTGACCCTGCGGGGAAAGATGAACCTGTCTGAATACAGCCTTACGATCTTGAAATTACCAACTCTGCTGAGGACGAATAGCTCTTCCGCTCCCTTTGGGTAAGCTACGGCTAGCTGGGGAATTCTATCCTTCTTCAGGAAGAACATGCATGACCTGCGTGAAGACTGAGTCCTTCGTTGTCGCAATCTTTTGATCACCTTCTTCGTATGGTTATGAAACCTGCAACAACACAAACAAGACACGACAAGCCTATGCAACCAAATCAATTCAGGTTAGTGACGTTACACTCAGTTAATTCGAAGCTTTAACAACTGTTGGCAAGGGCCAGTGATGTTATACTCATGCTAGCTTCAATAAACTTAAGCGTTTTATCATGCACAAAACAGTAAAGAATCAGCATCAAGTACTGAATAACATATTTTCATTGATTGGGCCCCTGAATGGGCGGGGTTTTGTACACGGGATGTAACTCCTGAAAAGAGGAAGCTACGCAAAGCAAATACATAAGTATGCAAGTATGCACAAGAAGCATAAACATTTTGACAAATTAAATTTTGTACACATGTCGGCAACGGGATGCAGATGAACACCACGAACTGATCCTCCCATGACTCGTCCGACTCTAAGGCTTTCCCGGTATCCCCACTTCTGAAGAGATTGTATCCGATAACTGGCTCCTCAAATATATTCTCCCGCGTTGATGCTCATTGAATATCAAATTCGGACCGCAATCATTTGCTTTTCACATCCCTAACTTTTGCGTGAACCGCCCTTTACGGGTTTTCAGTTCACCGGGATACCCTTTTTTGCCGAAGCCGCCCAGTGTAGGTTTTCAACTTCGCGGGTGTACATTTTTTTCAATTTTATCCCTAATTTTTGCCCGAACCTTCCATTCTGTTTTTGGTTCGCCAGGATGCCCCATTTTTGCCTGGACTCTCTTTTTTTTGTCCAGCGGGTCTATTTTAAGCAAAGTATTTTTTAACTGCGTCCGAATTTACAGGTGACGCAAAGTCTTCTCCGTCCATGGTGGACAACAACAACGCTCCTCCTGAAAAGACCTTACTGACAACGTATGGCCCTTCGTAGTTGGGGGTCCACTTGCCCCTGTGATCTGCTTGCGGCGGGAGAATCCTTTTCAGCACAAGGTCGCCCGTCTGAAAGCTTCGCGGAAGTATCTTCTTGTCGTACGCTTTCTTCATTCGTCTTTGGTACAAACGACCGTATGCTAGAGAAGCTAGCCTCTTCTCATCCATCAAACTCAGTTGGTTCAATCTATTCGTTACCCATTCTGCCTCGTCCAGCTGAACGTCTCGCAACACCCTCAGAGAAGGGATCTCAACCTCTAATGGTAATACCGCTTCCATTCCGTATACCAACGAGAACGGAGTTGCCCCGGTTGATGTGCGTACCGTCGTACGATAACCGTGCAAAGCAAAAGGTAGCATTTCATGCCAATCCTTATAAGTCACCACCATTTTCTGGACAATTTTCTTGATATTCTTATTGGCCGCTTCAACAGCGCCATTCATCTTGGGTCGGTAAGGGGAGGAGTTGTGATGTTCGATCTTGAAATTTTGACAGAGCTCCTTCATCATTTTGTTGTTCAGATTTGAACCATTATCCGTGATTATCCGCTCGGGAATCCCATATCGGCAAATGATATCTCTCTTGATGAATCTGGCCACCACTTGCTTCGTTACGTTTGCGTAAGACGCCGCTTCCACCCACTTGGTGAAATAATCGATTGCTACTAGGATGAACCGATGCCCGTTAGAAGCCGTCGGCTCGATCTTTCCGATCATATCGATTCCCCACATCGAGAATGGCCATGGAGATGACATCACATTTAAAGGACTTGGAGGCACATGTATCTGTCGCTACTGCGAAAATCGGCGCCGGCTGAACAGAAGAGTCGCCACCGTGCGTTATTTATCCCACGGGAGGGAAAGGAAACGCTCAGAGTAAACCTCGCACAACACGGGAAAGGTATGGTCATCGCAACCAAAACCTGGATTCGGGAGTCGGTTACGCAAGGGGAAGGTATTAGCACCCCTCACGTCCGTCGTACTCGACGGGATCCACGCTTGTTTTCGGGTATGGATTGTTATTCTATCTAACTACAGGTCAGGGGTTAAAATGAAAGTAAAAATGACTCGGCAAAGTATCGCACTTTATGCCTACGTATTCCCGTCTGGAACGAGAAATCAGAGTCAGCGTAGTTCGCCTACCTACGGGAAAGGAGGGGAAGGTTGCTCGCTAGGATATCGCATCCTATGCCTACGTACTTCCACACTGCATGGAAGATCAGAGCAAACGTAGTTCGGGCCACGTACGACACAAGTCTGTCTTGATTGATTTTATTCCTTCTGAAAAAGGGTTTTTCTGATTAGCAGTCCAAGAGGACAAAAATGACGTCTTGATGAGTTCACATTCTTTTATGGAAGAAGTGTCTTTTATTGTGTTTGAAATCTTTATGTGTTTTTCTGTTTGTTTAGAGAGAGAAGAGACAGAACTCTAACCTACGGTTGAGAAGGGAAACAAACTATCCTAATGTTATCATGCATGGGTTAAGACCTAGTGTCTATCATGCTCCTCTCTTGCACAGAGAGAAACAGAGATCCTACGGGATAGGCAGAAACAGAAACAATAACAGATATATACAGTAAAGCAGTAAAATGCATGGATGCAGCAATACAAGCGAGGCAAGGGAGTCCCACTCAACCTCGAACCTAGAAAACAATAGGCGAAAGTGAACAGGCTTCACTTTCAACCCAGCAGGGTAAACAGCAAACAATACAGTCCAGAAAACCAATCAATACATCAACAAATGAAATACAGCAAACAAAAAACAGCATCAGCAGCTCTGAATCAACATCTGGCTTCAAGTAATCTCCAATCAGCTACAGTCTTCAACAAGCATCAGTCTCCATCTTCATGGCCTTCAGATAAGGGCTTTGATCATCAGTCTTCCATCTGCAATGGCTTTTCTTCAAGCTCAAGCCTCCAGGATGAGGAATCAGTCACAAGAGTGAAGTGAATGAATGTTAAACAGTTAATTACCTACCAAGGGTGGTTCATCAACTGTTAACATTAAACAGAAAGTCTCCTCTCAAAAGTTCTATCTTTCAAATATATTCACTGATCCTTCCAAAGGAAGGAGGTGGATATTTGAAAGAGACTTTGAATCATAGAGGAAGGATGGATGCAGACAAGGCATTCCATGTTTGAGAAACAAGGTTTCTAATCTAGAGCTCTGCCTAGCTCCTAAACCCTAGTCTCCTCAACATCTGCTAGCAAGAAACTCCTCCTCAACTCTGACAGTTGATCTTCAATCTTTGAATCTCCAATGGCCTTCATCTTCACAAGTCTTCAGCTTCCCCAAGGTCCCAGACAAACCCAATACCCAAACAAACAAACAACAATCCCCAGAGGGCACACCACACCAGACAATCAGATATACAGGCAGTATTAATAGCAGTAGGGGAGTCCTAACTTTTTCTAAGGGATCTAATAGCTACCCATAGCCCCTATAGTCCCATAACTAATCTAATTAAATCCTAAGTCCTAAGGGAAATGAAATCAAACTTCTTAAGTTGTCACCTAAAACCCTAGTTTTGTTCATGATGTTCAAACCTATTTTAATCACCTAAAATTAATTCCTAAAAATGGGAACTAAAATATTTCTACAAGTTGAATATCTAATCTAAACAATATAAAAAGAATGAACAAAAAATATTAAAGCATGTAATAGAACAAAAATTATTAAAATGATGCATGAAATGAACTATTTAATATGACATTTATTTAGAAAATATGGAAAAAATATGAAATAAAAATAAAAATGAAATTTTATTTAATGAAAATTTTCTAGACATTTTAGTGAAAATGATGTAAAAAGAATGGATTGAAATGCATTTTTTATGAATTTATTATGAATTAATGAAAATTGGTAAAAATTAAAATGAATTAAGAAATTAAATTGAGTTAAAAATGAGGGAGGGGGGTTAGAATAGCAGATACGCCCAGTTAATAATCCAGGATGGGCCAACAATGGGGGCGCGCTTAGCATTTTGGTTTAGGCCCAGAATTAGCTCAGAAATAACAAAAAAACTAAAAACGAGCAGGGGGTGAAAATAGCACAAGGAAACACGTTCAGATTGCATTGGGCCTATAACTGGGGGGTGGGAATAACAACATAAACTCAGGCCCGCCCGTTTCAATTAATGAAACGGTGCGTTTTGGCACCAACTCTATTTCCCTCCCAAAATCAGATTAAATGAGAGCCATTGGATTTCCCTCTCAGTCAAGAGTCTAACACGAATTGAAGGGTCCAGATTTCGTCTTCCTCACTTGATCTGAACCTAGGGTTTTAACTCCATGAGAGCTCATGCACGAACCAGCCTTACACCACTCTGTTCTCATTCTACAGGCAACCAATCCACACGATGTAAACATGAAAAATGCTCAGAATTCTTCCCTCTACAATCCTATGGTTTCAATTCAGTCTGAAATTCCATATATCACTCAACTCGATGGCATCAAGTTCTGGTCACCATGGAATTACACTGAGATGCATCATGACAATTCTCCATCAATCTTGCACTAACCTAATCTACAACTAATGGTAACTAACCTGCGCTATCAAGCTAAGATTCTAATGCACTAACCTAAGAGTTTCACCTCCTAACAGTTTGTGGCACCTGCTAATCAACATCACCAAACCTCTCCAAATTCACCCTAACTGCTCTACTAACCTTCTACATCATGTCTAAACTAACAAAACTATGCCTAACTAACTGAATCAAGCAATTTGAATGAAAATATACCTGGTGTGAAATCTTGAAAACAGCTATGGAACTCGTGGATCTGAAGCTTCTAGGGTTTGGATCTTGATCAATCCTTGATGCACTTGATTCTGTATGCAATGTTGTGATGATTCTTGGCTTGAATTATGCTGTCCACTTGAATTTGTAGTTTTGATGTTCTTGAAGATAGTGCACGAAAATGGATCCTAATCACCTTGTTCTTGCTTGAATTATACTCTATGATGATGAATCAATAGAATGAAGTTGATTTTGATGATTATTTGGTGAAGAATTTGAGGAATTGGAGTGAAACTTCAAAGAGAAAGAATGAGAAAGTTTGTGAAATTCTTGGTGCAAATGAAGCCAACCCTTGCTAAATTCTCATTTCATGAATATATAGACCTCATATGAACATTCTAGATCCATCTTGCACATTCCCTTGCTTTCCAATTTTGATCCCTTTTGGTTATGTTTCTTCAATTACAAGTAACCAAAGATAACTTTCTTTTTTCCTTCTAAACTCAAAAAAGTGTTTGAACCATTGTTCTTAGAATTGTTTTTCCATTCAAAATCATATATTGGAAGTCTCCATTTGGACTCATAAATCTCCCAAACCATTTTTCACTTTGAAATTATTCACTTTATAAGCCTTTTTTAGTTCAACTTTTGACCAATTATGCAACTTCATGCTATGAGCTTCTCCAATAATTTGTGACCTTCTTTCTAGACTTAAAATCCCATTTGGAGCAAGTTTGATGTTGTAAGTTTTTCCATTTGAGGCCTCCTTGTATGAGTTTTGGACATAGGTTAAAATGACCTGTAATTCACAAATGCCCAAAATACCCTTTGCTTGCCAAGACCATAAGTTGAGTTCCACACATCATATGAAGGCATACCATACCATTCTAGAAAGCTAAGACAATGAGGAACAATTATTATGTTGACCAAAAATTCATTTGAAATCTCCTTGAGGGGTAAAAATTGCTTGGAAGTCAAGTCACTTTCACAGACAAAAATTCAGACACCTCAGATGACCTGTAACTTGCAAGGACCATAACTTGAGTTCTATAAATCTCCTTAATGTCTTCCACCACTCAAATTAAAGGTCTTGAGATCCTCTACAAGTTTCATGTTGGCCAAGAAGCCATTTGAAGCTAGCATTTTGACTTATCTTGCTTGGAAATTTGACCTAAACTAGGGGATTTTACACAGAAACCCTAATTTAGTAACTCCTCTTCTCCTTGATTTCTCTTGAATTATCCTTGGCATATCTCCATATCCTTCTTTATATGTCCAATGATGAACCCCACATCTCTCCAATAGACTTGAATGCCCTTTAAATCAGTCAATTGACCTAGGGTTGACCTAGGGTTGACCCAGATGAAACCCTAGTTGACTGTCTTCAACTGTAGCTCTTGTACTCTCCTCAATGACTTGTTTTTCTTCTCCAAATGACTTTATAAGCCTCTCATAATGCCTAGATACCCTCCATGCCTTCAACTCTCAGCTCACAACCCTTTTGTTGATCCTCAGATACCCTCAGCTAGGAGATGGACTCAAGGCTTGATCTGCTGAACTCTTTGCTTTCAAATTCTCTTCTGATGACTTGAATGAGATTAAATTGGGATGATAACCTCTTGATAGGCCTCTAGGGAGGAGAATAATGATTGGTCCCCTGTTGAATGACTTGCTATGCTCATGCTATGCAGATGATTAGTCTATGTACATGACTCTATATGCAAATGCTAATGATAATGAAACATAAACCAAAGAGTAAGGTTGGGCAAATTTTAGGGTGCAACAGCTGCCCCTATTCAAGCGACTTGGACCCGATTGGATGAAGAGCCCGGAGCCTTCAGACATTCGCGGTACGAGGCGGTTGAATACTAGTGAAACCAGAAATTTGCCAATCGCAGAAATAAACTGCGCTCCTGCTTGGGGAACGACACTCATCAGCTGAATCTGACTGTTACAGCAACCCACTGATCTCGTGCGACTGTGCTGGGGATTGTCTTCATCGTTCTGAAGAGGATTCTGTCATCACAGATTGCTTGCTTGTCCACGTTAGGACTCTGTCTGTCATCAATACGAAGAAATCTCAACTAAAACCTGTCCACGTTAGGACTCCACTTGCTGTTAACCCAGAAAAATCTCGGCAACTCCGCTGGGGATAACTCGTCTGCCTAACTGAATCGTCCACGTTAGGAATAAAATTCTTCCCCGTTAGGAGCAACACCTGTCCACGTCAGGAATAATCCTTTCTGTATCGGTCCACGTCAGGACTAACCCTTTCATCTTTCCATGTCAGGAATCAATCTTCTTTCCGCGTAAGGAGAACTATACCGATCTGTCCACGTAAGGACTCCAATACCACTTGACATGTCCGCGTCAGGACTCCATTCTTTTCCACGTAAGGAATTCAATTTCGGTTCCGAACCTGTCCACGTCAGGACTCAACTTTTCTTGCATCTGTCCACGTAAGGACCCCAATTTCTCCGCGTAAGGAATAAACTTCTTCTTCCACGTTAGGGATATCTTCTTTGATCTGTCCGCGTCAGGACTAAACTCTTCCACGTCAGGAATCAATCTTGATATGTCCGCGTGAGGACTCAATCCTTCCACGTAAGGAATAAACTCGTCTTTCCGCGTAAGGAAACCATTTTTCTTCCACGTAAGGAATGCTCTTGATATGTCCACGTAAGGACTTCGCTCTTTCCACGTTAGGAATCAAACCTTGATCTGTCCACGTCAGGACTAAACTTTTCCACGTAAGGAAACACTTTCTCTTTCCACGTCAGGAATCAACTTCTTTTCCATCTGTCCGCGTCAGGACTAAACTTTCCACGTAAGGAGTCAATCTCTTTTCTACGTAAGGAATCACCATTTTTCCACGTAAGGAATAAGACTTCGTCTGGATCTGCCCGCGTCAGGACTAAACTCTTCCACGTTAGGAATGCCATCTTACTCTGTCCACGTAAGGACTACAACCTTTCCACGTTAGGAATCACCTCTGATACGTCCGCGTAAGGACTACATCGTCCACGTTAGGACCCACTTCTCCACGTTAGGAATAATAATCTCTTTGATTTGTCCACGTCAGGACCCTGATCTCGTCTTGATTTGTCCACGTTAGGACTCGGGCATCTTCGACCCGCTGAGGAAATAAGACTTGTCCACGTAAGGACTCACACCCTGGTCTGATCTGTCCACGTCAGGACACCAACACAAAGAGTAGCCACTTTTGTCAACATCATGACCCCCCATTCCACTAATTTCGAGAACCCGAGTCTACCCACGTTAGGACTAACACAGCTCACCAATCCAGGGAAATAAACCTGTCCACGTTAGGACGCCCACTTCTGAAGAAATCCCGCCAATATAAGAATAAATTGTCCATGTCAGGACTTAGTTCTCCAATAATCCTCACCCACAAACTTCTTAGCACTGACGTGACAGCGACTTTGAGATGAACTCTACTGGGGCTGTCCGGAAACCCACTATCGGATGCCTGTTCTGATGCCCCGGCGGTGGCCTCTAAAATTCTGATTCATGGAAACCCTTTGAATGTTGACGTAACAACAACTTTGCAGGAAACAATCCGCTGATCGGTCTAAAGAAACTTCAACAAAACTCTGGTGGGGACATAAGTAACTCTGCTTGGGGACAAAGAGAAACTTATCCTGGCCACTCTGGTGGGGAAAATAAGAGACATTTGCATAAATGACTCTGCTGGAGACACAGAGAATCTCACCATGCTAATTCTGTGGGGAATACAGCCGAAACTGACATTAGATGTCTCATCCCGAAATCTTGACTGTTTAGTAATTCATTTGAGCAAGAGCCCTCTCCACCTGAACTGCTAAGATACAAAAACTGCTTCAGCAAAATAAATGCTAAAGATATAATGCCGACTCCGCCGGGGATAGCCAGATGCTACAGAATTATTCCAGCAAAATAAATGCTGGAAAAGTGAAGTCGACTCAGCTGGGAAATTAGGAACTCACACCAAACGCCTTGTCGAGGTAACCCCCTGCTGGGGAATAGCAGATGTGCATAGTTCGATCGGACTTTCTGCTGGAACGTGAACTGATATCACCAGTATCTCCGACAAAAT
This sequence comes from Lathyrus sativus, assembly GCA_963859935.3. Classification (NCBI taxonomy): domain Eukaryota; kingdom Viridiplantae; phylum Streptophyta; class Magnoliopsida; order Fabales; family Fabaceae; genus Lathyrus; species Lathyrus sativus. The sequence goes on from OZ012735.1 coordinate 116,375,353, forward strand.
AAATGACAGGAACCACCACCAACTCTGCTGGGGAGAGTCTTGATCTTCGAATTCCATTGGAAGGAATGAAAACACTTGCAAAGAGAATTCCGCTGGGGATAGGATGATTCTCTTGGGGAAAATTGACTGACTCCACTGGAGGAGAGTGCATGACCCTGCGGGGAAAGATGAACCTGTCTGAATACAGCCTTATGATCTTAGAATCGCCAAACTCTGCTGAGGACGAATAACTTTTCTGGAGCACTTCCTTTGGATAAGCTACGGCTAGCTGGGAAATTCTATCCTTCTTCAGGAAGAACATGCATGCCCTGCGTGGAGATCAAGTCTTTCGTTATCGCAATCTTTTGATCACTTTCTTCGTATGGTTATGAAACCTGTAACAACACAAACAAGACACGACAAGCCTATGCAACCAAATCAATTCAGGTTAGTGACGTTACACTCAGTTAATTCAAAGCTTTAGCAATTGTTGGCAAGGGCCAGCGACGTTATACTCATGCTAGTTTCATCAAACTCAGGCGTTTTATCATGCACAAAACAGTAAAGAACAGGCATCAAGTACTGAATAACACATTTTCATTGATTGGGCCCCTGAATGGGCAGAGTTTTTGTACACGGGATGTAACTCCTGAAAAGAGGAAGCTACGCAAAGCAAATATACAAGTATGCAAGTATTCACAAGAAGCATAAATATTGACAAATTAAATTTTGTACACATGTCGGCAACGGATGCAGATGAACACCACGAACTGATCCTCCCATGACTCGTCCGACTCTAATGCTTTCCCGGTATCCCCACTTCTGAAGAGATTGTATCCGATAACTGACTCCTCACATGTATTCTCCCGCATTGATGCTCACTGCAATATCGAATTCGGACCGCAGTCATTTGCTTTTCAAATCCCTAACTTTTGCGTGGACCGCCCTTTACGGGTTTTCAGTTCACCGGGATACCCTTTTTTGCCGAAGCCGCCCAGTGTAGGTTTTCAACTTCGCGGGTGTACATTTTTTCAATTTTATCCCTAACTTTTGCCCGAACCTTTCATTTTGTTTTTGGTTCGCCAGGATGCCCCATTTTTGCCTGGACTCTCTTTTTTCTGTCCAGCGGGTCTATTTTAAGCAAAGTATTTTTTAACTGCGTCCGAATTCACAGGTGACGCAAAATCTTCCCCGTCCATGGTGGACAGCAATAAAGCTCCTCCTGAAAAGACCTTACTTACAACGTATGGCCCTTCGTAGTTGGGGGTCCACTTGCCCCTGTGATCTGCCTGCGGCGGGAGAATCCTTTTCAGCACAAGGTCGCCCGTCTGAAAGCTTCGCGGAAGTATCTTCTTATCGTACGCTTTCTTCATTCGTCTTTGGTACAAACGACCGTATGCTAGAGAAGCTAGCCTCTTCTCATCCATCAAACTCAGTTGGTTCAATCTATTCGTTACCCATTCTGCCTCGTCCAGCTGAACGTCTCGCAATACCCTCAGAGAAGGGATTTCAACCTCTAATGGTAATACTGCTTCCATTCCGTATACCAACGAGAACGGGGTTGCCCCAGTTGATGTGCGTACCGTCGTACGATAACCGTGCAAAGAGAAAGGTAGCATTTCATGCCAATCTTTATAAGTCACCACCATTTTCTGGACGATCTTCTTGATATTCTTATTGGCTGCTTCGACAGCGCCATTCATCTTGGGTCGGTAAGGGGAGGAGTTGTGATGTTCGATCTTGAAATTCTGACAGAGTTCCTTCATCATTTTGTTGTTCAGATTTGAACCGTTATCCGTGATTATCCGCTCGGGGATCCCATATCGGCAAATGATATCTCTCTTGATGAATCTAGCCACCACTTGCTTCGTTACATTTGCGTAAGACGCCGCTTCCACCCACTTGGTGAAATAATCGATTGCTACTAGGATGAACCGATGCCCATTAGAAGCCGTCGGCTCGATCTTTCCAATCATATCGATTCCCCACATCGAGAATGGCCATGGAGATGACATCACATTTAGAGGGCTCGGAGGCACATGTATCTTGTCAGCATATATTTGGCACTTGTGGCACTTCCTCGCGAACTTGAAACAATCAGTTTCCATCGTCAGCCAAAAATAACCTGCCCGCAGCAGCTTTCTCGTCATAGCATGCCCACCAGCATGCGTGCCAAAGGCACCTTCGTGAATTTCCTCCATGAGAAGCTTTGCCTCTTTTTCGTCTACACAACGCAACAACACCAAATCGTGGTTTCTTCTGTATAAGACGCCATCCGGGTTCAAATAGAAATTACCTGCTAATCTCCTGAGAGTCTTCTGATCTTGACTGGATGCCCCAGCCGGATACTCCTTATTCTTCAGGAAATTAAGGATATCGAAATACCACGGTTTGTCATCAGATGCTTCATCGATAGCAAATACATAAGCCGGCCTGTCTAACCGAGAGATAGTGATTTGGGGAGCTTCGTTCCAGAAGTTGACCTTGTACATGGAAGACAAAGTGGCAAGGGCGTCAGCCATTTGATTTTCTGCCCGCGGTACGTGATGCAATTCAACTTTGTCGAAGAAAGGCAACAATCTCCTTGCATAATTCATGTAATGTATCAAATTAGGCTGCCGTGTCTCCCATTCCCCTTTGATCTGATTCACCACTAGAGCTGAGTCTCCGTATACGTCTAGATGTTTGATTCGCAAATCAATGGCTTCTTCAAGCCCCATTATACAAGCTTCGTATTCGGCCTCATTGTTAGTAACGGCAAAGGTCAATCGGGCAGTAAACGGGATGTGCGACCCGTGTGGCGTAGTGATAATTGCCCCTATCCCGCTACCGTAAGCATTCACAGCTCCATCAAATATCATCTTCCATTGGGACCCCGGCTCTGGTCCTTCGTCTGGCAACGGCTCTTCACAATCTTTCATCTTGAGATACATGATATCCTCGTCAGGAAAATCAAATCTCATCGATTGGTATTCTTCAATAGGCTGCTCCGTCAGATACTCAGACAGCACACTCCCCTTTATCGCCTTTTGCGAGACGTATTGAATATCATATTCAGTCAAGACCATCTGCCAACGGGCAATTCTACCTGACAACGCCTGCTTTTCGAATATATACTTGATCGGATCCGTCTTCGAGATGAGCATGGTTGTATGATTCAGCATGTACTGCCTCAAACGCTTGGCGGCCCAGGCTAGCGCGCAACAAGTTTTCTCCAGCATTGTGTATCGAGATTCACAGTCTGTAAATTTCTTACTCAAGTAATAGATTGCATGCTCTTTTCTCCCTGTCTCGTCGTGTTGACCGAGAACACAACCCATGCTTCCCTCAAGAACCGTCAAATACATTATCAAGGGTCTCCCTGCCACTGGGGGTATCAAAATAGGAGGCTCCTGCAGATACTTCTTTATTTTATCGAACGCCTTTTGACAATTTTCGTTCCACGTTACAGCTTGATCTTTCTTCAATAGCTTGAATAATGGTTCACACGTAGCCGTTAGGTGAGATATGAACCGGGCAATGTAGTTCAATCTCCCTAAAAACCCGCGCACCTCTTTCTCTGTTTTAGGCGTCGGCATTTCTTGAATCGCTTTTATTTTAGCAGGATCGACCTCTATTCCTCTTTCGCTTACGATAAACCCCAGCAGTTTACCCGATCTCACCCCAAAGGTGCACTTATTAGGGTTCAGCCTCAGCCTGAACTTCCTCAGTCTTTTAAACAACTTCAACAGATTCACCAGATGCTCTTCCTCCGTCTGGGATTTGGCAATCATATCGTCAACATAAACTTCGATCTCTTTATGCATCATGTCATGAAAGAGAGTCGTCATCGCACGCTGATATGTTGCCCCAGCATTTTTCAAACCAAAGGGCATCACTTTGTAACAAAATGTTCCCCACGGCGTTATGAAAGTAGTCTTCTCCATATCCTCCGGCGCCATTTTAATTTGATTATAGCCTGAAAAGCCATCCATGAAGGAGAATACGGAGTACTGAGCAGTATTATCAACTAACACGTCAATGTGAGGAAGTGGAAAATCGTCTTTTGGGCTTGCTTTATTCAAATCTCTATAATCCACGCACATCCGAACCTTGCCATCTTTCTTCGGCACTGGTACGATGTTGGCAACCCATGAAGGATACTTCGTCACAGCCAGGAAACCAGCGTCCCACTGTTTCTGAACCTCCTCTTTGATCTTCATTGCCATATCTGGTCGAGTTTTGCGAAGTTTTTGTTTGACTGGCAGGCAATCTTCTTTCAGTGGCAGGCGATGCACAACCATATCTGTATCGAGCCCTGGCATATCTTCATATGACCAAGCGAATACATCACTATACTCTCGGAGCATTTCAACCAGTCTCCGCTTGATATCACTTTGCAGTGCAGCCCCGATACGAATATTCTTCTCAACCCCTTCCGACCCCAAATTGATAATTTCGATGACCTCGTCGTGAGGCAGAATGGCTCTTTCCTCTTGCTTCACTAACCAAGACAGTTCTTCAGGAACGTCGCTATCTTCGACAACCTCTTCTTCGGTCTGGAATACCGGGTGCTCAAAGTCGGGACGAGTCATAGGTGGTTCAAGGATGTCATCTGAAAATGTTATCCTGCAAAAGGAATGGTTAAGTGCTTCAAAATGCGTATAAAGCGAATAACCACGTTGCCATTTTATTGAAAAATACAAAATAGGAAAGACAGGGATTACAGTATTTGCACATGAAAAAAAAACGCCATTTATTTAATGATTAACGCGCAATGTTTATAACAACACAGCCCTAAGCAAATCCTGATGCCCCGGGCAAGACATCAGATTATTCAACAATTAATAAAGCAAAGCATTACTGTTTAAACATCACAGGAACAAGCTCCTGAATAGACCAGTTGCATAGTCCTTGTCCTGGCGTGCTTGGCTGAATCCAGGCATCCATATCACAGTCGCTGTCTCCTTCATCAGACTCTGAAGCAGCATTGACAGATTCATGACATACTCCACTGGCAGAGATGGTGATTGACTTTCTGAAATGGGGGGGCCCCACGGAAGGAGTTGATGACGACGGTCGGTACCCCAGTCCGAACCGGTCCATCTTCACCGGAATGTCCAACACTTTGCCCCAGCCCTTGGCTTCTCCTGCTTCCACTAGCGCTTGAGCTTCTTTATACGATGAGACGGCTATCTCTGGCACCTTGCTTGGCCCGGGACCCTTGTCCTTAATGCGCAAACCTTCGAATGCCTGGCATGGCGTCTCGTGGATCTCTCCGTCGACTTCCACATATTTGAATGAAGAGAGATGGCTGACCAGGATGTCTTCTTCTCCGCACACGGTGACTACGCTGTCTCCGACCATATACTTTAACTTCTGATGCAGGGTAGACGTGACTGCCCCTGCCCCATGAATCCAGGGTCTTCCAAGCAAGCAGCTGTACGCAGGCTGTATATCCATGATATAAAACTCCGTTGCAAACACTTCCGGTCCTACTTGCAGAGGCAAGGTAATCGATCCGAAGACTGTTCTCCGCGTGCCGTCAAACGCTCTGACTACCAAATCGCTGGGTGTACACAAAATCCCTCGAACATCCAGCTTCATCATCGCCTTCTTAGGCAGCACATTCAAAGACGACCCGGTGTCAACCAATACGTGCGACATTACTGATCCCCTACACTCAACAGATACGTGTAATGCCATATTATGATCCCTTCCTTTCGGAGTCAAGTCAAAGTCGGTAAAGCCCAGACTGTGGCCTGCATTCACATGTGCCAATACTCCTTCTAACTGATTCACGGAAACATCCTGGGGTACAAAAGAAGTGTCCAGGACTTTCAGCAAAGCATTCCTGTGAGCTTCCGAACATAAGAGCAATGACAAGATAGATATTTTGGACGGTGTCCGCTGCAGATGCTCCACAATCTTATAATCACTTTTTCGAATTAAGCGCATGAATTCTTCCACATCCTTCGAGGCTGCTTCTTTTTCACTTGCTTGCACCGGAACATTTTCAACCGCTTTCCCTTTTCCTTTCGCTAGCCTTTCAGCCTCCACTTCAGGAGATATAAAGATCCTGCCGCTCCTCGTCATGCCTCCTGAACCAACAACATTATCCACAACCTCCGATGGCTGCTTGCTGACATCGATCTTAATCCCATCACAATACACCTCTAACCCATATGACCATGGGACTGCTTTCGTGTTCTCATACGGGATTGGCCCGGCTTTAGTTATGGTAATCGGTGGGCGCTGAGCTGGTGCTGCAATAGTGATCGTCTTCCGCGGAATCGTTACCGTGGCCACATCACTCCGATTATCCACCACTGCCCCTGCAGGCTCATCAGTTGCTGTTCTATCAAACTGCAATATACCATCATCAATTAAGGCCTGAATGCCTTTCTTCAAATCCTCACACCCCCCAGCTAGGGCCCAACAATCTAAGCAATACTCATTACATCCCGGGTAAACACCTCCTTGCAACAGTCGGCTCTTTATTTCGCTCAGCGACGTCTTCAAATCCTCCACATTCATAATCAGATTCAACCCTTCCTCGGTCAGAATGGCGTTCGCCCCATGATTAGGCATAGGTTTCTGGACTATATTTGGACCTGCCGTTCCGAAATTGATAGTCTTGTTGTCTAAGAGATCCTGCACAACGTGCTTAAAAGCATGACAACCTTCTATATCATGACCCGGGGCCCCAGAATGAAACTCACAGTGTCTATTTGCATCATAGCCGAACGGGGGAGTTCCCGTTATCGGTGCCAGGGTTCTTTTCTCCACCAGATTCAATCCCAACAATGTCTGCAATAAATCAGCATAGGTTGAGGGAGGTTTCTCAAACACCCTTCTCGGCTTGCCACCCTGGAATCTTCGTTGAGCTTGCTGTGCCCCCTGCTGAGGCTGCTGCTGCTGTGGCATTGGTTGCTGCTGAATCGGTTGTTGTTGCTGGATTGGTTGTTGCTGATAGGGGATAGTAACACTCGACACTTGCTGCGGCTGACGATATTGACCTCTTCCCCTGCCTCGGCCTCGACCTCGGCCTCCAAATACCGCGCTCGCCTCGCCCTGACGGCGCCCACCATAAGCTTTCTTATTACTGCCAGATGCAGTTGATTCCTCGACTTGGAACTTTCCTTGCTTAATATTACGCTCAATCTTTTCCCCCATCAAAATCAGGTCTGAAAAACTGGCCAAAGACGTATGAAACAGCATATCATGAAACAGCCCTGTGAATGTGCCGACAAACATATCATTCATTTCTTTATCTTCCACAGGAGGACGGACCCTGGCAGCCATATCGCGCCACCTTTGCGCGTACTCCTTAAAACTCTCCCCCTTCTTCTGCGAAAGCCCGGCTAACTGGACCCGATTGGGCGCCAGGTCGCTGTTATACTTGTAATGGGCTACGAATGCCTCTGCTAATTGCTTCCAAGTCTTGATATCAGTTGGCTCCAACCCCATGTACCACTCTAAGGAAGGGCCCGATAGACTATCCTGAAAGAAATGCATTAGCATTCTTTCATCAGTTGAGTATGCAGACATCTTTCTGTAATAAGCTCGTACATGCACTTTCGGACATGTGTCTCCTTTGTACTTATCGAACGCAGGCGCCTTGAATTTAATTGGCACCCTCAAGCCAGGTACCAAACCCATTGTTGCCATGTCCAATCCCACAGCACTCTGATTTAGGACTCCCTTCATTTGCTCTTCCAGCATTTTAATCTTTTGGGAATCATCCATCGGTCCCTCAAAGCCTCCTCCGGAAAAGGCATCCTCCTGCTGATCCTCTTGCCACAGACCATTTCCAGCCCCGTATCCATCATACGCATTATTACGTCCAGCCCTGATCTGATTCATTCCCGGACCTCGGCCTCTGTTGTCGTACCCTAGAACACCTCCAGCAGGACCATAAGCCATAAATCCAGCACCGTTTCCGTTTCCAAAGCCTCCGTAACCCTGATTGACCATACCATAACCATCTTGCCCAAAGCCTTGAGCATTAAAGCCATACTTGCCAGTGTTGTCGAATCCCTGATCGTTGAATCCGAACCCAGTATTGACAAAACCATTGCCTCCGAGATTATCTCCCACATTGACATCACCCAGCCCAGCATTATGGACAGCAGTCTCATTTCCAACTCCGACGTTACCATTCACAGCAGCGGTAGCGTTGTTGACGTTAGCAGCAGTCATATTGATCACCGGTGGAGCCACTGGCGTGGGAGTGCCATCTCCATGAGCAGTATCAACCCGGACAAACTGATGATCTTCGTTACCATGACCAGCGTGCGAGCCAACAGAGGCTGGACCATGGCCTGCAAATTCTCTTGCCCTTTTGCTATAGCTTCCATGGTTTGCATGAAGAGGGCGAGCTTCTCGCGCACATCCTGCATCTCGTTTTGAATCTGGTCCATGACTTTCCGACAGTTGGAGCGTGTAGAATAGCGGTGCGGATGTTGATCTGGAATCCTGTTAAGTACCTGGTAAAGAGCAGGAGATAAGACACCATTCAAAGATTACCTGTAATGCAATATGTATATGAATGCAATGCAATGTGTCTGTGCATTAGGGAAGTTCATTCCCCCAGTTCTAGCGCGAAGGTGCCGGTGTAGTGACAGTGCTGACAATAAGAATATTGGAGCTGAATCATAGAAAGCCTCATATATTGCAGAGAAAATCAATAAGCCCAGGGTACAAGATCATTGAGAGTACAAAGAAGGCATGACCTCAACCAACAATCCTGGTGATGGTCAGCACTATGCAAATAAAGCATACAAATAACTATGTGAGATAATCAAATCCTCCCAAAAGTCTGGTACTCCTCTATCAACTTCTTGGTCTCCGGATGGCTTGGTCGATCAAGCAGCCCTTCAACAAGCTGGTTTCTCCTTTTAAGAACACGGCGTACGTCTTCAGCAGTTTCTTCCCAGGTTGCTTCCCCGAAGCAATCTTCTAACTTTCGCTTCTGAGACACCGCTTCATCTCTGGATTTGATTGCCTTGTTCAGTGCATGCTGGACACTATACCGGGTCCTCACTTCCTCCTCGCACTTCTTGATGCTAGACTTCAACTTCTCTTCGAGGTCGGAAATTTGCTGCTTCAGCTTATCTTCCCTCTTCTTGTTGTTAGTGAGTGTAGCATTCCAAGTCTTGTTGCAAGAAGATATCTCTCGGTGTGCTGCGTCGAGCGCTTTCTTTTTGGCTTCCAGCATGTCATGGGAGCTTCTGAACTCTTGCCCCAGACGTTCGCGCTTTTTCTTCTCTTCGGTCAACTCAGCTCCTAACCTGTTTACTAGCTCGATCTGTTGTTGGAAAGCATATACGGCCTTATTTTTCTCACTGCGTGCTTGGGCTAGCTCCTGCTCTAACCCTTCGTTGACCTTCATCAAGGCTTCTTTTTCCTTCACAACTTGCTCGTAGGCCTCCCTAGAAACAGTAGTTGGCTCTTCTGCCGGGACGGGAACAATGACGGGTGCAGCTGGAAATGGCATTAATAACTGACTTGCTCGCTCCTGGATCCAAACCCTGTAAGGTTCATAAGCCTGGCAATCGTTCTTACCTAACAGTGGCTTCCCTTTGCGGTTAATACGCGTCCAGGCATGCTGCAGCTTGGCCAATAACTCCCCCTTCACGTCACCGGTGAAGTACAGAGATTCCTGTACTTCTTCCTCCTGAGGTGGATTCTTCAGTGCATATCCGAACTGGCGAATGAATAGAGAAGGGTTGTAATTGATACACCCCTTTCTTCCTATCAACGGTACATTAGGGTACCCAGAACAACTGAAGATGAGCTCAGATCCCAACAGGTCTCGATCAAACCATACAACGTCTTCGGAAGATAGCCTCATCAAGCGTTCTGACCAACTGGCTGAGGCTGCACTGTCTACAAATGGTCCCTTTGTGGGAAAGTGACTCTTGAACCACATATTCAACAGAGGAGTACAGCAGTAAACAACTTTTCCTCTTCGGTTCTCATTCTTATAATGCAATGAGTGGTAGAAGTCTCCGATCAAAGTTGGCACTGGGTTGCCTGCAGCAAACAGATAGAAAGCATCCAAATCCACAAAGTTGGGCAAGTTAGGAAACAGCACGATTCCATAGATGCATAAAGCCAAAATAGCATTGAAAACCACCCAACAACCGTTCTTGGCGTACTCCCGAGCTTTGGCGACTAAGAAATCCAGAGAGAAACCTGACACCCCAAGCCAAGAAGTCAATAACAGATCTGCAGCGTTCATATGCAAGGCTTTGGCTAAGTCCTCCAACTTGGGCTCAGCAGCAGAGTGGATGAAGGGAACTTTGTTCTGCACGGGAAGCTCAGTAAACTCCACATACTCCTCAATGGTAGGTCCCAGAATGAAGTCAGCGAAAGTAAAGCATCTCAACGCGGGGTCATAGAACTGCATCAAGGTGTATAGCCCGTTCATCTCATCAGCAGTGGGCTTGCAGACTAATCTCAGTAATCTCCCATGGCTCATTCTGAAGCTTCTCCTAACTTCCTCATCAGCAAGAGTTATCAGACCAAGCAAAGAAGTAAGATCAGGTGAAGGTAGCTTATACGCGACTGTTTTCCTCAAACTAGCCATAATCAATACTCAGAAGTCCGGGCACTAGAACTAAGGAAATGCAAATGCACCTGCAGCACAGACACACGTTAGTGAAATGCAAATGATAATGGATATGCAGGCAATGCAATGCAAGTATCATGCAACAGGGACCAAAGCTGTAGCTGAATAGCCTAAACCCAATCAAGAAAGGTCTCAGATAGACCATCCAGAAGCCATCAAACCTTGGTCTCAGATAGACCTAAAATAAACTTTCAACACTGGTCTCTGACAGACCTCAAACCATAACTCCAACTGGTCTCTGATAGACCTCAAATCACACCTCTAATTGGTCTCTGACAGACCTCAGAACTCTCTAACTGGTCTCTGACAGACCTCATAACTCATCTCTAATTGGTCTCTGACAGACCTCAGAACACATCTCCCAATGGTCTCTGACAGACCTCAGAACTCTCCATAAATAACCAAGATCTCTGATCAAGAAATAACCGGTATCTGAAGGTCTGGTTACCTGCATAACCCTGAATCCCCTCACAGGTGGGTGGCCCTATAACTGGCACAAGGTACGGCATCCTATGCGGTCGTCGGCGTCACAGACTTTCAGGGTTGATGATACGATTCCCAGAAGGAGTGGCATCATCAAATCCTGAAGAGGCCTCACTCAGCCAACTTCCAAATGATCGGTTCCCGGAGTCGACAATTCAGCTGACCAACAACCCCTTCGACCCAAAGGGTAGAAAAAGAAGCCAACCAGAAGAACCTCGTCCGAGTGTAGATTTCATGAGACACTAATGCAAGCAAAGCCGGCACGCGTCCACTACTTTCTACGCTAATTCTAGGTGCACTCAAGCCCAGGTCCGGCTTGTCTCTCAATATCAGAACACCCGTCACACCCCAAATACAGCAATAATAATCAATATACAAAGCTGAAGATACAAGGTTAACAATATACAATAACTCCATACAAAATCCTCGACGGGAAAACAAGCGTTAGGATTGACTCTCTTAAGGGACGTTGGATCCCAAATGCATAAGAACCATCGCAGTCCTTAGCAGCCAGGGGACGTTGGATCCCCAGCAGAGTCGCCAGCTGTCGCTACTGCGAAAATCGGCGCCGGCTGAACAGAAGAGTCGCCACCGTGCGTTATTTATCCCACGGGAGGGAAAGGAAACGCTCAGAGTAAACCTCGCACAACACGGGAAAGGTATGGTCATCGCAACCAAAACCTGGATTCGGGAGTCGGTTACGCAAGGGGAAGGTATTAGCACCCCTCACGTCCGTCGTACTCGACGGGATCCACGCTTGTTTTCGGGTATGGATTGTTATTCTATCTAACTACAGGTCAGGGGTTAAAATGAAAGTAAAAATGACTCGGCAAAGTATCGCACTTTATGCCTACGTATTCCCGTCTGGAACGAGAAATCAGAGTCAGCGTAGTTCGCCTACCTACGGGAAAGGAGGGGAAGGTTGCTCGCTAGGATATCGCATCCTATGCCTACGTACTTCCACACTGCATGGAAGATCAGAGCAAACGTAGTTCGGGCCACGTACGACACAAGTCTGTCTTGATTGATTTTATTCCTTCTGAAAAAGGGTTTTTCTGATTAGCAGTCCAAGAGGACAAAAATGACGTCTTGATGAGTTCACATTCTTTTACGGAAGAAGTGTCTTTTATTGTGTTTGAAATCTTTATGTGTTTTTCTGTTTGTTTAGAGAGAGAAGAGACAGAACTCTAACCTACGGTTGAGAAGGGAAACAAACTATCCTAATGTTATCATGCATGGGTTAAGACCTAGTGTCTATCATGCTCCTCTCTTGCACAGAGAGAAACAGAGATCCTACGGGATAGGCAGAAACAGAAACAATAACAGATATATACAGTAAAGCAGTAAAATGCATGGATGCAGCAATACAAGCGAGGCAAGGGAGTCCCACTCAACCTCGAACCTAGAAAACAATAGGCGAAAGTGAACAGGCTTCACTTTCAACCCAGCAGGGTAAACAGCAAACAATACAGTCCAGAAAACCAATCAATACATCAACAAATGAAATACAGCAAACAAAAAACAGCATCAGCAGCTCTGAATCAACATCTGGCTTCAAGTAATCTCCAATCAGCTACAGTCTTCAACAAGCATCAGTCTCCATCTTCATGGCCTTCAGATAAGGGCTTTGATCATCAGTCTTCCATCTGCAATGGCTTTTCTTCAAGCTCAAGCCTCCAGGATGAGGAATCAGTCACAAGAGTGAAGTGAATGAATGTTAAACAGTTAATTACCTACCAAGGGTGGTTCATCAACTGTTAACATTAAACAGAAAGTCTCCTCTCAAAAGTTCTATCTTTCAAATATATTCACTGATCCTTCCAAAGGAAGGAGGTGGATATTTGAAAGAGACTTTGAATCATAGAGGAAGGATGGATGCAGACAAGGCATTCCATGTTTGAGAAACAAGGTTTCTAATCTAGAGCTCTGCCTAGCTCCTAAACCCTAGTCTCCTCAGCATCTGCTAGCAAGAAACTCCTCCTCAACTCTGACAGTTGATCTTCAATCTTTGAATCTCCAATGGCCTTCATCTTCACAAGTCTTCAGCTTCCCCAAGGTCCCAGACAAACCCAATACCCAAACAAACAAACAACAATCCCCAGAGGGCACACCACACCAGACAATCAGATATACAGGCAGTATTAATAGCAGTAGGGGAGTCCTAACTTTTTCTAAGGGATCTAATAGCTACCCATAGCCCCTATAGTCCCATAACTAATCTAATTAAATCCTAAGTCCTAAGGGAAATGAAATCAAACTTCTTAAGTTGTCACCTAAAACCCTAGTTTTGTTCATGATGTTCAAACCTATTTTAATCACCTAAAATTAATTCCTAAAAATGGGAACTAAAATATTTCTACAAGTTGAATATCTAATCTAAACAATATAAAAAGAATGAACAAAAAATATTAAAGCATGTAATAGAACAAAAATTATTAAAATGATGCATGAAATGAACTATTTAATATGACATTTATTTAGAAAATATGGAAAAAATATGAAATAAAAATAAAAATGAAATTTTATTTAATGAAAATTTTCTAGACATTTTAGTGAAAATGATGTAAAAAGAATGGATTGAAATGCATTTTTTATGAATTTATTATGAATTAATGAAAATTGGTAAAAATTAAAATGAATTAAGAAATTAAATTGAGTTAAAAATGAGGGAGGGGGGTTAGAATAGCAGATACGCCCAGTTAATAATCCAGGATGGGCCAACAATGGGGGCGCGCTTAGCATTTTGGTTTAGGCCCAGAATTAGCTCAGAAATAACAAAAAAACTAAAAACGAGCAGGGGGTGAAAATAGCACAAGGAAACACGTTCAGATTGCATTGGGCCTATAACTGGGGGTGGGAATAACAACATAAACTCAGGCCCGCCCGTTTCAATTAATGAAACGGTGCGTTTTGGCACCAACTCTATTTCCCTCCCAAAATCAGATTAAATGAGAGCCATTGGATTTCCCTCTCAGTCAAGAGTCTAACACGAATTGAAGGGTCCAGATTTCGTCTTCCTCACTTGATCTGAACCTAGGGTTTTAACTCCATGAGAGCTCATGCACGAACCAGCCTTACACCACTCTGTTCTCATTCTACAGGCAACCAATCCACACGATGTAAACATGAAAAATGCTCAGAATTCTTCCCTCTACAATCCTATGGTTTCAATTCAGTCTGAAATTCCATATATCACTCAACTCGATGGCATCAAGTTCTGGTCACCATGGAATTACACTGAGATGCATCATGACAATTCTCCATCAATCTTGCACTAACCTAATCTACAACTAATGGTAACTAACCTGCGCTATCAAGCTAAGATTCTAATGCACTAACCTAAGAGTTTCACCTCCTAACAGTTTGTGGCACCTGCTAATCAACATCACCAAACCTCTCCAAATTCACCCTAACTGCTCTACTAACCTTCTACATCATGTCTAAACTAACAAAACTATGCCTAACTAACTGAATCAAGCAATTTGAATGAAAACATACCTGGTGTGAAATCTTGAAAACAGCTATGGAACTCGTGGATCTGAAGCTTCTAGGGTTTGGATCTTGATCAATCCTTGATGCACTTGATTCTGTATGCAATGTTGTGATGATTCTTGGCTTGAATTATGCTGTCCACTTGAATTTGTAGTTTTGATGTTCTTGAAGATAGTACACGAAAATGGATCCTAATCACCTTGTTCTTGCTTGAATTATACTCTATGATGATGAATCAATAGAATGAAGTTGATTTTGATGATTATTTGGTGAAGAATTTGAGGAATTGGAGTGAAACTTCAAAGAGAAAGAATGAGAAAGTTTGTGAAATTCTTGGTGCAAATGAAGCCAACCCTTGCTAAATTCTCATTTCATGAATATATAGACCTCATATGAACATTCTAGATCCATCTTGCACATTCCCTTGCTTTCCAATTTTGATCCCTTTTGGTTATGTTTCTTCAATTACAAGTAACCAAAGATAACTTTCTTTTTTCCTTCTAAACTCAAAAAAGTGTTTGAACCATTGTTCTTAGAATTGTTTTTCCATTCAAAATCATATATTGGAAGTCTCCATTTGGACTCATAAATCTCCCAAACCATTTTTCACTTTGAAATTATTCACTTTATAAGCCTTTTTTAGTTCAACTTTTGACCAATTATGCAACTTCATGCTATGAGCTTCTCCAATAATTTGTGACCTTCTTTCTAGACTTAAAATCCCATTTGGAGCAAGTTTGATGTTGTAAGTTTTTCCATTTGAGGCCTCCTTGTATGAGTTTTGGACATAGGTTAAAATGACCTGTAATTCACAAATGCCCAAAATACCCTTTGCTTTCCAAGACCATAAGTTGAGTTCCACACATCATATGAAGGCATACCATACCATTCTAGAAAGCTAAGACAATTAGGAACAATTCTTATGTTGACCAAAAATTCATTTGAAATCTCCTTGAGGGGTAAAAATTGCTTGGAAGTCAAGTCACTTTCACAGACAAAAATTCAGACACCTCAGATGACCTGTAACTTGCAAGGACCATAACTTGAGTTCTATAAATCTCCTTAATGTCTTCCACCACTCAAATTAAAGGTCTTGAGATCCTCTACAAGTTTCATGTTGGCCAAGAAGCCATTTGAAGCTAGCATTTTGACTTATCTTGCTTGGAAATTTGACCTAAACTAGGGGATTTTACACAGAAACCCTAATTTAGTAACTCCTCTTCTCCTTGATTTCTCTTGAATTCTCCTTGGCATATCTCCATATCCTTCTTTATATGTCCAATGATGAACCCCACATCTCTCCAATAGACTTGAATGCCCTTTAAATCAGTCAATTGACCTAGGGTTGACCTAGGGTTGACCCAGATGAAACCCTAGTTGACTGTCTTCAACTGTAGCTCTTGTACTCTCCTCAATGACTTGTTTTTCTTCTCCAAATGACTTTATAAGCCTCTCATAATGCCTAGATACCCTCCATGCCTTCAACTCTCAGCTCACAACCCTTTTGTTGATCCTCAGATACCCTCAGCTAGGAGATGGACTCAAGGCTTGATCTGCTGAACTCTTTGCTTTCAAATTCTCTTCTGATGACTTGAATGAGATTAAATTGGGATGATAACCTCTTGATAGGCCTCTAGGGAGGAGAATAATGATTGGTCCCCTGTTGAATGACTTGCTATGCTCATGCTATGCAGATAATTAGTCTATGTACATGACTCTATATGCAAATGCTAATGATAATGAAACATAAACCAAAGAGTAAGGTTGGGCAAATTTTAGGGTGCAACAGTATCTTGTCAGCATAGATTTGGCACTTGTGGCACTTCCTCGCGAACTTGAAACAATCAGTTTCCATCGTCAGCCAAAAATAACCTGCCCTCAGCAGCTTTCTTGTCATAGCATGCCCACCAGCATGCGTACCAAAGGTACCTTCGTGAATTTCCTCCATGAGAAGCTTTGCCTCTTTCTCGTCTACACAACGCAACAACACCAAGTCGTGGTTTCTTCTGTACAAGACGCCATCCGGATTCAAGTAGAAATTACCCGCTAATCTCCTGAGAGTCTTCTGATCTTGACTGGATGCCCCAGCCGGATACTCTTTATTCTTCAGGAAATTAAGGATATCGAAATACCACGGTTTATCGTCGGATGCTTCATCAATAGCAAATACATAAGCCGGCCTGTCCAACCGAGAGATAGTGATTTGGGGAGCTTCGTTCCAGAAGTTGACCTTGTACATGGAAGACAAAGTGGCAAGGGCGTCAGCCATTTGATTTTCTGCCCGCGGTACGTGATGCAATTCAACTTTGTCGAAGAAAGGCAACAATCTCCTTGCATAATTCATGTAATGTATCAAATTGGGCTGACGTGTCTCCCATTCCCCTTTGATCTGATTCACCACCAGAGCTGAGTCTCCGTATACGTCTAGATGTTTGATTCGCAAATCAATGGCTTCTTCAAGCCCCATTATACAAGCTTCGTATTCGGCCTCGTTGTTGGTAACGGCAAAGGTCAATCGGGCAGTAAACGGGATGTGCGACCCGTGTGGCGTGGTGATAATTGCCCCTATTCCGCTACCGTAAGCATTCACAGCTCCGTCAAATATCATCTTCCACTGGGATCCCAACTCTGGTCCTTCGTCTGTAACGGTTCTTCACAATCTTTCATCTTAAGGTACATGATATCCTCGTCAGGAAAATCAAACCTCATCGATTGATACTCTTCAATAGGCTGCTCCGCCAGATACTCAGACAACACACTCCCCTTTATAGCCTTTTGCGAGACGTATTGAATATCATATTCAGTCAAGACCATCTGCCACCGGGCAATTCTACCTGACAACGCCTTCTTTTCGAATACATATTTGATAGGATCCATCTTCGAGATGAGCATGGTTGTATGATTCAGCATGTACTGCCTCAAACGCTTGGCGGCCCAGGCTAGCACGCAACAAGTTTTCTCCAGCATTGAGTATCGAGATTCACAGTCTGTAAATTTCTTACTCAGGTAATAGATCGCATGCTCTTTTCTCCCCGTCTCGTCGTGTTGACCGAGAACACAACCCATGCTTCCCTCAAGAACCGTCAAATACATTATCAAGGGTCTCCCTGCCACTGGGGGTATCAAAATAGGAGGCTCCTGCAGATACTTCTTTATTTTGTCGAACGCCTTTTGACAATTGTCGTTCCACGTTACAGCTTGATCTTTCTTTAACAGCTTGAATAATGGTTCACACGTGGCCGTTAGGTGAGATATGAACCGGGCAATGTAGTTCAATCTCCCTAAAAACCCGCGCACCTCTTTCTCTGTTTTAGGCGTCGGCATTTCTTGAATCGCTTTTATTTTAGCAGGATCGACCTCTATTCCTCTTTCGCTTACGATAAACCCCAGCAGTTTACCCGATCTCACCCCGAAGGTGCACTTATTAGGGTTCAGCCTCAGCCTGAACTTCCTAAGCCTTTTAAACAACTTCAACAGATTCACCAGATGCTCTTCCTCCGTCTGGGATTTGGCAATCATATCGTCAACATAAACTTCGATCTCTTTATGCATCATGTCATGAAAAAGAGTCGTCATCGCACGCTGATATGTTGCCCCAGCATTTTTCAAACCAAAGGGCATCACTTTATAGCAAAATGTTCCCCAAGGCGTTATGAAAGTAGTCTTCTCCATATCCTCTGGCGCCATTTTAATCTGATTATAGCCTGAAAAGCCATCCATGAAGGAGAATACAGAGTATTGAGCAGTATTATCAACTAACACGTCAATGTGAGGAAGTGGAAAATCGTCCTTTGGGCTTGCTTTATTCAAATCTCTATAATCCACGCACATCCGAACCTTGCCATCTTTCTTTGGCACTGGTACGATGTTAGCAACCCATGAAGGATACATCGTCATAGCCAGGAAACCAGCGTCCCACTGTTTCTGAACCTCCTCTTTGATCTTCATTGCCATATCTGGTCGTGTTCTGCGAAGCTTTTGTTTGACTGGCGGGAAATCTTCTTTCAGTGGCAGGCGATGCACAACCATATCTGTATCGAGCCCTGGCATATCTTCATATGACCAAGCGAATACATCATTATACTCTCGGAGCATTTCAACCAGTCTTCGCTTGATATCACTCTGCAGTGCGGCTCCGATACAAATATTTTTCTCAACCCCTTCCGACCCCAAATTGATAATTTCGATAACCTCGTCGTGAGGCAGAATGGCTCTTTCCTCTTGCTTCACTAACCAAGACAGTTCTTCAGGAACGTCGCTATCTTCGACAACCTCTTCTTCAGTCTGAAACACTGGGTGCTCAAAGTCGGGACGAGTCATAGGTGGCTCAAGGATGTCATCTGAAAATGTTATCCTGCAAAAGGAATGGTTAAGTGCTTCAAAATGCGTATAAAGCGAATAACCACATTGCCATTTTATTGAAAAATACAAAACAAGAAAGACAGGGATTACAGTATTTGCACATGAAAAAACGCCATTTATTTAATGATTAACACGCAATGTTTATAACAACACAGCCCTAAGCAAATCCTGATGCCCCGGGCAAGACATCAGGTTATTCAACAATTAATAAAGCAAAGCATTACTGTTTAAAAGTCACAGGAACAAGCTCCTGAATAGACCAGTTGCACAGTCCTTGTCCTGGCGTGCTTGGCTGAATCCAGGCATCCATATCACAGTCGCTGTCCCCTTCATCGGACTCTGAAGCAGCATTGACAGTTTCATGACATACTCCACTGGCAGAGATGGTAATTGACTTTCTGAAATGGGGGGCCCCCACGGAAGGAGTTGATGACGACGGTCGGTACCCCAGTCCGAACCGGTCCATCTTCACAGGAATGTCCAGCACTTTGCCCCAGCCTTTGGCTTCTCCTGCTTCCACTAGCGCTTGAGCTTCTTTATACGATGAGACAGCTATCTCTGGCACTTTGCTCGGCCCAGGACCTTTGTCCTTGATGCGCAAACCTTCGAACGCCTGGCATGGTGTCTCGTGGATCTCCCCGTCGACTTCCACATATTTAAACGAAGATAGATGGCTGACCAGGATGTCTTCTTCTCCGCATACGGTGACTACGCTGTCTCCGACCATATACTTTAACTTCTGATGCAGGGTAGACGTGACTGCCCCCGCCCCATGAATCCAGGGTCTTCCAAGCAAGCAGCTGTACGCAGGCTGTATATCCATGATATAAAACTCGGTTGCAAACACTTCCGGCCCCACTTGCAGAGGCAAGGTAATCGATCCGAAGACTGTTCTCCGCGTGCCGTCAAACGCCCTGACTACCAAATCACTGGGTGTACACAAAATCCCTCGAACATCCAGCTTCATCATCGCCTTCTTAGGCAGCACATTCAAAGATGACCCGGTGTCAACCAATACGTGCGACATTACTGATCCCCTACACTCAACAGATATGTGTAATGCCATATTATGATCCCTCCCTTTCGGAGTCAAGTCGAAATCAGTGAAGCCCAGACTGTGGCCTGCATTCACATGTGCCAATACTCCTTCTAGCTGATTTACGGAGACATCCTGTGGTACAAAAGAAGTGTCCAAGACTTTCAGCAAAGCATTTCTATGAGCTTCCGAACATAAGAGCAATGACAGGATAGATATTTTGGACGGTGTCTGCTGCAGATGCTCCACAATCTTATAATCACTTTTCCGAATTAAACGCATGAATTCTTCCACATCCTTTGACGCTGCTTCTTTTTCACTTGCTTGTACCGGAACATTCTCAACCGCTTTCCCTTTTCCTTTCGCTAGCCTTTCAGCCTCCACTTCAGGAGATATAAAGATCCTGCCACTCCTCGTCATGCCTCCTGAACCAACAACATTATCCACAATCCCCATTGGCTGCTTGTTGACATCAATCTTTATCCCATCACAATACACCTCTAACCCATATGACCATGGGACTGCTTTCGTGTTCTCATACGGGATCGGCCCGGCCTTAGTTATGGTAATCGGTGGTCGCTGAGCTGGTGCTGCAATAGTGATCGTCTTCCGAGGAATCGTTACCGTGGCCACATCACTCCGATTATCCACTACTGCCCCTGCAGGCTCGTCAGTTGCCGCTCGATCAAACTGCAATATGCCCTCATCAATTAAAGCCTGAATGCCTTTCTTCAAATCCTCACACCCCCCAGCTAGGGTCCAACAATCTAAGCAATACTCGTTACATCCTGGGTAAACACCTCCTTGTAACAGTCGGCTCTTTATCTCGCTCAGCGGCGTCTTTAAATCTTCAACATTCATAATAAGATTCAGACCTTCCTCAGTCAGAACGGCGTTCGCCCCATGATTAGGCATGGGTTTCTGGACTATATTCGGATCTGCCGTTCCGAAATTGATAGTCTTGTTGTCTAAGAGATCCTGCACAACGTGCTTAAAAGCATGGCAACCTTCTATATCGTGGCCCGGGGCCCCAGAATGAAACTCACAGTGCCTGCTTGCATCGTAGCCGAACGGGGGAGTTCCCGTTATCGGTGCCAGGGTTCTTTTCTCCACCAGATTCAATCCCAGCAATGTCTGCAATAAATCGGCATAGGTTGAGGGAGGCTTCTCAAATACTCTTCTCGGTTTGCCACCCTGGAATCTTCGTTGAGCTTGCTGTGCCCCCTGCTGAGGCTGCTGCTGCTGTGGCATTGGTTGCTGCTGAACCGGTTGTTGTTGCTGGATTGGTTGTTGTTGATATGGGATAGTAACACTCGACACCTGCTGCGGCTGATGATATTGACCTCTTCCCCTGCCTCGGCCTCGGCCTCGGCCTCCAAATACTGCGCTAGCTTCGCCCTGACGGCGCCCACCATAAGCTTTCCTATTACTGCCAGATGCAGTTGATTCATCGACTTGGAACTTTCCTTGCTTAATATTACGCTCAATCTTTTCCCCCATTAGAATCAGGTCTGAAAAACTGGCCAGAGACGTGTGAAACAGCATATCATGAAACAGCCCTGTGAATGTGCCAACAAACATATCATTCATTTCCTTATCTTCGACCGGAGGACGGACCCTGGCAGCCATATCGCGCCACCTTTGCGCGTACTCTTTAAAACTCTCCCCCTTCTTCTGCGAAAGCCCGGCCAACTGGACCCGATTGGGCGCCAGGTCGCTGTTATACTTGTAATGGGCTACAAATGCCTCCGCCAATTGCTTCCATGTCTTGATATCAGTTGGCTCCAACCCCATGTACCACTCTAGGGAAGGGCCCGATAGACTATCCTGAAAGAAATGCATTAGCATTCTTTCATCAGTGGAGTATGCAGACATCTTTCTGTAATAAGCTCGTACATGCACTTTCGGACATGTGTCTCCTTTGTACTTATCGAACGCAGGAGCCTTGAATTTAATTGGCACCCTCAAGCCAGGTACCAAGCCCATGGTTGCCATGTCCAATCCCACAGCACTTTGATTTAAGACTCCCCTCATCTGCTCTTCCAGCATTCTAATCTTTTGGGAATCATCCATCGGCCCCTCAAGAACTCCTCCAGAGAAGGCGTCCTCCTGCTGATCCTCTTGCCACATACCATTTCCAGCCCCGTACCCATCATATGCATTATTACGTCCAGCTCTGATCTGATTCATCCCCGGACCTCGGCCTCTGTTGCCATACCCTTGAACACCTCCAGCGGGACCAAAAGCCATAAATCCAGTACCATTTCCGTTTCCAAAGCCTCCATAACCCTGATTGACCATACCATAACCATCTTGCCCAAAGCCTTGAGCATTAAAGCCATACTTGCCAGTGTTATCGAATCCTTGATCGTTGAATCCGAACCCAGTGTTGACAAAGCCATTGCCTCCGAGATTATCTCCCACATTGACATCACCCAGCCCAGCATTATGGACAGCAGTTTCATTCCCCACTCCGACGTTACCATTCACAGCAGCGGTAGCGTTGTTGACGTTAGCAGCAGTCATATTGATTACCGGCGGAGCCACTGGCGTGGGAGTGCCGTCTCCATGAGCAGTATCAACCCGGACAGACTGATGATCTTCGTTACCATGACCAGCGTTGCGAGCCAACAGAGGCTGGACCATGGCCTGCAAGTTCTCTTGCCCTTTTGCTATAGCTTCCATGGTCTGCATGAAGAGGGCGAGCTTCTCGCGCACATCCTGCATCTCGTTCTGCATTTGGTCCATGACTTTTCGACAGTTGGAGCGTGTAGAATAGCGGTGCGGATGTTGATCTGGAATCCTGTTAAGTACCTGGTACAGAGCAGGAGATAAGACACCATTCAAAGATTACCTGTTATGCAATATGACTATGAATGCAATGCAATGTGTCTGTGCATTAGGGAAGTTCATTCCCCCAGTTCTAGTGCGAAGGTGCCGGTGCAGTGACAGTGCTGACAATAGGAATATCGGAGCTGAATCATAGAAAGCCTCATATATTGCAGAGAGAATCAATAAGCCCAGGGTTCAATATCACTGAGAGTACAAAGAAGGCATGACCTCAACCAACAATCCTGGTGATGGTCAGCACTATGCAAATAAAGCATACAAGTTACTATATGAAATGATCAAATCCTCCCAAAAGTCTGGTACTCCTCTATCAACTTCCTGGTCTCCGGATGGCTTGGTCGATCAAGCAGCCCTTCAACAAGCTGGTTTCTCCTCTTAAGGACACGGCGTACGTCTTCAGCAGTTTCTTCCCATGTTGCTTCTCCGAAGCAATCTTCTAACTTTCGCTTCTGAGACACTGCTTCATCTCTGGATTTGATTGCCTTGTTCAGTGCATGCTGGACACTATACCGGGTCATCACTTCTTCCTCACACTTCTTGATGCTAGACTTCAACTTCTCTTCGAGGTCGGAAATTTGCTGCTTCAGCTTATCTTCCCTCTTCTTGTTGTTGGTGAGTGTAGCGTTCCAAGTCTTGTTGCAGGAGGAGATTTCTCGGTGTGCTGCGTCGAGCGCTTTCTTCTTGGCTTCCAGCATGTCATGGGAGCTTCTGAACTCTTGCCCCAGACGTTCGCGCTTCTTCTTTTCTTCGGTCAACTCAGCCCCTAACCTGTTTACTAGCTCGACCTGTTGCCGGAAAGCATATACGGCCTTGTTTTTCTCACTGCGTGCTTGAGCTAGCTCTTGCTCTAACCCTTCATTAATCTTCATCAAGGCTTCTTTTTCTCTCACAATTTGCTCGTACGCCTCCCTAGAAACAGTAGTTGGCTCGGCTGCCGGAACAAGAGCGAGGATGGGTGCGTCTGGAAATGGCATCTTCAACTGACTTGCTCGTTCCTGGATCCAAACCCTGTAAGGTGCATAGGCCTGGCAATCGTTCTTACCTAACAAAGGCTTCCCTCGGCGGTTAATACGCGTCCAAGCATGTTGCAACTTGGCTAATAATTCTCCCTTCACATCACCGGTGAAGTACAGAGATTCCTGTACTTCTTCCTCCTGAGGTGGATTCTTCAGTGCATATCCGAACTGGCGAATGAATAGAGAAGGGTTGTAATTGATACACCCTTTTCTTCCTATCAGCGGCACATTAGGGTACCCAGAACAGCTGAAGATGAGCTCAGATCCCAACAGGTCTCGATCAAACCACACAACGTCTTCGGAAGATAGCCTCATCAGGCGTTCTGACCAACTGGCTGAGGTTGCACTGTCTACAAATGGTCCCTTCACAGGGAGATGACTTTTGAACCACATATTCAACAGAGGAGTACAGCAGTAGACAACTTTTCCTCTTCGGTTCTCATTCTTATAGTGCAATGAGTGATAGAAGTCTCCGATCAACGTTGGCACTGGGTTGCCTGCAGCAAACAGATAGAAAGCGTCCAGATCCACAAAGTTGGGCAAGTTAGGAAACAGCACAATTCCATAAATGCATAAAGCCAGAATAGCATTGAAAACCACCCAACAACCGTTCTTGGCGTACTCTCGAGCCTTGACAACTAAGAAATCCAGAGAGAAACCTGACACCCCAAGCCAAGAAGTCAATAAGAGATCTGCAGCGTTCATATGCAAGGCTTTGGCTAAGTCCTCCAACTTGGGCTCAGCAGCATAGTGAATGAAGGGAACTTTGTTCTGCACGGGAAGCTCAGTAAACTCCACATACTCCTCAATGGTAGGTCCTAAAATGAAGTCAGCAAAAGTAAAGCATCTCAATGCGGGGTCATAGAACTGCATCAAGGTGTATAGCCCGTTCATCTCATCAGCAGTGGGCTTGCAGACTAATCTCAGTAATCTCCCATGGCTCATTCTGAAGCTCCTCCTAACCTCCTCATCGGCAAGAGATATCAGACCAAGCAAAGAAGTAATATCAGGTGAAGGCAGCTTGTACGCAACTGTTTTCCTCAAACCAGCCATAATCAATACTCAGAAGTCCGGGCACTAGAACTAGGGAAATGCAAATGCACCTGCAGCACAGACACACGTTAGTGAAATGCAAATGGTAATGGGTATGCAGGCAATGCAATGCAAGTAACATGCAACAGGGACCAAAGCTGCAGCTGAATAGCCTAAACCCAATCAAGAAAGGTCTCAGATAGACCATCCAGAAGTCATCAAACCCTGGTCTCAGATAGACCTAACACAAAGCTCCAATACTGGTCTCTGACAGACCTCACACCATAACTCCAACTGGTCTCTGGTAGACCTCAAATCACATCTCTAATTGGTCTCTGACAGACCTCAAACCATATCTCCAATTGGTCTCTGACAGACCTCAAGACTCACCTACAGGTCTCTGACAGACCTCAGAACACATCTCCAAATGGTCTCTGACAGACCTCAGAACACACCTCCAAATGGTCTCTGACAGACCTCAGAACACATCTCCAAATGGTCTCTGACAGACCTCATAACTCTCCAAATGGTCTCTGACAGACCTCATAACTCTCCATAAATAACCAGGATCTCTGATCAAGGAATAACCGGTATCTGGAGGTCTAGTTACCTGCATAACCCTGAATCCCCTCACAGGTGGGTGGCCCTATAACTGGCACAAGGTACGGCATCCTATGCGGTCGTCGGCGTCACAGACTTTCAGGGTTGATGATACGATTCCCAGAAGGAGTGGCATCATCAATTCCAGAAGAGGCCTCACTTAGCCAACTTCCAAATGATCGGTCCCCGGAGTCGACAATTCAGCTGACCAACAACCCCTTCGACCCAAAGGGTAGAAAAAGAAGCCAACCAGAAGAACCTCGTCCGAGTGTAGATTTCATGAGACACTAATGCAAGCAAAGCCGGCACGCGCCCACTACTTTCTACGCTAATTCTAGGTGCACTCAAGCCCAGGTCCGGCTTATCTCTCAATATCAGAACACCCGTCACACCCCAAATGCAGCAATAATAACCAATATATATAAAGCTGAAAATACAAGGTTAGAAATATACAATAACTCCATACAAAATCCTCGACGGGAAAACAAGCGCTAGGATTGACTCTCTTAAGGGACGTTGGATCCCAAATGCATAAGAACCATCGCAGTTCTTAGCAGCCAGGGGACGTTGGGTCCCCAGCAGAGTCGCCAGCTGTCGCTACTGCGAAAATCGGCGCCGGCTGAACAGAAGAGTCGCCACCGTGCGTTATTTATCCCACGGGAGGGAAAGGAAACGCTCAGAGTAAACCTCGCACAACACGGGAAAGGTATGGTCGTCGCAACCAAAACCTGGGTTCGGGAGTCGGTTACGCAAGGGGAAGGTATTAGCACCCCTTACGTCCGTCGTACTCGACGGGATCCACGCTTGTTTTCGGGTATGGATTGTTATTCTATCTAAACTATAGGTCAAGGGTTTAAAAAAGAAAAGAAAATGAAAATAAAAATGACTCGGCAAAGTATCGCACTTTATGCCTACGTATTCCCGTCTGGAACGAGAAATCAGAGTCAACGTAGTTCGCCTACCTACGGGAAAGGAGGGGAAGGTTGCTCGCTAGGATATCGCATCCTATGCCTACGTACTTTCACACGGCATGAAAGATCAGAGCAAACGTAGTTCGGGCCACGTACGACACAGGTCTGTCTTGGTTGATTTTATTCCTTCTGAAAAAGGTTTTTCTGATTAATAGTCCAAGCGGACAAAAATGACGTTTTGATGAGTTCACATTCTTTTACGGAAGAAGTGTCTTTTATTGTGTTTGAAATCTTTATGTGTTTTTCTGTTTGTTTTGAGAGAGAAGAGACAGAACTCTAACCTACGGTTGCGAAGGGAAACAAACTAACCTAATGTTATCATGCATGGGTTAAGACCTAGTGTCTATCATGCTCCTCTCTTGCACAGAGAAAAACAGAGATCCTACGGGATAGGCAGAAACAGAAACAACATCAGATATATATAGTAAAGCGGTAAAATGCATGGATGCAACAATACAAGCGAGGCAAGGGAGTCCCACTCAACCTCGAACCTAGGAAACAATAGGCAAAAGTGAACAGGCTTCACTTTCAACCCAGCAGGGTAAACAGCAAACAATACAGTCCAGAAAACCAATCAATACATCAGCAAATGAAATACAGCAAAAGAAACAGCATCAGCAGCTCTGAATCAACATCTGGCTTCAAGTAATTCCCAATCATCTACAGGCTTCAACAAGCATCAGTGGCCTTCAGGCAAGGGCTTTGATCATCATTCTTCCATCTGCAATGGCTTTTCTTCAAGCTCAAACCTCCATGATGAGGGATCAGTCACAAGAGTGAAGTGAATGAATGTTAGACAGTTGATTACCTACCAAGGGTGATTCATCAACTGTTAACATTAAACAGAAAGTTTCCTCTCA
This sequence comes from Lathyrus sativus, assembly GCA_963859935.3. NCBI lineage: Eukaryota > Viridiplantae > Streptophyta > Magnoliopsida > Fabales > Fabaceae > Lathyrus > Lathyrus sativus. Next base: position 116,402,649 of record OZ012735.1, read on the forward strand.
AAAGTTCTATCTTTCAAATATATTCACTGATCCTTCCAAAGGAGGGAGGTGGATATTTGAAAGAGACTTTGAATCATAGAGAAAGGATGGATGCAGACAAGGCATTCCATGTTTGAGAAACAAGCTTTCTAATCTAGAGCTCTGCCTAGCTCCTAAACCCTAGTCTCCTCAGCAGCTACTAGCAAGAACCTCCTCTCCAACTCTGGCAGTTGATCTTCAATCTCTGGATCTCCAATGGACTTCATCTCCTCAAATCTTCAGCTCTCCCAAGTCCCCAGACAATCCCAATACCCAAGCAAGCAAGCAATAATCCCCAGAGGGCACACCACACCAGTCAATCAGATACACAGACAGTATTAATAGCAGTAGGGGAATCCTGACTTTTTCTAAGGGATCTAATAACTACCCATAGCCCCTATAGTCCCATAACTAATCTAGTTAAATCCTAAGTCCTAAGGGAAAGAATCAAACTTCCTAAGTCATCACCTAAAACCCTAGTTTTATCCATGTTGTTCAAGCCTACATTAATCACCTAAAATTAACTCCTAAAAATGGGAACTAAAGGGAATCTACAAGTTCAATATCTAATCTAAACACCCTAAAAAGAATGAACAAAAAATATGAAAGCATGTAATAGAACAAAAATTAACAAATTTATGCATGAAATGAAACTACTTAAAATGACATTTATTTAGAAAATATGGAAAAAATATGAAATAAAAATAAAAATGCAATTTTATTTTTCTATAATTTTCTACACATCCTAAAGAAAATGATGTAAAAAGAATGAAGTGAAAATGATTTTTTATGTATTTATTATGAATTAATGAAAATTGGTAAAAATTAAAATGGAATAAAAACAATTGAAATTAAAATGAGAGGGAGGGGGGTTCAATAAGCAAGCACGCCCAGTTATATCCAGGATGGGCCAACAAATGGTGGGGTGCGCGTAGCACATTTAGTTAAGCCCAGAATCAGTCAGCAACAAAGAAAACTAAAAACACGCAGGGGGGTGAAAATAGGAAAGGATTTACGTTCAAAATGACAATGGGCCTATGCACTAGGGGTGGGAATATCAACATAGCGCTCAGGCCCGCCCGTTTCAATTAATGAAACGGTGCGTTTAGGGCCAACGCATCTCCCTCCAAAACTGAATTGAATATGAGCCATAGGATTGCTCCTCAAGTCAAAAGTCTCACATGAAATGGACCGCTCAGATTATGTCTCCTACCTCAGATCATAAAGCTAGGGTTTCCTCTCCCATGGCAGCCATGCACGAGCAAGGTTCAAGCTCTTAGTTCTCCTTCTCCAGGCCATGAAACGCCACGCTATAAACATGAAAATCACTCTAAATTCTTCCCTCTATAATCCTATGACATCAGTTTGCTTTGAAACTCATCACAACTCTCAACCCGATCAAGACAAATTCTGGTCACCATGGAAATCCTCTGCAACTCATCAACACAATCCTCCATCAAACTTGCACTAATCTAACCTATAACTAATGGTGATTAACCTGCGCTAACAACCTAACATTCTAATGCACTAACCTAAGAGTTCTTGATCCAAACAGTTTGTTGCACCTGCTAACAAACATCACCAAACCACTCCAAATTCAACCTAATTGCTCTACTAATCTCCTACATCATGTCTAAACTAATAAAATCATGCTAACCTAATTGAATCAAGCTGTTTGAATGAAAACACACCTGGTGTAAAATCTTGTGGATGATGCTGAATCTGGTGGATCTGAGACTTGTGAGGCTTGGATCCTGATCTACAATTGCTCTACTTGCTTCTGTTTGCAACACTTGAATGATCCTTGGCTTGAATTGTGCTATCCAATGGAAATTGCAGTTTTGATGTTCTTGAAGAAAGTGCTCGAAAATGGATTCTAACCACCAAATCCTTGCTTCAATTATGATCCATGATGATGAAACAGTATAATGAAGTTGATTTTGATGATGATTTTGTGAAGAATTTGAGGAATTGGAATGAAACTTCAATGAAAAAGAATGAGAGAATTTGGAGATTCTTGGTGAAAAATGAAGCCAACCCTTGATCAATCTCCATTTCATGAATATATAGACCCCAATGGTAACTTCTAGATCCATCTTGCACATTCCCTTGCCTTCCAACTTTGATCCATTTTTGAAGTGTTTCTTAAAATGCAAGTAACCATGAATATCTTTCTTTTTTCCTTCTAAACTCAAAAAAGTGTTTGAACCATTGTTCTTAGAATGCCTTTTCCATTCAAAATCATATATTGGAAGTCTCCATTTGGACTTATAAATCTCCCAAACCATTTTTTGTTTTGAATTTATCCAAATTATAAGCCATTTTAGTTCAACTTTGGACCAATCATGCAACTTCATGTTATGAGCTTTTCCAACAATTTGTGACCTTCTTTCTAGACTTAAAATCCCATTTGGAGCAAGTTTGATGTTGTAAGTTTTTCCATTTGAGGCCTCCTTGTATGAGTTTTGGACATAGGTTAAAATGACCTGTAATTCACAAATGCCCAAAATACCCTTTGCTTGCCAAGACCATAAGCTGAGCTCCACACATCATATGAAGGCATACTATACCATTCTAGAAATCTAAGACAATGAGGAACAATTCTTATGTTGGCCAAGAATTCATTTGAAATCTCCTTGAGGGGTAAAAATTGCTTGGAAGTCAAGTCACTTTCAGAGACAAAAGTTCAGACACCTCAGATGACCTGTAACTTGCAAGGACCATAACTTGAGTTCTATAAATCTCCTTGATGTCTTCCACCACTCAAATTAAAGGTATTGAGATCCTCTACAAGTTTCATGTTGGCCAAGAAGCCATTTGAAGCTAGCATTTTGACTTATCTTGCTTGGGAATTTGACCTAAACTAGGGGATTTTACACAGAAACCCTAATTTAGAAACTCCTCTTCTCCTTGATTTCTCTTGAATTCTCCTTGGCATACCTCCATATCCTCCTTTATATGTCCAATGATGAACCCCACATCTCTCCACTAGACTTGAATGCCCTTTAAATCAGTCAATTGACCTAGGGTTGACCTAGGGTTGACCCAGATGAAACCCTAGTTGACTGTCTTCAACTGTAGCTCTTGTGCTCTCATCAATGACTTGTTTTCTTCTCCAAATGACTTTATAAGTCTCTCAAGATGTCTAGATACTCTCCATGCCTTCAACTCACAGCTCACAACCCTCTTGTTGACCCTCAGATACCCTCAGCTAGGAGATGGACTCAAGGCTTGATCTGCTGAACTCTTTGCTTTCAAATTCTTTCCTGATGACTTGAATGAGATTGAATTGGGATAATAGCCTCTTGATAGGCCTCTAGAGATGAAAATAATGGTTGGTCCCCTGTTGAATGACTTGCTATGCTTATGCTATGCAGATGGTTAGTCTATGTACATGACTCTATATGCAAATGCTAATGACATTGAAACATAAACCCAATGAATAAGGTTGAGCAAATTTTAGGGTGCAACAGTGTGGAAGAAGAGTGTCTGTTCAGTATAGACCCTGTTAAGTCTGAAGCTGCTTGGGATAAATTTATCTCTAAGATCAACGTGGTGGCCTCTCATCTCAAGACAGTTTGTGCTGAAGATGCTAAGGCAAAGTTTGCTGAGTTAGTAAGACAAACTCTGATGAGCATTCCCAAACCACCAGTGCTGCTTCTGGAAGCTGCTCCTGCTGAAGACTCTCCATCTGAAGATGTTGCATCTGATATGGACATTGATGCATCTGCATCTGAAGTAAAGGCTGACAATTCAGAACTTGTGAAAGAGGTTAAGGAAATCAAGTCCTGGATGATCAAACAAGAACAAACCACTGAAGAGATTAAGACTTGGATGGCCAAGCAAGAAGAGTTTACTACAAAGATCACAGATCTTCTGACCTTGATTGCATCTCGTCAACCCTAGCTTCTTTTCATGATTTTGCACTGCTGTTTTGAATCTGTTTTCTCTTGTTTGTTATCATCTGTTATGTGAACCATCTGAATGAATGAAATTTTTTGCTTTGTTTTTCTTCTATTATCTTTTCTGTCTTTACACATCTTTTTGATTATGACAAAAAGGGGGAGAAAAAGAATCTGATTGTTCAATCCATAAGCAAATACTAAAACAAAATTCATACATATTATTAACTATCTTTGAATTTAAGTCTTTCAGATTCTATTGTTTCATCTGACAAAATAAATTCATTGAAGTTATCCTGAGAATTACCCAACCAGACTCTGATTCTTGAAGCAAATTGTACTCTGAGTCTAAACGCAAAACCAGACTCTGTGTTTGAAAGAAGTCATCAGACTCTGATTAACCAGACTCTGTGTTTGAAAGAAGTCATCAGACTCTGATTTTGAAATTCACTTAAGCAAAAAGGGAAGTATTCTTTTCCTTAGAGTATTCATTTCAGGGGGAGATTCTTAATCTCAGGGGGAGTTATAATTATTTTTTTTTATTATTGAACAAAATTTCTCATGTTTTGTCATCATCAAAAAGGGGGAGATTGTAAGAACACATATTATTTCTTAGTAATATCTCTATGTTTTGATGATAACTCTTATGAAATTTTGTATTAAAGAATTATATACTCTAAAATTGGTTCATGAATATTTGCTGCAGATAATTAAAGTATATATACATCCAAGAGCAAATTAATCTGAACATAGAACTATGGAAGGCTCTGAAGAATCAGAATCATCTTATAGAAGAATCTGAGCGCTGTCTGCAGAAGAATCTGAAGCAGAAGCTACAGAAGGATCTGAAGCAGAAGCTACAGAAGAATCTGAAGCAGAAGCTGCAGAAGGATCTGAAGCAGAAGACTCTAATAAGATCTGAAGACTCTGAAGCATTAAAGAACTTTGTATGAGAGTTAAGAAGCTCAGTTTTTCAGACGACTCTGAGAGTACTACACGCTGCATGTACTGAGGATCTGATTCATAAAACTCTGCTCTGAAAGAACTACACGCTAAAGCACACTTGTTGCCTTACTCTGATTCAGCAAAATCTGATGGGAATCCAAGACTCTGATCATGCAAAATCTGATGGTTAACTCTGCTGAAAAGAAATACTTGTTGAAGAAGAATTCAAAGTAATATCCTTTGATTTGGCTCAACGACTCTTTCCTCTTTCATGCTTGACACTAGAACACAGACCAAAAGCATTTCTCTGTGCATTCTACTTCCAGGAAAGGTCATGTGATGTAAAGACAAAAAGGTTCAGGCCTTTTCAGTACACAGCCTCCAATGTCAAGACTTTGTGGACTACTGTGCATATAAAAGCAAGTCTTCATCATCTTCTTCAGGAGTGATCTACTACAAACGAATCTCCAAAAAGAAACTCTTACATGCTCTCATAAAATATTCTTATTGCTGAGTTTATTCTTTTGTTCTTAACATTAAGTGAAAAATCACTGTTGTGATAAAGCTTGTTAGAAGCATTCATACACTTGTATTAATCTTACATTTTATTGTAATAGTTCCTTAAGAAGATCCAGTTGGGATCAGTAGTTCTTGAAAAGACTTTGAACTGTTGTTCTTAGTGCTTACTATTGTAATCAGTTGATTAAATAGTGGATTAAGTCCTTGTTTGAGAAAGGCAAATCACTTTGAATATGGTGGACTGGAGTAGTTGAGTTCAACGAACCAGGATAAAAATACATGAGTTTTTACTTCTAAGTTTTTATCTTCATACTTATTCAACCCCCATTCTAAGTATTTTCTCACCTTCAGATATACCATTTTAATAGGTGTCATATATGCGTTGTAAGTTTCCATATTGAGTTTCTTAAACACATCTTTTGCATATCTCTTCTGGTACAAGAAAACTCATTTTCTAGTGTTCTTGAACTCCATTCTCAAAAAACTAGGACATATTTCCAAATTAATAGAATTAAAGTTCACTCATCATAAATGTCTTGAATTTCTTTATTTCTAAGTTAGTTGACCTTGTGACAAAAAGATCGTCAACATACAAATCTATAATCAGTGGTTACTTGTTATTTGCATGCTTAACATGTATCCCATGTTATGATTGATAATTTTGAGCCCTAGTTTGATAAGGAAATTATCAATCCATTTATTCTAGGCTTTTGATGTTTGTTTCAAACTATATAAGGCCTTTATCAACCATAGCATTTTTCCTTCTGGACATTTGAGCTCAAATCTAGACGGTTGAACTACATAGACTTCTTCATCTAGTGGTCCATTTAATTATTATGATAATGATTAACAAATAATGTTATGTACCCACATTAAGGATAAAGAATAGTAATACATTATCATTCATGAATAATAGAAAAGAAATAATTGAAATTATAAACTAAAATTCAATTAGTACTACTTCTAATAATGAACAAAATCTAACACAATGACGGTTTGGCCGAGTGGTCTAAGGCGCCTCGGAATGAACCAATCATGAATTTATTAAATATTGTACTAGATCAATTATAGGTTGAATTTCACTATATAAGATGAAAAAGAAAGTTTGGAGTGTTAACTCCTCTTAAATGATATACAGAGTATACTCCCTTTAATAGTATATTATTCCCCCTATAACCAATTATGGAATTTATGTAATCAATTATGGGGCGAGTTTTCTCAATAATCGATTAAGGAAGTCTTGTAATCTATTATGCTTTTGATTCAACAAAACTTTTCTATCTTTCTATATCATAATTGATTATTATCATGGCATAATCAACTATAATGCAGATACGACTCTAAAAACATTTCCTTTCTTGACTAAATATGGAAATTTATAAAAAGGACTTGCATTCATTTGAAAAGACGCAAGACTTTTGAATATTACCTCTCTCATACTCTAACCATTTCTCTTAGAATTTGTACATTAACTTTAAACAATTTAAGTGCTAAGAGAGCAAGCACTTAATATAGTTTTTCTTATGTAACCACTACTTCTTATTTGTAATTACAAAACAATACAGTATTGTTTTATCGAATTTTGATATATTATAAAAGTTGCATGTTAAATTGGGATAAAAGCTTGGTTTAAGTAGGTTGAGGGATAAACCTGTGTAAAAAGGTCTGAGGTTGCAGAAATCTCAAGGTGTGATCCTTGGAGACTAGAGTAGGTCTTGTGGGTTTGATTTGAAATAGTATAATCTTTGGTGTGTTCCTTCATTATCCTTATCTTATCTTTTTATGTTATTTGTTTATCAATTATATTTTTCTTCTTCTAATCCTTTCTTAAAATCAACGAAAAATCTATAAGTTTTCAAAAAAAAAATCATAATTCACTTCTTCTTGTGTTTAAAGTCACTTAGGGTAATAAATGGTGCCTTTCACATGCCTTATAATTATTTTAGGAACTTTTTGGTATGATTCTTTGGTTGTTCATTGAATATGCTCGCTAGTCCAACTTTTTGGCATATGTGAGGTATAGTATTGCAAATGTATCTAAGTGATCCTATGATTTGGTTGAAAAGTTTGGCATTAAACAAATCCTTATTTACTTTCTTTATTAGTTGATATACCATTTTAATATGTGTCATATATGCATTGTAAGTTTCCATATTGAGTTTCTTTAACACATCTTTTGCATATCTCTTCTGGTACAAGAAAACTCATTTTCTAGTGTTCTTGAAATCCATTCTCAAAAAACTAGGATATATTTCCAAATTAATAGAATTAAAATTCACTCATCATAAATGTCTTGAATTTCTTTATTTTTAAGTTAGTTGACCTTGTGACAAAAAGATCGTCAACGTACAAATCTATAATCAGTGGTTACTTGTTATTTGCATGCTTAACATGTATCCCTTGTCATGATTAATACTTTTGAGCCCTAGTTTGATAAGGAAATTATCAATCCATTTATTCTAGGCTTTTGATGTTTGTTTCAAACTATATAAGGCCTTTATCAACCATAGCATTTTTCCTTCTGCACATTTGAGCTCAAATCTAGACGGTTGAACTACATAGACTTCTTTATCTAGTGGTCCATTTAATTATTATGATAATGATTAACAAATAATGTTATGTACCCACATTAAGGATAAAGAATAGTAATACATTATCATTTATGAAGAACAGAAAAGAAATAATTGAAATTATAAACTAAAATTCAATCAGTACTACTTCTAATAATGAACAAAATCTAACACAATGACGGTTTGGCCGAGTGGTCTAAGGCGCCGCACAGCCATCAATTTTAACATTCAGATCATGCCCCTACTTTATTAGATATCATCTTAAAAAGAGTCTTTGTGATACGACTCGGGTCATTGTCGCTAAACTACACTTTTTTTATTCGTTTTGATACGTATACGACAGCTGATCAGTGAAAAAATGGTGTTTCGATGGAGTTCGGACGGAGAATTTGACTCTTATAGAGAAAACTACATATAGAAAACTTCTTATTCTCTAGCTCTCAAACTTTCAAATTTCTAACAATCCATGATCATTAAATGTTTTCACGTATTATATTTTTTAACTGGTACAAGATTCAATGGTACTAATTACCATTTATGAAAGAACAAGTTGACTGATTTGTTATTTGTAAAAGAAAATGCATCTTTCTATTTTTTTCACAAAATTAAAATAGAAAATTTATTTAAAAGATATTAATTTGCTATCATAAAAATGCAAACAATCAAAATCAAAACGATAAGATATGTAATATGATGGGAAAAAAAACATATAGTAATTAGCATAAAGTATTGATGCTCTACTATAGCTAAAGATTGAACAATAAGATTCACTTGGTATGAATGACTCCAAACTATCCTCTTAGTTTTGTAACTTATTCAGCTGTGATGTGCAACTAGATATGAATGACTCCAAACTAAAAGTATAGTATACTTTGTCCCCAATGTGTCATCCATTACCCCCTACAATATCTTGTTCTATGTTTGCAATTGAATTGCAACTAGATATGAAAGACGAGACAAACTTATATTCCAATTCTGGTTATAATGTTAAATACTCCATTTTAAGAATATATTTCTATATATGATCTATGAAATCTTTCTGATATGAAATCTTTCTACTTGTGAACTACTATACCCAATGGTACATTCAAGACATTTTCCTACTTATTTTACAAATTGTGATTGTGATTATTCCCATTTGCATTGAAAGAACTTGATGCATAAACAGTGTTAAAACTTTTGACAATTCTGGCGACTCCAAACATGAAATCAAACATATACTAATACATTCAATGATAATTAATATTGTCAAAAACGCATTTTTGTGACCTTATTATAGAAATAATTCTAAACTACTATATTCTGATTATATTCTGGTTAGAGATTACACATCTCATTTTCTTCTAGTATATATATGGCTTGAAATTCAACACTTAGTTTCATCAAAACCATACTGCATTTTTCTCCAACAAATATACCCTATGATGCATTACTTGAACTATATATAATCTTTTTGTCAATAACTTCTGGTTGAGAAATTATGGAAGAGACATTTGTTCCATTCCGCGGAATTAAAAACGATCTTCAGAAGAGACTGAAATGTTACAAGCATGACTGGATTGGTGGTCTCAGTGCAGGTTTCAGGTACATATTTCTCAAACAGTTATACTACAAAAGCACTTATTTCTATAAATTTAAGAAGTTTCTAGTAGCTTCATACTTGTTATTTCGATCCTAATGTTAACTTGGTATCGAAATTGTCATTTCTTAGGATACTAGCCCCTACCACATATATATTTTTCGCATCAGCGATTCCAGTTATTTCATTCGGAGAACAATTGGAAAGAGATACAGGTACATTATAAATTTCGTTCATGCATGAAATCTTTTTAGTATATCTGCAATTTGATTTTCGGTGTTTGAACGTTTTTCTAGATGGGATACTCACTTCTGTGCAAACATTAGCATCAACTGCAATGTGTGGAGTTATTCACTCTATCATTGGAGGCCAGCCTTTGCTAATTCTTGGAGTAGCGGAACCAACTATAATTATGTATACATTCATGTTCAAATTCGCCAAAAATAGGCCGGATTTGGGTTCGAAGCTCTTCCTAGCCTGGACTGGATGGTATCGTTTTCTCAATTCAGATATATAAATTATTTTTTCATCTTAACCCTTAAATTCTCGGAGAATGAGGCTCTAGTAATCGGTAGTTTCGGCTAGACGATAAGTAAAGTCTAGTTAGTAATGATTGAACTCGGGTTCTTCTGAAAGTCTTCGTCATTGACAGGGTATGCATGTGGACAGCCGTCTTATTGTTTCTATTGGCTATCTTAGGGGCTTGTTCCATCATCAACAGGTTCACTCGGGTCGCTGGTGAACTTTTTGGCCTTCTTATCGCAATGCTCTTCATGCAAGAGGCTATTAAAGTACGATATGTCTTTCTACATCTTCTGTCCTCTAGTATGTAGCACGGACACTGACACCAGACACAATTGTAAGAGAAAACTAAGATGATTTATGATATAACATCTGATATAGATGTTCGCTGATTGCGTTTGACAGGGACTAATTCATGAGTTTCGTATACCCGAGAGAGAAAACCCGGCATCAATGGAATTTCAATCTTCATGGAGATTTGGAAACGGCATGTTTGCTTTGATTCTGTCCTTTGGATTTTTGCTTACAGCATTGAGAAGCCGGAAAGCAAGGTCTTGGCGATATGGATCAGGTGAGAGACTTTTGTGAAATTTTAGAGGGGTTCAAAATAACTGAATTTAGATTCTTCTTATTGCAGGATGTTTACGGGGTCTCGTAGCAGATTACGGTGTCGCGTTGATGGTTCTGTTATGGACTGGTGTTTCTTATATACCATCTGGAAATATTCCAACAGGAATCCCTAGGAGACTCTTGAGTCCAAATCCATGGTCCCATGGTGCATATGAAAACTGGACTGTGATAAAGGAAATGCTGAATGTGCCAGTTCTCTATATTATTGGAGCATTTATTCCAGCAACAATGATTGCTGTGCTTTACTATTTTGACCATAGTATAGCATCTCAGCTTTCTCAGCAGAAAGAGTTCAATTTAAGAAAGCCACCTTCATTCCATTATGATTTACTTCTTTTGGGATTTATGGTGCATGATATTTCCTTGCCTTATTTGATTTTTTAGTTTATGAAAAATTCTCTTGGTTATTTGATATGTTTTTTAACTGAATTTGATCCTTAATTTTTAAATGTATGAAATGTTGAATGTATGGCAGGTTATATTATGTGGTCTAATTGGGATTCCCCCATCAAATGGTGTTATTCCACAATCTCCAATGCACACCAAAAGTTTAGCTACATTGAAGCACCAGGTATACATATTAAAGTGATTTTAGGTTTTCTTGTTTTATAGCTTAAAATCCGTTTATGTTAGATTTGCTACATAGTTGGTCTCAAACGTGGTTAAAAGGAGACGGTTGCCTTATATAGTTAATATTTTGTCGTCGAATTATTATATCATGAATCAAATACATAATGTGAATTTCTAAGTTGTTGCCCTTGAGCAACGTGGTGTATAGCTTGAAAAAAGTGTCAAATAAGTAAGGGTTTTTGTATTGCCGCATATGGATATAGTGGAAAATAAGCAAGGATTCATTTTGGGATATACTATAAGAAGAGAAGACTTTTTAAAGGGAATCTTAATGTATATGTCCGGAGTGTGGCAAGAGACTTTAAGGACATACATGCAAGTATGGTTTCGGGTGGGTAAATGTGGAGATTAAACCCTTATTAGATTTTTTTTTTTTTTTTGGCTTTTAATCTTATTATAGCTAACACATGCTTTGAAAAACGATAAGAGTATTTTATCACATTTAAGAGTATTGATGTTTTCTCAGACAAATTTCTTTTTTATTAGAAAGTGAGTTAGAAAGATTTATTTGGAATATAAAATTAAATAAATATAGAGTATTAGTTATGGATATGAGGTTCAAGAAAAAAAAAGCAAACAAAAGAAATCACATGGGAGCTCCATAGATCAAATGATAGTATTTGAAGGTTATAAAACAAAGGAGTTTCTAATACAAGATCTTAAAGGCAAAATGGCACAAGAGACTAATAAAGTCGGTAAAGAATCATGCTTATGAAACAACAGTATTGAGTTAAAGTTAGAGTAAAAAAAAGAATGGTTTAAAAAATGATCTAGGTGTAAAGATGCCAAAATTTGGGAGAGAAAAAAAGAATAAGAATAAGAAAATTAAAAAAGAGGCTAAGAAGGCAGCAAGTGAAACAATAACATTTGTGTGAGAGAGAGAGAGAGGTGTTAAAGATGAAAAGGGTAAATATTTGGTTCATGAAAGAGGTGTTAAAGATGAAAAAGGTAAATATTTGGTTCATGAAAAAGATATGGAGGATAGATGGAAGATGAAATTCTACAATTTATTTAATAAATGATATGATATCACTGTACTCTAACAAAATCGACATTAAAGAGCATTGAAACTATAATTATTATCGTGGAATTTAAAAACAAAAGGTAAAAAACATTGAAAAAGAGGAGTAATAGTAATGCAGTGGAATAAATAGAAGATGTAAATCATCAAGTTCATTTTGGGTGGTTGAAATAGAGGAGTCTCAATAATTTTATGTGACACAAGTATTGTTCGAGATAAAAGAAAAATTTTATCGAACAAGGATAAAACTTGTTATGTTGTACGAGACATAATGTTAGGCAGTTAAGAACCAACATGAGAATAAAATGAGTGTTGCAGAGATGAAGATGTTGCATTGGATCTGTTATAAAACTAAACAAGATAAGATTAAAAATAAAAATATTATAGTGTTGAAATAATATATATAGTAAAAAAGATGGTGAAAAAATAGACTTAAGTGATTTAAACATATAAAAAGAATATATGTAGATTTCGTTATAAGGATAATAGATCAAATGGAAAAAAGTCAAATTAAACATAAAAAATAAAAATAAAATTAAAAACTATGAAAGAAACTATTAAAACAAATAGTGTTATTAACGAGTTGAATAGAGATGTAGTTTTTTTATAGAAACATTGAATCGTAATGTAATCCATATAACTAACCCTACTTAATGAGAAACGGGTCGGTGATTGTCTGGTTTTATAGCTTAGTCTGTGATAAATGTTGTTAATACATTTCCACTACCTCAAACTTTGGTAGGCCTATAACTTCAAAAGAGAAAGTGGAAACGTAATATTTACCTGTATGGTGAAACAATACATTCTTATATTTTTGGTGATTTGCAGTTACTTAGAAGCCGACTTGTTGCAACAGCTCGAAGATGTATGAGAAAGCAAGAAAACTTAGCACAAGTATATGGAAGTATGCAAAGTGCTTACTGGCAGATGCAAACTCCCCTAGCTCACCAGGAACCTTCCTCAATGGTATGTATGATCAGCTCTCTTCTCACCCTTCACTGATATAACATAAATCAGTTGATAACAATTTCCCAGAATATGATTCCTAAGTTCTGCTTTATGTTTTGACAGTCGCAAATCTAGGAAATACACAAATCTTTCGTCATGTAATATATCATCCAACGCCGCTTAACTTTGTTATGACAGGGATTAAAAGAGTTGAAAGAATCAACAATTCAACTTGCATCAAGCATGAGAAGTATAAATAGTGCGGTCGATGAGTCAATATTTGATGTTGAGAAAGAAATTGATGATTTATTGCCAATTGAGGTTAAAGAACAACGAGTAAGCAACTTGCTTCAATCTCTAATGGTAGGAGGATGTGTAGCAGCTATGCCTTTCCTGAAAATGATTCCAACTTCTGTACTGTGGGGATATTTCGCTTTCATGGCCGTTGAAAACTTACCTGGCAACCAGTTCTGGGAGCGAATGTTATTCATTTTCACTGCTTCGAGCAAAAGATACAAGTACTGGCTTTCACACCATTTCCTATCTCTCCATTTTTTTTTAATTTCAGAAAATCTGTTGACTGACTCGTTATCTTACTGATTTTAAAGAGTTCTGGAGGAAAGCCATGCGACTTACGCAGAAACTGTACCTTTCAAGATAATTGCAGCATTTACATTGTTCCAGACTGTATACTTGCTTGTTTGTTATGGTATCACTTGGATTCCAATCGCCGGTGTTCTTTTCCCATTGATGATAATGCTCCTCGTTCCTGTAAGACAGTACATTCTGCCCAAGTTCTTCAAAGGGGCACACCTTCAAGATTTAGATGCTGCAGAATATGAAGAAGCTCCAGCATTACCATTCAACATATCTGCTGTAAGTCGTCAAACATCACCTAATTTGTCTACCTATCAGGGGTTTCTTGGCCGAAAAGAAATGGACGAAGGTGTTCAAACTATATATAAACATATCACGAAATTGCATAAAATATTAATGACCCTGATATCAATAACCTGAACTAACTATTTTGGGAACGAGATGTGAATTAAACTTGTTTTTCTCTTGTTCCTAGCAAAGCGGACTTGGGGCCAATCCAAATCTTAAGCTGTTCTTATTTGTTGGTTTGTGTAGGATGGAGAGTTGAGCAGAACAGATTCCTTTGCACATGAAGGAGAGATTCTGGATGGGATTATCACTAGAAGCCGTGGAGAGGTTAAACGAATTTGCAGTCCAAATGTGATGAACTCCATTGTAATACCGTCCAAAGAGTTTACAAGTATTTCAAAGTCCATACTTCCAAGATAAAGTATACAGCCCTCAACTTCAACCATGATATCTTTAATCGTATTTATGTCTCATATATTAAGCTTCTCGGTGTAAACAAAAATAAAAAAACAAATTAAAAACAATAAAACTGATCCCTGCTATTCCCAGGTTTACTAGCTCTAGACTGATACAAACGCCAAAAAGAATCAACCACAATAAGGCACGGTTTAGGAATAATTATTTTCCAAATGTTGAGTTACTGAGACACTGAGTATAAAATAGTTTTAACAAACTTGAAAGATTGATATGAATAAGAGTGGCAGTTAGAGAAAGCAATTCCGAACAACTTTTTTATTTCAACAGTTTAATATAACCATCATAATAATCTAGGAAGGTAATTTCTATGTGATTGATCTGCCAAACCCAGAGCACTGATGAACAAACTGAATTATCTGGGATTAAACGAATTAAGCTTCTTTAGGGGGACTCTTGCTAAATTTACGACCAGTAATTTTCTCTGACTCATACAGTATGTGATTTATAAGTCCCCTTGCAGCACTGCAAAACAATAGAAAGGAAAAGAAAACTATCATTTTCTGCTTGGAGTAACCAACCTATTCCTAAGTAATTAAATATAGATTTCCTGTTATTGTGCATGGAGACATCGGAAATGCATTTGTATTGCATCTGTTGAAGGGAAAAGAGAACCATAGAAAAAATGGGAACAGACTAGGAATCTAGAAAACATACACACTATAAATGCAATATATTAGAGCACAAACTTACTCATCCTTTAACTTTTGAATCTTATCAGGATCTGTCTCATGCATATTTTTCTTAAATTGTTGTCTCACCATTTCAACAAGGAGCGGTGTGTTATGTTGCTGAAACAGAAAGCGCGCAGATCTTAGTTTTATCACACATGAAGAGTGTAACAAGCATTAAAAAAAGGACAGTTATTTAACTAGCTATTTTGTTGGAGGGGAACAAAGAGGAAGAAACTGATTTTTATGCATGTGATAGATTTAGAATTTGGAGAAGACAGGTGGTAGAATCCCCCTTCTCCAAAGTTTACCCCACCCTCCAAATGAATTAAGATGTGCACCATAATCTTACATGATTGATTTAGAATTTGAGAGAAGGAGCTAGAACTACCCTTCTCCAAATTCCGGACGCCCTCCCCCAGGGAGAGTAAATAACTTAAAAATATGCACCATGATCACACATGAAGAGTGTAACAAGCATAGAAAGGGACAATTGTTTAACTAAATTTATATAGTTTCCTTCCTTCTATTCCTACTATTCTCCTATCACAGTTTTACATGTGTATTATTCGTCTAAGGTCAGATATCCTAAAATTAATTCAAAAAGTTCTACAGCACATGTTCTTCCAAAGGGGGTTTTCTGCGGTACCAACAAGGAAGGGTTCATGGGTGTTTGCCGTTCACTCGCATCCTTTGTGCATTCCTACTTTTAACAAAAACTTTTTTAACACTTGGGTTGTTCAAATTCAACTATTCCAACTTCCAAGTCACAGAGGCCTTCTACAAGTTAGCTGCTATTGGCAGTCTCATTTGAAAAACACAAGAAATCCTACCGAACAATCTGAGAAGAATTTAAAATAGATTCATATTCTCTAAGAACCTTGAGATAATAAATGGGAGTCAAAGGATCATTGTCACAAATGGTGCTATTACGATTGCCTCCTTCATTTCTTCTCAATCAACAATTGCTAGTCACTACTACCACCGATCTCATAACCAATTCCCCCAATATCAACACCAGCAGTAGCCACACCGCCAAGACAGAATCAACATCAATAATGGCGTGAATAAGAATGCTAGAAAGAAAACATTCCAATAGTTAACCCTCTTGGATCCCCATCCACAAATTGATGAATGACATTGCCAACAACGTCCCAAATAGAGACTCCCCAATAAACGTTAGTCATGTCACAAATACACCATTGCCCTTAGCACTATGTCCTCTGCCATCCACTGTCTCAGATCCCAACACCGAATGAATCCACTAATCGACAATGTCTCCGGCAAGAAGTCATTGCTTGACAGTGTGAAACCCATTAACTTGAATTCTTTTAGAATGGTGGTCACGTCACGACATAGAGTTGAGAAAAGAATACATTGCTGACATCTAAAATTGTGATAGGAGAACAGCATGCATGTAACCTAGGAAACAGTGTTAATGCTTTATCCTGTTAGTTCCCTCTTCTCCCCCTCCATTAAAATTTATACCCTCACATCCCCTCTTTAAAACAAACAATCAGCAAGTAAATGAAGTTGTGTAATCAAAGGATCTGAGTATCTTAGAATGTGCGGTTGGGTCTAACTCAACCTTATAAAACCGACTTGTAAAGTGAGGATTCCCCTCACTTGTAAACACAACACAAGCTATATCTCTAAGCAATGTGGAACTAAACCCACCCCTTTAAACCCAACACAATAAAGGTGTTGGAGACTACAATGAAAGCAAGCCAAATGCTGCAATTTAGGTGACTAACACAATAAAGGTGTTGGAAGCGGCAATGAAATCAAGCCAAATGCTACAATTTTGGCGACTAGGGGAAGACCACAACGATGGCGGAATTTCCATCGCACCCCCTCATGCTCGGGCCTCAATGAGGCCAAAGCGTGCGATGCAGGAAACCCAACAAATGATCTAGGATAGGCTCTGATAAATGTGTGGTTGGACCTAACTCAGCCTTACAAAACCAGCTTGTAAGGTGAAGATTGCCTCCCCTTAGAAACACAACACAGGCCGTATCTGTAAATAATGTGGGACTAAATACACCCTTTCAAACCCAACACAATGAAAGTGTTGGAAGTTGCAATGAAGGTAAGCAAATGCCGCAATATAGGTGACTAGAGGTGGACCGCAATGAAGGCAAGCAAATGCCACAATTTAGGTGACTAGAGGCGGACCGCAATGAAGGTGGAAATTCCAACCGAGTATGTCCACCATGCTAGCTAAATCTCAACATCTAAATGTAAGAACATGGATTTCAACTACATGTCTTTAGAACATACACCAATTGTAAACAAAACTTAATGCCAAACAAATTCACTATGGCAAACAAGAAACCTAATCAATGCAAAGTTATTAACCTATATTGTAATTTTTTAGTGTGTGACAAAGAGATAACAACAATCACATCTGTGTTTAAATTATTGTGGCAGCAACAAGCACCCATTGAAGCTAAAAGAGAGTGACACAAGAAAGAACCACTTACCCGGTGACCAATATATTTAGCTCTTCGTAGACATTCACGGTAAAGCTAAAATAAAACATACCAAAATATTAAAAAAGTTTTCTTTTTTTTTTTTATTATTTTCAAACTTAAGAACGGAAAGGTGTTTTATATTTACCCTAATGGCATTGTTAGCGAGCTCAGGAGGCAGTGAAGTTTGAAGAGTCGGCATTTTCGAAACTATTTACCCTGCAAAACAAAAACTGAAAGAAAAAAAAAAGAACTTCAGACAATTTATCGAACACTTCATAGGCAGAAATGGAAAAATGGTCAAAAGGAAAAGATAGATGAAACCCGTCCTATAGGATTAATGCATTGGGATCATGGGCAGTTACCTGATTCTGATATCAATTTCTGTGTCCGCCGCAGTGAAAGAGAGAGTCCACTAGCACAGAAAAGAAGACAGGAAAGCGCCGTGCGTTTTGGCAGGATGGGTGAAAGACTCGCCGTTTTCAATTTTTTTTTTATTTTTGCCGCTTTTAATTCTTTTAGTGCGGCATGCTGCTCCTGATTTTTTTTATTGGTTTAATTATAACTATCCTTCTATTTAACTTTTTGTTTTTTCTATTTTAAAATCTAGATTTATAGTCATTTTTTAAGGTATTTTTTGAGAATTTTAGTTCTCCCAATTGGAAAACAATTTTTACTGACATGGCATTAAATCTGATGACGTGTTGTGCCACATTTATGGAATTTAATTTTATTTTTTAAGTTTATATTTAAGTTAATAATATTTAAAAAAAATATTTTACTAATATTAATATTAATAATAATATAGTTAATTAGAAATATCAATTTTCTAAATCTTTGTATCTCCTTTTCTATTCAGATCTATTTACTTCTCATATACTTTCCATGACTTTTACTTCTCATATACTTTCCATGACTTCTCTCATATAAGGAATTTTAGATTTGTGTTTTTGTTTTGGGTTTGGGATACAAGGAGCTTTGGGTTTGGGATACAAGGAGCTTTAGATATGTGTTTCTGTTCTGGGTTAGATTTGTGCTTTTTTTTACTTGATTTATGATACAAAAAGCTTTAAATATGTGTTTTAGTTTTGGCAAAATAAACAGAATATTATTCCTCTTTTCTTTTTTTCTATTAAGAATAACAAATGTGAGTATAATGGAAACTCTCAAATTGGTTAGAAATGTGGAGATTTGAGTATTTAAAAGTGAGAAAACTCACACACCTATCACCTTAAGGTTTTAGGTAAATACGTGGTGTGTGGCTCGTAAAAGTGTGTTACTCTTAAAGAAAATCCTCAAAGTGTAAAAATGCTCTCTCATGTAAACCCTCGAATTGACCCCAATAGTGGTATCATGAGTCTTTGGTTCGAGTGAAGACATCGGCTTACTTGTATCAAAATTCTCGTAGGAGATATCCCGTTGAAAAGTGTCCATGGTGGTAAAAGTGTATATGAATAAAGGAAGCTTCCACTTAAGGAGGGCATTGTGGATAGACTCATATTTGAGGAGGAGTGTTAAGAATAATAAGTGTGAGTGATCTGAGGGAGTCTCACGTTGGTTGGAAATATGGAGACTTAAGCTTTTATAAGTGGGAGTATCTACACACCTATCACCTTAAGGTTTTCGGTGAGTATCTAGTGTGTCTCTCACAAATGTGTGTTACTCTTAAAGAAAAGCTCTAAAGTGTAAAAATGATCCCTCGTGTTGACCCCCTGAATTGACCCCAACATTCTCTTACTTGTTCATCTTCTTCATCTTTGTTTTTATGTGTTTTACTTGTTGTTGCTGACTCTTTGTATGTTTTACTACTACTCTGTTACGCCGACACAACCCATTTTTATGACGAGACAAAATGAAGAGGGAAGATACAGAGTGATGCGACGGTGGGAGAGAACGATGCGACGGGTATACCGAACGATGCAGCAGATGTTTGCTCACCTGTCAATTTGTTTTGTTGTTATTTAAATTAGGTTTAATTATTGAAATTTGAAGTTTCATTGAAGTTTTTAATCTCAATCAATAAAAATTTAACTGACATCATCACATATAGGAATATGTTTGTTTAATTTAATTGGGGAATATGGGAATCTGTTTGCTTAATTTAATTGGGGATATATGAATGTGAGAAACTAGGTGGATGTGAAATACTAAGGGTAGGTAGCTAAATCATATTATCAACCCCAAGTTGCAAATTCGATAAGTAGAAACTCGAAGACGTTTTGGACAAGTGGACCTTTTCGACATATATGATTAGGTATTTTAAAGACGCTTTTGACAACCGTAACGGTTTATCGCAGTTCAAGAATCAAAGACACGTGGAAATACATCAGAAAACAAAAGCCCACGTTGCAAGATACGTGTCAAATTCCATAGAGTTAGTTGTTGTTGACAGTTATTAATGTACTTAGTATATAAGTAGATTTTGATGTTGTAGTGAAGGTTCGCATTTCATTATATTTTCTATAAAATTCACACATCTGAGTCATAAAGATAAAGAATTTCTGAGAAATGTATTAACTTGCATCTCTTTCTTAATTAAATAATTTTATCTAGTTGTTATGCTACTTTTCTTCATCTATTTTATCCCTTTTAAGTACTTATACATTTACTTCTTTGAACTTTTATCCAATTGTTCTAAATTCAAACATAAAACCTAACAGCACTGTCACACTTTCTCAAACATTTCACGCAAAATGTCTTTAGGATTTTTTCGAGTTTAATCCTTTAAGTGAATTAAAACTTGTGATTTGTTTACCATAAACACCAGTAAAGAAGTTGGCACACCCAATGGGATTATTTTGTGCGATTTTTTTTTGTTGCAAAATATGTATGTGCTTTTATGTTTGTTTTCGTTCTTCAAAGTAACCACCCTGCATACAGAAGAACCCAAGCACAACATACACACACACACACACATACATACACAAATATTTACAAATATATGAGTATACAAGCAAGCAAAACATATAAATAACACAAATACAAACAAGGTGGGCTTAACCCTCTTAAAGGAAATAGTCCCTAGTGAAATCGTCATTCTGTTGCGGTGAGAATCAAATATCAAGCTATTGATTAACTTTGAATCGCAAATCATGCAATTCACCACCGAGCTTTAATTTATCCAAAGGAAAGGGTAAAGATCGAAGAAAACCGTAAGTGTGCTATCTAACAACAAAGATAGAGATCTAAGGTTCGGGGGTTGGTTATACCTAGGGAAGGTGTTAGCATCCTAAGTATATGTAGTATTCTACAGGAACCTCTTGTTTGTATTTGTATTATGCTATTGTTTACCTGCTAAGGGAACTATGTTAAGGTAAAGACCTAGAGTATATACACTAAGTATGCTCGTCAAGACGTCGCATCTCGTGCCTACGTATCCTGACTATGATGGAAACGGAGCATTCATAGTTCACCTAACTAGGGTTGATGAACTCTTGACAATGGTCAAGGTTCGAAGGGGAGTAAGTATTCATAACCATGATACTTACATAGATTTAACAAACTCTCTAAGTCTAAGTTAAAAGACTAACTAAGGTTTGACTTTTAGCAAAGTCAAAGGGGGAAGCGAATACACATTACAATGGTACCCACGTAGAGTTTACAAACTCTATACTTAATTTTAAGTTGTAAGGAAATAATGGCTCTAACATGGCCAAGAGGGAAAGAGTAGGTACGTATAACAATAGTACTTACATAGAGTTTACAAACCCTAAACTAAAGTTAAGTTGAAAAGGGAAATGGCTCTAACAAGGCTAAGTAAAATGATCCTAACAAGGTCACGTGGTAGGTAGGAAGTGGTCTAAACTTTACTAAAATATGACTAACAAGTCAACATGGGAACTTTCCTTTGGAATGAGGGACATACAATTTGTAACAACAAGTGTTTGAATGATAAGGTTTAAGGTAAGGATTGTAACACCCCATTTAAATTATTCAGTCGCTTTGGTATTTTCTGTGATGTGTAGTTGTGTGGTGTCCTTAATTAAGGGTATGAGGTTAGGAGTAAGGGAGAGAGGTGACCTTAGTTGGGGTACTGTGGACCTAGATAAAGGAGTAAGTTAATTATGATATCGAGAGCATTATAGTGATTAATATTATTCAAACTATTATTAATAATAATGTTAATGAGATTATTATTATTATTATTATTATTATTATTATTATTATTATTATTATTATTATTATTATTATTATTATTATTCGTATTAATAATATTATTTGGTGGAATATTATTATTATTCATATTATTACTATTAGTATGAATATTATTATTAGTGGGAGAATAATATTAGTATTATTATTATTATTATAGGATTTAAATAATAAAATAAGAAATAAGGGATTAAAGGAAATAGAGAAGTTTTTTGGGGAAAGAGAATTAGAACACGATAAACTGCCAGAGAAAGGTTTTAGGAAAAAAAAAGTGAGAAGAAGAACAAGGAGGAAGAGAAGGAGGCTAGGGTTGTCAATCCTTCAAGATTCTTCAATGATTGAGCAATTAATCGAGATAAGAGGGGAGAATGGATTTCAATATGGGTGAATTAACATGAGAGGGTAGTGAGAGGTCCTTTCTCTCATAGGAATTATGTGTTCTTGAGGATTCTTGATCTAATTTTCGTAGCATGATAAATTCCATAAAATTGTTGTTGTTCTTGAATGATTATTGTATGGGGAGTATTGTTTTTCATAGTTTTCTATGTATACCTTTCGGTATGTTGTGGTGATGTAAGGTTTAGGGAATTTGGCAAATATGTAGAAATGAATGTGTTATATCGTTATTAGTACGATACTCTAAGGTTTCCCTAAGGTTTCGGGATTTGGGTTAATTGTGGGAAATAGGGAGGTAATCGTAAGAATTTGAGGTTATGACCAAATGGACAAATGATATGTATCGTTGAATATTAATATAGGAAAAACTTATAGGAAATTGAACCTTCGTGGCCAGAACCTTGACATTGTTATATATCTGACCCTGAAGGATTAAATTTTAGATAGTGAGTAATTTAATGTCGTAGAGTGTAATTGAAGGAAAAATTGTGATATGTTTGACCCTATAGGAATAGGAATATTCAAATGTGAGTAACTCTGAAGTACTCAGAGCAATTGTAGGAAATAGTGTTTTATGTGTTGCAAATGTTGCTAGATGAGCATAATAAACCATAGAAGTTGTGCAGTTATTGCCGTATAACCTTAGGAATGTTTTAGTGATGTTTTGGGTGCTTTGAGTAAGTGATTCGCAAGAATAATGGAGTGAAAACCAGTTCCGGAGCGTAACAGCGTCTTTCTGTCCGTCACGACTGTTCATGTTTTCGGTCGAAATTGTTTTGGACGTAACTTTGGATCCGTAAGTCTGTTTTGACCCCCGTTCGAAGCGTTGGAAAGATAATGAATAGAGCTATAACATAGAATAGATAATGACATTGTTTTCCCAATATTTTTATATCTAATTATGTTTGAGAAGTCAATTGTGTATATGTTTTAGTAACGAATCATGTTCTGGTTCAATGATGTCTTGGTGTTTTGATAGATGTGGGCCAAGATAGTCGAATGTGGACAATCTTGTGTGATTGTGGTAATTCCCGAGAGGATTACGGTGAGCGGATGGCTCGTGTGGATCAAGATTGATCGTGAATTATGCATGATGTATTACATTGCATAATTGTGTTGACATGCATTTCATATCATGTGTCTTGTGGAGATGGCTAGGTGGGAATCCATGATGGGTGCCTAGTTTCATCCAGACTTCAATATGGGAGTCGTTGTGGAGATAAGTTATAGTTCAGAGGAACGTATATACGACTTATCCAGATTCCGACGGGAATTGGGTTCTAGTGTGAACCGTATGAGATTGTGTTGGTACCACATGCATTGTGTCGAGTCAGTGTGTCACATTGCATTATTGTAATTGAATGTGGGCTATGAATGCCAAGTGATTGAGGTGGCACGTGTATGTGCATTAATTATGTATGATTGTATGTGTGGTGTGTAACTACTCCTTAGCATGTGTATTTCACCGTTTATTTATTGAATGTAGTTCTCACCCATTTTTTTGTTGTGTATGTGCTCTCTTGGGAGTACAGGTGACCAGGTACCTGAGTAGTGCTTGGAGTGTATTGCTATTTGATCGAGTCTTAGGAGTCGCTCTGATACGTAACATGGGATGACGGGATTACGTTGTTATTTGACTACTTTATTTGTTTATTGTTACGTATCCTCATTTATTGGACTTATGTTGTATGACCTCGTGTCGAGGAGAATTATATTGGAGAATTGATTTGTATTCCGCTACTTAATTGAAAACTAAATAATATTGATTATTTTAATGAAATGAAGTGACTTAGTGTGATATCCCACTGTGTTGGAGGACTCTGATGAATTTCATGAATTGTTTCTATATATTTATTATATTACGCGTACGAGGTAAAATGGGGTGTTACAATTGGTATCAGAACAGGTTGGTCCGTCCGGCCAGTGTTGTAGTAGAGTCTAACTATAGAATGTTTATAGTCATGTGTGTGTTTGAATTGTTCGGTGTCGATCTTTGGTGAGGATTTTGGAGTGGACTTGATTTGTGTACCACTCAGCGAGTTGGATGTTATTCTAGGAACGAATTGGCTTGAGAGTAAGATGCGAGAGTCATATCCGGAACCGTTCTCATCAGGCACATTTTCGAGGACGAAAATATTTTAAGTGGGGGAGAGTTGTAACACCACATTTAAATTATTCAGTCGCTTTGGTATTTTCTGTGATGTGTAGTTGTGTGGTGTCCTTAATTAAGGGTATGAGGTTAGGAGTAAGGGAGAGAGGTGACCTTAGTTGGGGTACTGTGGACCTAGATAAAGGAGTAAATTAATTATGATATCGGGAGCATTATAGTGATTAATATTATTCCAAGTATTATTAATAATAATGTTAATGAGATTATCATTATCATTATTATTATCATTATTATTATTATTATTATTATTATTCGTATTAATAATATTATTTAGTGGAATATTATTATTATTCATATTATTACTATTAGTATGAATATTATTATTAGTGGGAGAATAATATTAGTATTATTATCATTATTATTATTATTATAGGATTTAAATAATAAAATAAGAAATAAGGGATTAAAGGAAATAGAGAAGTTTTATGGGGAAAGAGAATTAGAACACGATAAACTATCAGAGAAAGGTTTTGGGAGAAAAAGTGAGAAGAAGAACAAGGAGGAAGAGAAGGAGGCTAGGGTTTGTTGGTGCAAAGGTAGAATAAATGATGAAAAAGAGAAATATTCTATTAAGAATGACGGCTACAAAACATGATAAAAGTTATAATGATTGTCACCCTATTTATAAACTAAAACTAGGGTTACTAGAATAAGATAAAATACTAAAATACCCTCTAATAAACTTAGGGGCTAAGGAAAATAATACAACTAAATAAATATGAATTACTATTAATATTCTAATACCATCCCTTAATTCATATTCCATCAAAACTTGTAACACCAATTTCATCCCTTAGTCTGAGAAATTGATCAGTCTTGATAGCTTTCGTCAGAACATCTGCCAACTGCTTCTGAGTGCTGCAGTGTACAACTTCTAACACTCCACTCTGAACTTGATGTCTCAGAAAATGATACTTGGTCTCAATATGCTTGCTTCTTCCATGCAACACTGGGTTTCTGGCAAGATTGATTGCAGACTTGTTGTCGATCATCAACTTCAGAGGTTTGTCTACTTTAATCTTCAGATCCTGCAACAGATTTAGAATCCACACAACTTGGCATTCAGTAACAGCACCTGCAATGTATTCAGCTTCACAGGTTGACAACGCCACAACAGGTTGCTTCTTGGAACACCAAGAAATAGAACCTCCCAGAAATTTGAACAAGTACCCAGATGTACTTCTTCTGTCAACTCTGTCTCCACACCAATCAGAGTCTGAATAACTCAGAAGTTCTGACTCATTATTTCCTCCAGAGGGAAATAACACTCCATACTTCAGAGTTCCTTTGATATACCTCAGAATCCTGACAGCAGCTTGGTAATGGGACCACTTAGGTTTACTCATGAACCTACTAACCATCCCAACTGAGTAGCAAATATCAGGTCTGGTATTGCACAGATACCTCAGAGAACCAACCAACTGTTTGAAGGTTGTAGCGTCCACATCCTTTCCTTCAGAGTCTGAATCCAGTTTCTGATTTGTATCAGAAGGTGTGACAGCCATCTTACAATTCTTCAGATCAAATCTCTTCAAAAGTTCTAATTCATACTTGAGTTGATGCAAAATGATACCTTTCTCAAAATATCTGAAATCCATCCCTAGAAAGTATGTCATTTTGCCTAGATCAGTCATTTCAAATTCATTCATTAGAACCTTCTTGAACTTGGCTATCTCCTGTTCAGAACTTCCAGTCAGCAGTATATCATCAACATATAAACATACCAGAGTCATATTGCCTTCAGAAGTATGCTGAACATAGACACCGTACTCCATCTCACATTTCTGAAAGCCTTGCTTCTTAAAAAATGAATCAATCTTCTGATTCCAAGCTCTAGGCGCTTGTTTCAATCCATATAGAGCTTTGTATAATATGTACACCATCCCTTCCTGATTCTTTTTCACAAATCCAGGAGGTTGTGACACGTAAACTTCTTCTTTTAATGGACCATTCAGAAATGCAGATTTTACATCTAAATGCATCAGAGACCAATTCCTGTTAGCAGCTATTGCAATCACCATTCTGATTGTTTCATGTCTTGCTACAGGTGCAAACACTTCAGAGTAATCTAGCCCAGGTTTTTGTAGAAATCCTCTGACTACCAACCTTGCTTTATGTTTGCCAATTGAGCCATCTGGCTTTAACTTCTGCTTGAAAACCCATCTGACGCTGATGGCTTTCTTGTCTTTTGGAAGTTCTGTCAGCTTCCAAGTCTTGTTTCTCTCTATAGCATCAAGTTCTTCTTTCATGGCCTTCAGCCAGAGCTTCTGCTTAAGAGCCTCTTCTGTACTTATGGGTTCAAAGTCTACTAACATGGCACACTGAATAACTTCTCCTTCAGAGTCTACTTCAGTGTCTTGCAGCATGTCAAATTCTGCAAATCTTCTGGGAACGCTTCTGATTCTTTGTGGTCTCTGAACTTGTTCAGAGTCTTGAGCTTCAGAGTTTCCAGCTTCAGATGGTTGACTTCCTCTAGAGCTTTGACCATCTTCAAGATCTGACATATTTTCAGAGTCTTGGCCATCTTCTGAGTCTGAATTTCCACCAGAATCTGGATTACCATCAGAGTCTGGATCATCAGAGTCACCTTCATCTTCTAAGTCTTCTCCAGAGTCAGAATCACTATCAGAGTCAGAATCAACGTCAGAGTTTACTTCAACTTCAGAAATTCTTAACTCTGACCTTTCTTCAGAAGTTCTAACATCAGAATCAGATTGAGATTTATCCCAATTCCAAACTTCTGATTCCTTCACAATCACATCTCTGCTGAATTCAATTTTATTGGTTTCTGGACAATAGAGCTTGTATGCACCTGTACTGTGGTACCCTATTAGAATCATCACTTTGCTTCTATCATCCAGCTTCTGTCTTCTGGCTTCTGGAACATGTTTATAGCAAACAGAACCAAATACCTTCAGATGACTAACACTTTGCTTATCTCCAGTCCACTTCTGTATTGGAACTATTTCCTTCAACTTCTTCGTAGGACATCTGTTGAGTACATACGTTGCAGTGGCAACAACTTCTCCCCAGAGCTTCTGAGGAAGCTTCTTCTCCTTTAGCATGCTTCTCACCATATCAAGCAAAGTGCGGTTTCTTCTTTCAGCAAGACCATTGTGTTGAGGGGTATAAGGAGCAGTAACCTCATGCTCAATTCCATTTTCCTCACAGAACTTCTGGAACTCTTTGGAGTTATACTCACCTCCACCATCAGTTCTAAGAATCTTCAACTTTTGACCACTCTGATTCTCAGCCTTCATTCTGAACTTCTTGAATTCATCAAATACCTCATGTTTAAATTTAATAAGGGATACCCATGTCATTCTTGTGAATTCATCAACAAACAACACAAAGTACTTATTCCCTCCAATTGATGCTACTGGAAATGGACCACACACATCAGAATGTACAACTCCCAAGGCATGTTTTGCTCTTGGAGCAACTTATGACGCAAATGGCAAACGTGGTTATTTTCCTTCAATGCAAACTTTGCATGACTTCTCAGGCTTCTTAATTGCAGGAATTCCATGTACCAGCTTCTTTGAATTCAGATGTTTTAGGCTTCTGAAATTCAAATGACCAAATCTTTTGTGCCACAGCTCACTCTCCTTCTCAGCACATGTTGCACTAAGACATTCTGAGTCTGCAGTTCTGACATTCACCTTGAATGTTCTATTCCTTCCCTGTTCTGAATCCATAATCAACTTCTGATTGTAGTCATACAGCTTCAGAAGATTGTCCTTCATGGTAACTGAAAAACCTTTCTCAATTAATTGTCCCACACTCATCAGATTGCTTCTGATGCTAGGTACATACCACACGTTCTGAATCAATGCTGTTTTCCCATTGTTCAGAGTCACTCTAACATTTCCCATACCTTCTGCATTAAGATATTTGTCATCAGCACATCTGATCTTTGTCCTCTTTTCAAAGTCAAAGTCAACCAGCCATTTCTTGTTTCCAGTAAGATGATTTGAACAGCCAGTGTCCATATACCACCAGTCTGTCAGATCATCAGATTCAGAGGCCATCAATAGCACAGATTCGTCATCAGAACTTCTGGCTATATTTGCTTCTTCTGATTTCTTCTCCTTGTTTGACCAACAATCTCTAGCAAAGTGACCAAACTTCTTACAACAGTAACATTGGATCTTCTTCTTGTCATACTTCTCTTTTCCCTTCTGAGCATTCTTTTGTCTATCAGATGTTGAGCTTTCTGACTTCTGACCACCATCAGATCTTCTCTTGGCTTCTGACTGCTTCTGATACCTCTTATCAGAAGTTGCTTTCAGAGCCTGCTGCTCTACTTCCCTTTCAGAAGTTCTCTCAGTCAAACGCAACTCTTGCGCTTCTAAACTGCTCTGCAACTCTTCAATTCTCATGGTACTCAGATCTTTGGAATGTTCTATTGCTACCACAATGTAATCAAATTGAGAGGTAAGGGATCTCAATACCTTCTCCATGATTGTTTCTTCAGAAAGAGTTTCTCCACACGCCTTCATCTCATTAGTGATCAGAATCACTCTGGAGATGTATTCAGAAACTTTCTCATTATTCTTCATGTTGAGATTCTCATATTGCTTTCTCAAGGACTGAAGCTTCACCTTCTTCACTGATGCGTCACCACCATAACATCTAACCAGTGTGTCCCACGCAGCCTTTGCTTTCGTTGAATCTGCAATCTTCTCAAACACATTTACATCAACACATTGATGAATAAAGAATAATGCTTTCTGATCCTTCTTCCTTACTTCCTTCTGCGCGTTTTTCTGTTCATCTGTTGCATCTGCTGCTACCGGAACATAACCATCAGTGACAAGATCTAAAACATCTTGAGCACCAAACAGTACACGCATTTGGATCATCCAACGATTCCAGTTTTTACCGTCAAATACTGGAAGCTTGGTGTTCATGTTGCCGTTTCCGTTCATCTTCACCTTGCACAATACACTCAGATTTCTCACACAGTGTTTCCCAACCCACAATAAAATTCAGATCAGATTTTGTTCAAGATTCAACACGAATCTAAGAATCAAAATCAAACACACAAGACCTCACGTTCACTCGTGTTTCCCGTGTTTCCCAATGAATCTGAACCGGAGCTCTAGATACCAATTGTTGGTGCAAAGGTAGAATAAATGATGAAAGGTAGAAATATTCTATTAAGAATGACGGCAGAAAAACATGATAAAAGTTATAATGATTGTCACCCTATTTATAAACTAAAACTAGGGTTACTAGAATAAGATAAAATACTAAAATACCCTCTAACAAACTTAGGGGCTAAGGAAAATAATACAACTAAATAAATATGAATTACTATTAATATTCTAATAGGGTTGTCAATCCTTCAAGATTCTTCAACGATTGAGCAATTAATCGAGGTAAGGGGGGAGAATGGATTTCAATATGGGTGAATTAACATGAAAGGGTAGTGAGAGGTCCTTTCTCTCATAGGAATTATGTGTTCTTGAGGATTCTTAATCTAATTTTCGTAGCATGATAAATTCCATAAAATTGTTGCTGTTCTTGAATGATTATTGTATGGGGAGTATTGCTTTTCATAGTTTTCTATGTATACCTTTCGGTATGTTGTGGTGACGTAAGGTTTAGGGATTTGGGCAAATATGTAGAAATGAATGTGTTATATCGTTATTAATACGATACTCTAAGGTTTCCCTAAGGTTTCGGGATTTGGGTTAATTGTGGGAAATAGGGAGGTAACCGTAAGAATATGAGGTTATGACCAAATGGCCAAATGATATGTATCGTTGAATATTAATATAGGAAAAACTTATGGGAAATTGAACCTTCGTGGCCAGAACCTTGACATTGTTATATGTCTGACCCTGAAAGATTAAATATCAGATAGTGAGTAATTTAATGTCGTAGAGTGTAATTGAAGGAAAAATTGTGATATGTTTGACCCTATAGGAATAGGAATATTCAAATGTGAGTAACTCTGAAGTACTCAGAGCAATTGCAGGAAATAGTGTTTTATGTGTTGCAAATGTTGCCAGATGAGCATAATAAACCATAGAAGTTGTGCAGTTATTGCCGTATAACCTCAGGAATGTTTTAGTGATGTTTTGGGTGCTTTGAGTAAGTGATTCGCAAGAATAATGGAGTGAAAACCAGTTCCGGAGCGTAACAGCATCTTTCTGTCCATCACGACTGTTCATGTTTTCGGTCGAAATTGTTTTGGACGTAACTTTGGATCCTTAATTCCGTTTTGACCCCCGTTCGAAGCGTTGGAAAGCTAATGAACAAAGCTATAACATAGGATAGATAATGGAATTGTTTTCCCAATATTTGTATATCTAATTATGTTTGAGAAGTCAATTGTGTATATGTTTTAGTAACGAATCATGTT
Organism: Lathyrus sativus; assembly: GCA_963859935.3. Lineage (NCBI taxonomy): Eukaryota > Viridiplantae > Streptophyta > Magnoliopsida > Fabales > Fabaceae > Lathyrus > Lathyrus sativus. The sequence goes on from OZ012735.1 coordinate 116,433,525, forward strand.
CTGGTTCAATGATGTCTTGGTGTTTTGATAGATGTGGGCCAAGATGGTCGAATATGGACAATCTTGTGCAATTGTAGTAATTCCCGAGAGGATTACGGTGAGCGGATGGCTCGTGTGGATCAAGATTGATCGTGAATTATGCATGATGTATTACATTGCATAATTGTGTTGACATGCATTTCATATCATGTGTCTTGTGGAGATGGCTAGGTGGGAATCCATGATGGGTGCCTAGTTTCATCCGGACTTCAATGTGGGAGTCGTTATGGAGATAAGTTGCAGTTCAGAGGAACGTATATACGACTTATCCGGATTCCGACGGGAATCAGGTTCTAGTGTGAACCGTATGAGATTGTGTTGGTACCACATGCATTGTGTCGAGTTAGTGTGTCACATTGCATTATTGTAATTGAATGCGGGCTATGAATACCAAGTGATTAAGGTGGCACGTGTATGTGATTTAATTATGTATGATTGTATGTGTGGTGTGTAACTACTCCTTAGCATGTGTATTTCACCGTTTATTTATTGAATGTAGTTCTCACCCCTTTTTGTTGTTGTGTTTGTGCTCTCTTGGGAGTACAGGTGACCAGGTACCTGAGTAGTGCTTGGAGTGTGTTGCTATTTGATCGAGTCTTAGGAGTCGCTCTGATACATAACATGGGATGACGGGATTATGTTGTTATTTTACTACTTTATTTGTTTATTGTTACGTATCCTCATTTATTGGACTTATGTTGTATGACCTCGTGTCGAGGAGAATTATATTGGAGACTTGATTTGTATTCCGCTGCTTAATTGAAAACTAAATAATATTGATTATTTTAATGAAATGAAGTGACTTAGTATGATATCCCACTGTGTTGGAGAACTCTGATGAATTTCATGAATCGTTTCTATATATTTATTATATTACGCGTACGGGGTAAAGTGGGGTGTTACAAAGATGATGACAATCAATGTATCAAAGCTAAAGAGTTCAAATGAGATAAAAATCCAAGAAGGGAGGTAGCTACATCATGTTATGTTCAACATGCTAAAATGATCAAGAACATGTCAAATACATACCAAAACAACAAGCATACTTGCTACCAACTTAATCAAATAAGAGAAGTGCAAGAATGATTCAATCATGGGAGTTACAACTCAAGAACCAAATGGGCAGTAGCATACACATGTCATAAAGCTCATATTCAATATTAAAATGTCAAAAGAAACACAAACATGAACCTCCTCAAGGCACGAACAAAGCCATATACAAGAAACAAACCAAAACATTATGAAATTACTCATACAAAAAAAACATACATGGAGAATCAAATAGGAAAACAAAAACACTTTGAACTCATGAACTCAGAAGCTAAAACATGCTTTTCAAATCACACATAAATATATATTCATCAAGACAAACACTCAAAGAATCATGCCTAAAAACTAGGTCAAAATAAACACCATGACATGCTTAAAATGAACCCTAAGTTGATGCACCAACAAAAAATAGCAAAATGGTCTAATACAATCGAACTTAAAATTCTAATTCATCTTCAAACATTCAAGAATACATTTGCAAAAGCTCACAACAAGATTGGTACAAAAACTCCATCAAAAACCCCTAACAAGCTCATAGGTGTCAAAAGAAACGAAGCCTTTAGAATCAAACCAAGAGTTTATTATCCAACAATTTTTATATACCCTCAATCATATGTAACAACATGTCAAAAGATCAGATCGAAAAATTTGTGGAAGTCACTCAAGAAGAAAACCCTAAATCAAGGGTGTTTTAGTAAACATGTTACAACAAATGAATTAAATAAAAATATGAAAATAAATAATACAAATTAATAAAAAATTATCAAAAACAAGATAAAACAGTAAGGTATCTAAAAATAATTTTTATGATTTTTTGATGTTTGGAAAATACTAAATTAGGTTAAAGTTGAAATGATAAAAAGTAAAAGAAAATAAAATAGCAACATGATAGGTGGGGTGCAGTAGTAATAATAGACACAAAAGAATTCAGTTATAACCATTTGGGCTTAAAAAGCTGGGGGTGCGAGTAACAAATCTAACCAAAGCCCATTCCAAAACAGTAAAAAAAAAACTCAGAAATAAAATAAGGGGAGGCCACATAGGTGCCACGCAAGAGGTTTTTAAAAGACGTGGCGATGACATAGCTGGTCAGAGTGAGTCAAACAAGAAAACACATAGGACGCCGGAGCCCTAGCTCTGGTCGTCCTCTCCGATGAGTCACCAAAGTTGCAGAGGTTAACCTCCACCAAAACAGATCAAACCTTATACTAAATTGAAGGATTTTTCACGCTGGTCTCGTTTTTACCCTTATTTTTTCCATTAGAGGCCCCTGACCCTAAGAAAATAGACCATAAAAAATAGGGCACAAAATTGTAACCTTAAGAAACAACACAACTATAACCCAGAAACAATCCTCATAGGTTCTAACAAATAAAAATGCATCCAAATGGTATACTTGCACGCAAAAGTAAAAGAAAATGATGAAGATGAGTTTACCAAAAATGGAGCTTTGCACACTGTTAGATGATTGAGAGAAAGGTTCCAACACTTCCAAAAGCTTCCTTGTCTTTATGATGGAACCAAAAGAAACCAGAGAAAGTTCCAAAATAAATGGATTCGAAGACCTCAACTCTTGAGTCAAAAGTGTGGTGGTGATATGCTTCCCTCATGCTCTCTCTTGTGTATCTCTTGTATGTCTCTTATGTATCTCTTGTATGTCTCTTGCGTGTGTGTTTCTTATGAATATGGGTAGCCAAAAGTCCTTTTAAGTTGAAAAATTCTTGGTCATTTCTTTTGTCCAAGAAATCAAGAAAGGAGGTCTCAATGGTGATGTTCACACGCATAGCTACATTTCAGGTCTTAAGCCAAGTGATTGGGCTGCTTGTGCTCAAGTATAGGCCAGAAAGAAGATGAGAAAAAACCAAGGTGTCATGGCATATGAAGTGGTTTACATATTGGTCCATAGTTTGTATCAAAACATACCCTAAATGTCACAATTCAAAAGAACCAAAAATAGAATGTTTAGAGATCACCTTTGACAGGTTTTGGGGATATGAAAATTAGTCTTGGATGTTGAAAAAAGATTGGTAGGTTTGGCTTGAAAATTTGGTCATGGTTTGGCATCCTTGTCTTGGTTATAAACATGTCCATGGTAGTGACTTTGGTGCACTCTAGCTCCATGGTTCTTGGCTCAGTTGATAAGGTTTTAAGTTCTTTAGAAACAGGGCATGGAGGTAAATAACTTTCATGTCTGAAACCTCTTGATTTGAAGCTTGAAACATAATAACAAGTGAGCATGAAATCTAATCCAAACTTGCTGGCCTAAGCTGGTGACCTAGTCATGCCTTGGGAAAATTGTTTCAAGACTTGACACTTATGTTCATCACACCATAACTTTTGCTATAGAGCTCAAATGGAAGAGTTTTACACATGCTTGATAAGCTGATATGAAGGAGAATAACTTTCATGTTTGAATAATTTTTATTTGAAGCTTGGAAACATGAAAAAGATAGCTTGCAAGTTGAGCAAAAACATGACTTGTGGTGCCTTGGCCACTTGGGCAAGTTGCCTAACTTGTGCCTAAAAACCTCCAACTTTGAAACACCATAACTTTTGACTCCTTGATCTAATTGAAGAGCTCTTTATATACTTGGAAAGCTTGAAGAATAAAGAATAAATTTCTTGTTTGAATAATTTTTATTTGAGGTCAAGAAACCCATGAAGTCTTGGCTTGAAGTTGGTGCAAAAATGTTGCCCTAGGTCTTGACAACTTTTGACCTCAACTTTGAAACATCATAACTTGAGTTCTAAGTATGCTTTTGAGCTGTTATTGGTATTAAAAGAAAGCTGAGAAGATGATTTACAATGTTCATATTGATGGCTAAAGCAAATTATGCTTGGAACATTCTTGAATTTGGCTTTGAAAATCACTCCAAAATATTGAATTTGTAACTTAGAAATTTTCACATAAAACCCTAATTCTTTAAATCTCCTGATTTTATTGTTCCAACTTGATTTTTCTTGATATAACCACATGAGATCATGTGATATGACTTGAAATGCTCATAGTTGACCAAAAAACATAAAGGTTGGCTTTTTAGACCCTCGGTTGACTTTTTTATCAGATGAATTCAAAACCTCTCCCATTTACTTAGGGAGTCCTTGAAATGAGTTGTATTGATATAAAAGGTATCTTAGAAACCCTTGAAGTGTATTAGGGATTGTTTGGTTAATCTCTTCTTCAAATCTTGATTAATCAGAGCTTTCTTCTCCTTGTACAAAACCCTAATTCCAAAAAAGAAATAAACCACAAAGCATGATAGTTTGGTTAGGTATGTAAAGATGATTGACCTATAATGCTCATGAAAAAGATGTTGACATCTAAGGAGGTAAAATTTGGGGTATGACATATGTCTTGTGTTTTTTTTCTCCTCTTCTAATCTAACATATGAGTTGAAAATGATATGATGTAGCTACTGACCTTCTTGGTTCTCATTTCATCTTTGTCCCTTTTATTTAGATGCTTTGACTTTTGATGTATGTTTAAGGTTCCCTATCCTTATGTGCTTATGCATTCTCGGTTTTCATTTATACTTGGCATGATGCATTCTTGATCCATGATGTGATGTCTTGTTTTACATGTTGATATCCTATCATTGATCTTTTGCCTTTGGAATTTTATGTCCACCATTTATATTCCTCTAATATTATGGTTGCCTCTATTGTGAGTCCAAGGGAATGACTTTTGGTTGACTACACTGTCATGTGATTTGCATCTCTTTTGAATTTCCCTTTTATTATTTTTACCTCTTAGCTTGATCCATATTTCCCTTTAGGTTGATTACCTTAGGATGTATGTACTTAGATTATTCCCCTTAGACTAACACACTTAGTCTGTATCCTTAGGCTAATTCCCCTTATGATTGTTTCAACTTTAGATAACCTACAATTAGGTTCTCTTTCTCCCATGAGAGAATTATATATGAGTCATCCTTAATTGAGATGTAATTCTCCTATCCCATGACATAGTAAAGAAAGATGTTGATTTCTTTTCCACTTGAGAGAGGTATGTGGCATACTCCTTTATTCTATATTCGAGTTAGAGCTCTTCTCTTAATGTGAAGCAAAGGTCCATCTTCCACATGTTTGTGGTGGTTTAAGTTGAGTATTTTCCTTAAGATGACAACTTGTCTCTTCTCTTAAAACCAATCAACAAGCTTTGTTTTCACCCGTAGTGAGGTGAACTACAAATGCTCTAATTACATCCTAGTTAAGATACATAGGCACGAGATGCAATGTCTTGGCGAGCATACTTAAGAGTAACACCTTAGGTCTCCTTTTTTTCTTTTCACCTTTAGAAGACAACTTAACAAATAACACAATAAGACAAGAGATTCTTGTAGAGTACTATAGATACTTAGGATGCTAGCACATTCTCTAGATATAACTAACCCCCGAACTTTAGATTATCTTTTGCTTTGTTTTTGCATTGCATGCTTATGGGTTTATTCATTATTTTTTCCTTCTCTTAGATAAATTAAAAATCGATGGTGAATTATGGTTTGTGAAGCCTAGCTAACTTATGGTCTCCGATTCTTACTGTGACACATATAAAAGGGTTGCTTCTAAACTTTTCTCTCAGTTACGGATAGTTAAAAGGATAAAAAGAGCAGGATTAACTGTTGAAGTTGAGTGGAGTAAGAAGTTTGAATATGTCGAATAATTATCAGTTGTCCTGTTTTTTTGTTATCAGTTGTCCTGCTTCTTTGATTATCAATAAAAATTTTCCTTTCCTTTTCATGTGTATTATTGCGTAATCTTTTTTTATTGATAACAAAGATTTTGAGTTTTATTAATTAACATAGAAAAAAATGATGAATAAAATTTAACAAAGAAAAAATGAAATCTGGAAAGGCGACAAGTGAGAAATACTAATTAAACCATTGAAAAAAACATAAAAAATCAAGTAATAGGGATTCGAAGTGTCCCTAATATTTATATTGCATCAGTTTTTTCAAAAGATCGCGGTAATAGGTTATATTAAAAATAAAATAGCGCTCCATATAAATATATTCTCTCTGTTTATAGATAACCGAGATAAAAGATTGTTAGAATGATAATACCAGGAACTATATTCTCGATTTTTAGTATTTTGAGATGAAAACTTCGTCATAAAAAGTGTTATTTATAGTAATAAAAATAAACTATAATGACAAACAATAAGATACTTAAGAAAAACAAAACCCCAAAATTAGGAACTCGTGGCACCTTGTAAAAAGTTATTTTAATATATTTCAAAATTGTAATTTAAATATTATAATTAACTTGTTTAAATAGATATAAATTTAAATCTTATGGATCTCGTGCAAATAAATCTAATACATAGTCTGAATATATGTTTATTATTGGATAATTTTCACTATATAAACCAATTTTGTAAGACAAGTTATGCTTAATTCAAATTTTAAGATAGTCTGAAAACCTCGATTAAAATTCAGTTTGTCATCTACAATCAAATTTACACTATCAAATCATCCACAATTTATATTACACATCTAGACCAATAGTATTGAGTGTTAGAAAATGTTTAAAAAGTTTCACCTCAAACAATATATAATTTCCACATATATTTATACATAGAAACAATCCTCTAAGTCTTCAACCCAAATTCTAAAACAATATCATGTCTAAGAGACTAAACTCATAAACTCATGCCTCCATCTAGGAAACACATATGATTTATTTGATTTGAATTGTAAAGAAACCTTTCTATCCAAACAAGTAACTTTTCATAAAATATTTTCACCTTACAAACTTGGTTATGTGCATTCATCCCTGCATACATGGAATCATCATTCTGGTTCTGCACAACCTACATAAACTGATTTCAATTCATCCACTACCATTGAACCTGAAACCATATCTCCTATTTCATAATCAACTGATCCTGAAGCCTATTACAATATAAGTCCCAAAAACTAGACTTAAATTCTATATCTCATACCTCAAATAGTGACAAATCCTAAGTTACATACACAACACAAAACCAGAAACACAATAAACCAAATCAAATGTCTCTATATACATGTACTATAATGTTTATATGATATGATATGATATATCCTCCATAACATCTTAACCACTGCATTCATAATCAGAGAGCTCCACAACAGTTTCAGGTTCGCCTTCCCTCAAACAATCCAGTGGAGGTATAGTCAAAGTCTCTTGTCTTCCATACGCGTTCCAACAAAAAGGGTCTTCTACCAATTCACCTTCATACGGCAAAAGCTCAATCTCAGAGAGAGTTATGTTTGTGCAAGCAACAGTGTCACTACAAGCAAAATGTATAGGAGGTGTTCTAACATCATAAGTTCCCTTTATTTTTCTGTAGGACACATTGTTTACGTAAATAGCCGATGTTTGGTTCATACACTCTTTCGATAAGCAGTAGAATTGGTCTATGTTGATGCAGTTTCTCACATTCTCCATTTGTATGTTGTCAAATGTTAAACCTGTCACTGATCCTGTTCCTCCTTGCCATGTTTTGATTCTTAGTCCGTTATCCGATTCTTTTATGATCGAATTTCGAACGGTTAGGTTTGAGACACATGCGTGTGAATTGTGTACTCCAAGGCTTCCAATGCTGTTGAAATCACAACACAATCAACACGGTCGTTAATCTGTTACAAGCCATAAAATAATACTACCGTCCAGATTACAAAAATACATCATATAGTGAAATGACTCAGATAACTCCTGTGAGGGTCGTCTTTACCGTTAAATTATGACTAAATAGAACTTCAAAAAATATTATCATAGTTAAATTGTGGATTGATAGTCATTTTTTTGTTTTGTTATGATTAAATCATAACTTATATAGAATTCTCAAAAACTTGAGATGGCTGTGAGGACTACTAGAGCTATGTCATATTTACAATTGAAAGTTTGAATCTTCTAACCATAAAAGTAATATAGTCACATAAATCTCCAAAAGAAGAACTAAATCCTGTGATCATTTGAACTTAGAAAGGTTTATATTTCAAACAAAAAATTTCCATTATTTATTTATTTTTCTTGAATATAAAATGTTATCTATTAAGAAACCAAGAGTTATTACACTCACGCTATAAGTTAAAGTCACTTTTCATTCATTTTTGCCTTTTGAAATGGTTCTTGGACCACACAAATTAGGTACATAATATATAAAAAAAACCATCAACTAATTTTGTTTTTTTATTAACCATAATTAATTGTTAGTTAAAAACCATTTTAACTAAAATAACAGAAACTACGTGACATACCTAATTCCGTGGGTAGGAGCACAAGTAACACCATCTACATTCACATTTGAACAACCAGGACCAATTGAAATGCAATCATCACCTAATAAAAAATAATGTAACATTTTCTAGATTAGTAAATAAATAAAAATCTTATAATAAAATTTCTATATTGAGAAAATTAATTAATGTTCTTTATTTTTCTTACCATTGCTTATCATGGAATTATAGATCCCAACTTCCCTTGTGTTTCCTAAGTGAATTCCATCAGTATTGGGACTAAGTTTTGGTGCAGAAATGGACAATTTATCAATTAGTACTCCTTCACAACCATCAAATTTCACATGGAATTGAGGACTGTTTTGTATTTTCAACCCACTTAACACCAAATTTGAGCTCATGAAGAACCTTATCATCTATACAAAAAAAGAGAAATAATCAATGAAACTTTTAATGTTATTAATTATTGAGGACTGTTATGTAAATTCTGAAAAGTTTACTCACTGTTGGGCTATCACATGGTCCTGAAATACTTTGTCCATTAGGAGCCTGAAATGTCAAAAAATTGTTACTAGAATTTAGTTAATAAAATGTAACTTCAAGGAGCTCGAGTTCGAATAATCTCAGAAACTGTTGTATAATGACTATTAGTGTCACTTCAAAAGATATAAATTTTGTATATATATAATCAAAATTATAGAGAACTAACAGGCAAATGGGTAACAAACTGTGCTGCTATTGGAAAAAAATATAGATAATGCAAAAATAATTTCGTTAATGTTAGTTAGTGTTACCCTGTGAGGTTTGCAAGGAAGATTCCACCATTTTTCGCCGTTGCCTTCGATAATTCCTGTCCCGTTTAGAGTCATTTGATCAAGTCTATAAAATACAAGCCATTGATTCTTACTATCTGCCTCAGGCCAACATTCGGGTCCATCTGGTGCCATCAAAGTTCCATCAATCTGTATACATTTGAATCTTGTTGGTTAATTATATATAAAAAAATTGTAGTAAGTTTATATTATACGGCCGAAATTGCATTTACGAAACCAGAGTTCTTTATATTGGTCTGTAACTGCAATTGCGGCCGCGGCGTACGTGAAAGATTGCGACAGTAACAACAATTTATAGGACTATGGAAATTTAAAAAGCATTCTTACTTGGAAAACTAGTCCTGGTTTGCATGGACCTGAAAAGATAGTAGAAGTGATTTTGAAGCAATAGTTTTCGGGAGCGAAAAGAACTCCTGATTCAACTGCACAAGCTGCTTTCCATGCTGCTCTAAATGCAGCTGTGTCATCAGCTTCACCGTCTCCGACCGCTCCGAACGACCGTACATCGAAAATGCAGTCTGAAGGAGATTCTCCAGGGTCATTTGGATACGGATATGGATCAGAAGGAACACTGGGAGGAGGAGGATTGAGAGAAGGAGGTGAAGGGTCACTTGGAGCAGGGGAAATTTTCTTTGGTTTCTTGTGATGATGGTATCTTCCTTCCACATTATGGATGAAAAGAATCATTGTTATCCATAGGATAAAAAACCAAAGAACATGACTCATGATGAATTTTGTACCAATGTTAAACCATAGAGATGATGTATATATATATCTGTGAAAATAAAATTCAAAATGGTCAAATTCAGAATTTTAATATTGCAAAGATAAATGAAGGAGATTAATTGAATTTTGAACTGATTTTCAGAATGTTCAAAGCAAATTGGTCTAGTAAGAGTATTCTGAAGCAAAATGTTAATATTTATACCAAAAAATAATAATTGAATGATGGCAAAGGAAAAAGTTCTCAAGCATAAGTTTTACACGTGTTGGTTTCTGATTGATCAAAAGTCTAGGCGTTTCAAAGAAAAGTTGGATGTGTTTAGAGACACTTTTTGAGGTCAAATTTCTAAAGTAACACTGGCATTGTGTGTGTTTTCTCCAACCTCATTTTTATGCCTAGCTTTCTACATTCATTTTAAACTATATTATTCATGTATTCGAGATTTACTAGAATCGAACTCAACAAGACTCATCAGAGTCATGACAGATCTCAAAACTTAAAAAATACTATCCGCTAAAAATATTTTTACATCAATGTTGAGAGTTGAATTCACAATTTTTAGATATGTGAGTCAACTTTTTATGATAAAGTCAACATTTCTCGATGTTAATTTAGTAACATCAATATTTTAAAATAATTTTGGAAAATTGAAAATGAGTTATTCTCTCATCATATTTTGTCATATAGTCACAAGACAGCTTTCTTTAAGAGTTTTTCCCTTGGAAGAGGCAAAAAAAAAAACACACACATCTCTAGAAAATAAATTTTAATCAATATACAAGTAGATGTTGCATGTGAATTTATGGCTATATATAAGTTAGAATCAGAACTGTAAAGAACAAAGTACTAACAGATAGTAAAAAAAAGAAGAAGAAAGCTACCCATCATAGGAATCTTATGCGTAAGAAATCTATCTATGCTATAGGAAAAAACATAAAAAACAGTTGAACTTACATAATGAATCACAACAATCTTTCTAGTTTATGACATATGAGGATTAAAGATTGTGATTTTCAACTTAATTTAAGTATTTATATATTGAATTAATATAATTGAGATTGAAATGTGAACGTTTTGTATTAGTATAAACCCTTTTTGAAAGGTTTGATAGGACAATACATAGAGAAGTGTAGGATTGGGGGAATGTGGTTTTGATGTAAAAGAAAAAGATATCGTGACTCTATGTTGTTGTTTAGCTCAATGTGGCCCTGAATGTATTGAAGGGAGCTTTATATTGGTACCCGACATAGGAATTAAGGCATTCACGGGTGGAATCAAATTCTCTATTATTCAAACCAAAAAACAAAGGCTAAAAAGAATGAAGAGAGAGAATGTGGAAAGTGATCTTGGCAATAGAAACTAGAACCGACATGGTATGTAAATATATTGGTTAAGGAAAATGACATTTTCACAAATTGTTATTCCTATATGCCATATTGATTAATTATTGGAATTTTTCTATAACATATTGGTTATAAGAATTTTATGCAATCATATTGTATTAATTGTTTATGGTGTCCTTGTTTTTATATTACTAATGAACTAGTAGGTATAACTAACTAGTAACTACTAGTTTAGTTTAGTTATTCATCTAACCATCAATTAATTAAATTTAATTAAGGACTAATTAGATTTTAGATCTTAATAGCCATCTTCAAGTTGAGCATAGTAAATGTTTGCGAGTTGTGGAGAATAAGTAGAGCCTTTGTTAAGAAATTTACGAATTGCTCTTGTGAAGAGATGGAAAGTAGAGGTAACAAGTTTTGTTGAACCTTTTCTTGTGAAAGATGGCAGATTATTTTTAGATATTATGTCCTCTAATGAAAAATTGGATTGGAAGTGACGTTCATTGAACATTGGCTATCACCATTAGAATTGGAGTTGAGCTTAATTTATCCATACAAAATCGACTTATAAGGTAAGGGGTGACACTATATATAAACTCTTTGGAAAATCTATGCATAACCAATGCGGAACTTTGAGATTTTATCAATAGTTACAATAGAAGGAAAGAGGTTTGGAACAAGTGATGCAAAGATCCTTCATTAGAAACATCGACCAAAGTCATTCGTAGGTGGCTGATGACAAAGCTTTGTACTCAGTTTCAGATGAATATCGAGAAATAGTTTGTTGTTTCTTTGCACGCTAAGAAATAAAGGAAGAACCTAAAAAGAAGTAATAGCCAAAAATTGATTTTCCAAATTCAATACAATCGGCCTAATCTGCATCTGAATAGCCAAGAATTTGATATTTTGAATTCTTATGGAACATGAGATCTCTACCAGGGTTGTACTTTAGATATCTAATGAATCACGGTAGGATCATGGAGAAATTAACTTAGTTATTGTGTAGCAAAAGTAATATATGGCATAATTGTGTTTAAATATCGCAATCTACCAATCAATCTTCTATAAGATCTAATGTCATCAAAGGTTTTTCCACCATTAGCGTGAAGTTTGATAGAAGGATCAAGAGATGTTGCAACTTGTTTGGAGCCAAGAAGACCATATTCATGTAAAACATCCAAGCAATATTTTTTTGGGATAGAGAAGTTTCTTCCTTTGAATGTGTCACTTACAAACCTAAGAAGTACTTGAGCAATCCTAAATCTTTGATGCTGAAATTTTTGTCAATTATGCCTTTAATTCTATTAAACTCTTATAATTTTCTAGCTAGTATAATGTCATAAACATATACTAGAATAATTGTAAATGTGTAAGGGGTTTTGAGAGTTAAAGAAGAATAATTTGATGTGGATTGAGTGTAACTTGTTGGATAAGTATTGAAGTCAAGTTCTCATACCATTTTTTAGCTAGCTTGCTTTAATTCATATAGATTTTTCAAGAGTTTGCAGACTTGGTTAGGAATATCACAAGGAACACCTTCAATGATGATCATATACACATTTTCTTGCAACTCTCCATGCAAGAAGGTATTTTTGAGTTTCAGTTGGTGAACAAACATATGTGAATTGCACCAGTTACAAGAAGGATTTTGATAGTTGTAAGTTTTTCCATAAGTGGCAGTGTGTCAAAGAAATCCAATCCTTCAACTTGATTGTATCCTTTGACTATAATCTAGCCTGATGTCGCTATAGTGCCATCAACCTTATGCTTAACCTTGTAAACACGTTTATTTCTAATAGGTTTATGTGGTATTTGGGTCGAACTCTAGCGTCGACATGAGTAACTTCATGGTTCGACAGGAGTTGTACATGTTGTAGTCGAAGTCTGTTCAAGCATGCTGTCGAAATATGTTAGCTTTTGTTTAAGTTAACATGTCGAATTGGGTCTTTCTTGAAAGCCCAATTGTTAAGTTAGCTTATAGCCTGATTTAACTTAGTAGTATATAAATAAACTAGTTCTCTCATGTTGTTGAGAGAGGTTAATTATTGTTATTTACGTGTAATCTTTGAGCCCTTATTGAGAAAGTGAATAGTAAAACATTTTAACCAATCCTTCTTTTTCTTCCTTCCTCTCTCTCTTTCATAAAACCTAATAGGATTTCTTGTGTTTGTTCAAGAAACTCAATCTTTATCTCATAAATTTTTTCTGTTATTGACGAAATTGTTTCACAATAAACTGGTACGATGAATGTTGAGAATAAGATGCCGTCAACAAAGTATAAGATTGAGAAATTCACTGGTGTGAATGATTTCGGTTTGTGGCACTTGAAGATACAAGCCCTACTGGTTCAACAAGGTTTTCTAGAAGCGTTGTAAGGATCAGAGAAGATGGATGTTGCCATAATGGAGAAGGAGAAGACAACGATGATCGAAAAAGCCCATAGTGACATTGTATTAAGCCTTGGTAATAAGATTCTCCGATTGGTTTCAAAGGAGAAAATTGCGGATAGTGTGTGGATGAAACTTGAACGTTTTTACATGAAGAAATTGTTGGTTAATCGTCTCTACCTGAAGCAAGCTTTGTATTCATTGAAGATGAGTGAAGACAAAGCCTTAGCTGGGAAGCTGGATATGTTCAACAAGTTGATTCATGATCTTGAGAATATTGAGGTCAAAATTGATGATGAAGATCAAGCATTGTTGTTGTTGTATTCTTTACCTAAGTCTCATGCTAATTTCAAAGAAACTCTCTTGTATGGAAGAGATTTACTGACCTTTGAAGATGTTCAATCTTCCTTGTACTCTAAGAATTTGAACAAACGAAAGGAGCGAAAACCATCTTCTGTTGGTGAAGGTTTGTCCATTAAGGAGAAATTCTTGAAGAAAGATGGTAGGTTTGAGAAGAAGAAGGTAACGTTCTAAAAAACTCTTATGGTGGTAATGCTCATACTATTAAGTGTTATCATTGTAAGTAAGAGGGTCATACAAGAAAAGTATGCCCTGATCGACTGAACAATCATGGTGGAAAGGATAATGGTAATACATCCATTGTGCAAGATGGTTATTGTTGCACCCCAAAATTTACCCTCTCATTTATAACCCTAATTGGTTTATGCTTCATTTCATTTGCATCATCAACCATTCATTGCATTGAATGCTTGAGACATGGGATCACATTATTTTTATGGCTTGGGACTTCTTTTTATTTCAAGTTTCTAAGCAGCAAGCATCAGAGGCTCCAACATTTATTTTGCTCGGTAATTTGGTACCAGACCATTCTTTTTTCCAGCAGGGTATTTTGAGTTAAAGAGGGAATTCACAACTTATTTCAGACATTATTCAGGTGCAATATCAAATAATAAGCTTCAGAGGCAAAACCATGCTCAGAACAAGTGGCAACAATTAGTTTTCCAAGCTTTCCCACCAAAAGGCACCAAAGTTCAAATTTTGAATGTGTTAATCGATTAACCATTTGCAAGGCAAAAGTGGTTAATCGATTAACCAAAGTGAATTTTGCCCAGAAAGTTCAAATTTCAGCACTGCAGCAGTTGCAATCCCACTTTGATCACTTGAATCCACATTTGCATCAGTAGAAGGATCTATAATGCCTCTAAAGTTTGATTCATTTTCCAAATTAATTTCACTTCCCACCAAAAATTCAAATAATTCCATTTCTAATCCCAAACCAAAATTCTAACCCACACTCCAAACCCCATTTACACTCCTAACTTAGAGCTTATTTAAGCTAATTTGCTCCAAACCTCATATAACTTCACTTATTTTACGATTTCACTACACTTCTCATTCCAATTCTTTCAACCTTTCTCTCATTTTTATCTCATTCCAAAACCCTCACCAAAGCTCCATAACCAAAAACTTCACAAATTGTACATTGCAATTTGTGAATTCTTGAGCTAAACCTCCATCATCTGTTGTTAAATTCTGAAGTTGTAACTTATTTAGATCTTGATCAAGTTTTGGAATCACTTCTTGAAGATATTTTTGCTTATTTTTGGATTATTGTTTGGATCTTCAACTTTTCTTGTTAAAGCTTCATAAATCTCTGGTTTTCTTGCTTTGATTCATCAATTTCAGTTTGACAACACTCACCAAAGCAAATCTCAACTTTGTAGGTTGGTAATTTTCAGATCTAGCTTTGATTTAGCTTAATTTTGCATTTCACAATGTAGATCCATTGATTTTTGATGTAAATTATTCCATTGTTTGATTTGATTGTTGACCTTGATGTTTGATGGATTCAATTGGTGTTTAATTATTGTTATTTGATGTAATTTTTGTGATGTGGAGATTAATTGATTAAGTTGCTGAAAAGTGCTTTTATTTGAATTTTATGTTGCTGTTTTTTTACAGTGTTAACAGATTAACCATTTGCTAGGCAAAAATGGTTAATCGATTAACTAGTGTATTTTTGCTGATTTTGAGTGTGTTAATCGATTTAACAAGTTTTGCCTAGCAAATGGTTAATTGATTAACACTGATGCAGAATATGATTTTTGTGCATTTTTAAGCTTGTTTTGATTTCTTTCCACTTTTAAACTTCATTGATTGATATGATGTATATTTGTGGATTATTCTTGAGCTGTTTCACTTCACTCTACAGTATGAATGTGATTCTTCGAGACGCGATGTATTGATTTTTATGATGCATGTTCATGATTATTTTCTTTGCATTCTTGATGCATTCTTCATGTTGTTTGCTTGCACATTGATGTTTGCTTGCTCTTGGTGCTTACCTTGCTGGATTCATGAAACATGTTCATGTTTGGTTTCAATTCCGCAAATGCATGTTTGTTTGAGATGATTAATTGTTAATGAATATGCATGTTATTCTTTTCAAATGCTTAAATGTGCAATATTATGGAAATTTATTCATGATTAATTGTTGATACATGTTCATTATTCAACCTTACTTGATACATGTTCATATTGGATCCTCACAATGTCATATGCATTTGTTGAAGTGTTGGTGGATAATCATGTGTATCCTTGAATGACTTGATTACATGTCAATTGTTGCTCAATCTTTGTCGTTTGCAATCTTGATGCTTGGTTTGATTTGTAATACATGCTCATGATTATTTATGCTTGTTGCTTACTTGTTGTATTGCTTTATTGTTGAATGCATGCATGCTGCCAGTGCATTTACACTTGTTGTCCTAAGCTATGCATGGTGTTAAATGTGCTCATTCTGCTTGCTGCATTTTACATATGCTCTGTCTTGAAAACATGAGTTGTTAAATGTTGTATCTTGTTCTTGTTGGATTTTGCAGCTGTTCTAAGCTGAAGCGTTGTTGTAGCTGCTGTTTTTAGTTTATTTTCTTTGTTTTGGTTGATTTACATGTTCCCTTAAGGCCTCATAGTCCAACTTAATTTTTGATTAAGCTTGGAGTAGGATAGACATTAAGAGTTTATACATGCATGATAACGTCCCTTTCGCATCCCAACTGCAGGGTCATATTGCATGATAACATCTAGGCAAAATTCCCTTAGATTTTCTCTTTCCCCTTTGAGTCTCTCTCTTCTTTCTCAAAACAAAATCAAAACACATAGTAAATACGATGAGTATTATACGCCACGAGCCTTAAGTACATGAGAAATGATGAGTGAGGAGTCTCTCCTTACTTCTTCCAGAGTGTTTAACATACGTCCCATTTGGGAGCGATCTTGAGACGCATTCGCTCCTATGTCATAGAATTTAGTGTAATAATAATCTAAAAAAAATCAATTCACTTCTACTAAAACTCTTAAACAGATTCAGATCATTCTATTCTTCGGGATTATTTGTCAAACATTTTCGGAAAGAGCATGTTATTTCCGTTCTACCGCAAACAGGCATCAACCCTAACTACTGGAACGCGAACTTAACATCGCTCATAAAAGACACTTAACAATTCGTGGCCGAACTACAAATGCTCTGACTTCTTCATTCTCTTCTGAATGAAGATACGTAGGCACAAGACAGCCAAGTCTTGGCGAGCACCCTTCCCATCCACCCGTAGTCCTCTGAACTACGTTGACTCTAACTTTCCCATTGCACGAGGGAATATGTAGGTCTAGGATGGCAAAGTCCTATAGAGTCTCCTTTTTTTCTTTCCCCTTTTCGTTTCCGTTAGCAATTAGGCTTTAGATTAACACACCCTTTGATTAGAATAACAAGAGTGGATCCCATTGAGTATAACGGACATGGGGGAGTGCTAATACCTTCCCCTTGCGTAAGGGAGTTGATTAGAACAAAAATGGCTTTCAAGAAAAATGATGACGTTGGTCGAAGCACCAACATCTTTGAAGAAGAGATGGAACAAGAAGGGATTCCTATTAAGATGGAACATGTTGATACCGAGTTGCATAACCCAAATGAAGTCGAAGAAGATTCATCAAGCCACCTCAGAGACTTGGTTATGCAGATCTCATAGCTTATGCCTTAATCTTTGAAAGTGAGGTTTTTGAAGAAGAACCTGAAGACTATAAGGAAGTTATGAGAAGTCGAAATAAGACTGAATGGCTGAAAGCCATGAAAGATGAGATGAAATCTTTTCATGATAATAACACTTGGTAAATGATCGAGAAATCTGTAGGGGCCCGATTAGTCAGCTCTAAGTGCATTTTCAAGGTTAAGGAAGGAATCAAATGAGTGATGTCGAAGCGTTTTAAGGCAAGCTTGGTTGCTAGGGGGTTCACTCAGAAAGAAGGTGTCAACCTTAATGATTTGTTCTTACCTATTGTAAAGCATATATCCATTAGAATATTGTTAGCCATGGTAGGGAAGTTAGATATAGAACTTGAATAGATGAATGTGAAGAAACCTTTCCTGTATGGTGATATAGATGAAATAATCCTGACGAGGCAACCTAAATGGTATGCAGAAAAGGGAATGGAAGATTATGTGTGCAAGCTGAATAGTTTTTTGTATGGCCTGAAACAATCTCCTTGAAAATGGAATAAGAGATTCTACAAGTTCATGGCACACATTAGTTTCACTAGGAGCCAGTTCGACCAATGTGTTTACTTCAGATTTTGACTTGGAAATTCACTTGTTATTTTGTTGCTTTATATGGATGACATCCTCATAGAAAGCAATAGTGTCTGATAGCATGAAAATGTATCGTATATTTTGACTCGATTCACATGCTATTTAGTGTATTTTTATTATGTTTTCTAGTATTATGCTGGTATTTTCCCTTGACTTCAGATGCATAGCCAAATAAGACCCGTTCACGAAGAAACGAAGTAAAAAAGACCAAAAACAGAGATTTTAGCATAAATTGTACACATGGCGTTGGCCATAGAGATAACTGCGAGGTGTGAGGCTTGTCCCAATACTCAACGATCACAAGACCAAGTCATGTTCATTTTGTGAACATGGCGGTCGCCATCCCTACATGGCGGTCGCCATCTTTGTATTTTTTGTTCCAGCCAAAGGCAGTTGGAGAATCACCCCCATGACTCCCATTTTCCTTTCACACGAAGTATGAAGCAATTACTTGATTTCTAAGGCCGAGTACCACTATAAATAAAACTTAGATTTCATATTTTAAGATCATCCAAGCTTAGTACAACTTAGGCCATAAATTTACATTCCAAAGTCGTTAATTCTTCACATCGGGGAGTTATCGCACTGTTCTTGTATAGAGTTTAGATTAGTTTATTTTATATCTTTTAATCCTGCCACCATTTACTTTCCGTCAAAGTTTATTTCCTGTATCATATTCAAGCCTCCGATTGGAGCAGGTTCTTAATATATTCCGCATTGTTTACTTTATTTCATCGCATTGGCTTACTTTATTTATTTTTTTGCACTACTTTACTTTATTTATTTCATTGCCCTTCCTTACTTTGATTTATTTCCATCGCACTACTTTATTTTGTTTACTTTCATTGCACCACTTACTTTTTCGCCTTACCTTACATTATTTACTTTCATTGCAACCAATTTATTTTTAAATCAGTTATTATGTTTAATTCCTTTTTTTTTTTTACAAAAATCAAAATATTTACCGTAACCATGTCCAGCTAAATCATTAGTGCTGGAATGTGAGTGTCACACCCTCATTTCCACCCAACTTTTCATATCATGAATTTGCCAGCAGTAGCATCCTTGGATGTTTGAAGCACAGAGATTAACAAGGATAGTTTTTGTGCCTCTTCAAAGCACTAGAAAGGTCCTAACGAAATTAGGTTTGAGCTATTACGAAACTTGGGAGTCGAGAAACCTAGAGTAGTCTTGGCTCACTCCTGATTAATTTGGAGGAGTACAAGCTTCAAGGAGTTTTTCACCTATGTCTGGTTCAAGGTCTTTCTTGATTAAGATGAGGATGTTGAACTTTGGAGTATTTTCTTTTAACTTAATAGAAGGTTCATGATTATGAGGGTGAGATTTTCAAGTCCACAACAAAAGTTCACTTTCTTGCCAAAAAAGTCCAATATTCTAATCCATTCATCCCTTTTCAAAATCCAAATCCATGTCAATCCTAGAATTTTAAGCTTGTAATAAATCTAAATTTATTCTCATTCCAAATCCATGTCAATCCTAGAATTCTAAGCTTGTAATAAATCTAAATTCATTCTCATTCCAAATTCCATGTCAAGTTTTTTTTTTATGACAAGATGTTCCAATTGTAATACATTTCTATTTAATTTTCAAGTTCAAAAAAAAAATCTTTCATGTTCAAAATTCTAATTTAAGTGCCCATTTAAATGCAAGTTTCAAGTTTCTTGTTTCAAGTTTTAAGTTTTCATCTCATATTTATCAATTCCAAGTTCATTCCCAATTTAAGTTTCAATTTGATCTAAGTTTATTTTAGTTTTCATGTCCCAAGTCATAAAAATTCAAATTTAATTGTCAAACATTCCAAGACTCAAGTTTGGAATTCATGACCAATTTTAATTTCCAAACTCATATCAAAATTCCAAGTCATAACCAATTTCCCTCATTTCATTTCAAATTACAAGTTCCACTTATCATGCCAAATGACAATTCAATGTCAAGTTTTAACTTGAATTTTCCATTTGAATTTTCTTCCTAAATTCATTCAAAGAAATTCAATTTCCATGCTAATTTATTTTCAAAGTGCAAATCTTTCAATTTCAATTACTTAAAGTTTCCAATTCATGTACAATTTCAAGATCTATTTTAGTTCAATTCCATTTTTCTTTCAAGTGTCAATCCTAATCCAAAATTAAAAAAAAAAACTAATCCAAAATCAATGCAAGACATTTCACATTCTAACTTCACCCTTTTCAAATTCAAAACTACCAAGTTTTCACTTTATTGCATTTCAAACTTACAATCAAGTTCTCTTTTCAACTTCAATACCACTCAAGTTAAATTTAAAGGACCAATTCTCATCAAGTTCAACTTCATTTTTTAAATTTCCATCCATAATTCAAATCTCAATTTCAAACTACAATTTTCTTTTCTATTCCTTTCAAAGTTATTACAAATCCATATCAATACCAATTTTTTTTCATTTGCAAGTTTAGGTTAATTACAAAGTGTGAGAATTTAAGTGACATGCCATGAATTACACAAATCCTAAGTCTAAAATCAAAGAATTTTTTTTCAACCGCCACCATGCCAAAGTATCTCCAATTCAAGCTTCATCCAAACCATGCCAAAGGTCTCCAAGTCAAATTCATCCAAGTCTCGCCTTCAAGCTTCATCCAAACCATCCAAGCATACCTACCAAAACAAGCAACATGTCAATTTTTCCAATCCTTTAACTCACATCCAAAAGAAAACCAATTCAAGTTTCATTACAAAAAAAATTCATATTTAAATTCATTTCAAATTTCCATTCAAGTTTCAAGACAAAGATTCGAATTCTTTTCAAATCCAATTCAAGTTTATTTCAAGCAAAAAATAATTTCCAAATTATCGTTAAAACTCACTCCAAATTCATTCAAGGACAAAAAAAAAAACATTGTCATATTCAAAGTTCAAACTCAATTTGTGTCATGCCACAACAAGTCATCAATTTCAAATTCCAATTTCAAGATCCCAACTTCAAGTCATTCCTATCTCAAGTCATACACACCAATTCATGTATTGTATTCATGATTCAACTCATATGTACACTCCATTATATTCTTGTCAAAATTCAAAATCATTCAAAATACAAACCAAAAATCAAAACCATTCCAAGTTTGAGAAGTCACAAACCAAAACGTACAATCGTCATGACCACAATTCAACTGATGGATTAAATTAAATTTCAAATGATTTCTTCAAACATTAAAATTCAGATTATATTTCAAGCATGGTCAATTTCGTCAAACCTATTCACTACAACAATTTTCCAAAACAGGTGTTGCTACTTGAAAAATGCAACGACGGAGAGGCGAGAATGAAAGACAGAAGAGTCGCCACCGAACTTTATTTATCCCATGAGGGGAAGGGAAAACATCAAGAAAACCCTAAGAAAAGAAACAGATAAGATGGTCTCGCGACCAAGAGAACGAGTTCGAAAGTCGGTTATGCAAAACGAAGGTATTAACACCCTCGCATCCATCGTACTCGATGGAAACCATTTATTTGTCTATGTGTGAAAGTATTTGCTAAAAGATTATTGCTATAACGCGTGTTCATAAGGGATAAAGAGAAGGGTTAGAAACAGGGAAAAGAGAGGTAACGGGGGAAGAAAGGAGACTCGGTAGGACTTCGCGGTCCTATGCCTACGTATTCTCAACAGATATGAGAAAGTCAGAGTCAACGTAGTTCGGGGAACTACGGGTCAAAAGATGGGAATGTGCTCGGCAAGGATTGGGGCCCTCGTGCCTACGTATCTTTAATTAAAAGAGGTAAAGAATCAGAGCAGTTGTAGTTCGGCCTACAATTTGCGGGGAAGTTCTGGTAGACGATGCTAGCATACGCATTCTAGCAGTTTAGATGTATTGTTGCTCGCTCGTTAGAGACTTAGGCGTTACCTATTTGCGGTAGAACGGACGTAGCATGTCCTATCGGGGAAAAGGATGGAAAAGAAAGAAGAGTGCTCGCCAAGACATCGCAGTCTTGTGCCTACGTATTCTCATCTGGCATGAGAAATCAGAGCAACGTAGTTCGTGAAATGGGCAACCGGTGTTTTTGTGGATGATATTATCGTACGCATTCTAGCAGTTTAGGTATTTTCCTGCTCGCTCGTTGGAGACTTAGGCGTTACTTGTTCGCGGTAGAACGGACGTAACATATGCCTTTCGAAAAGATTAATTTTCGCCATGCGAGGCAAGATGTCACATTTGATTTGTGGGAATTTGTTTATAAGGGTGAAGTATGTCATTGGATAGTAACCCCTTGCGGGTAGTACCCAATTCTTTATCTCAAAGTTTTATTATGAAAAGGTGTGGCGAATAGAGTCGCGTCTTCATATTGAAAGATGAGTATCGAGACCACACACTTTACAATGAGTATCCTGACACTCGGAGAGGAAGAAGTCTACAGTCAATCCTCTCTCTTTAATTCAATACAAATAGAACTTCATTCTCTTATTAAAAGGTGTTTTGATTTTGAATGGTAAGTGCTTTGCGATAGTGAACCCTAAAGGTAATGTCAAGCACTCGAGATAGGAGAAGGCCTACGCCTAACCACTCTACGACCATTCGAGTTTTATTGAGAAGAAAGTTTGAAAATTCACCCGGTACGAGACCAAGGTTTTAGAAGAAAAGTGTTTTGAAAAGAAGAAGATGGTGAATTGGTTTGAAAGTTGGTTGAGAAAATCCGCTTGACGTTGGATCAAGGGTTTGACTAGTATTCGCGTGCAAAAGCATGGTGGAATGGAAGTGGGTTTAAAAATGGCTCGATGACGAATCGAGAATTAGTTTGAAAACAGATATTCTAGTCCCTGGGGGTGCTCCTAGACGATAAGCCGCAGTCAAAGAAATACGAAATACGTACATCGGAAATGGGAGAGGGGTACATGCAAATTACACGGGATTGCAGGAAAATAAAAAGTCTCATTGTCAGGTAGCTCAAGAGAAAGCCGCGTGTGTGCAATGTGTCCTAAGCTACGCCTTTGAGCGAAAGTCGAGAAAAACTCCATGCTTGAGTTCCTGAAAATGTCCAAAGGTCCGTCACTCGGACAAACAAACAACAATCCACCAATTTTGAGTTTTATGGTTTCAATAATTTAGTAAGTGTTTGGAAAGAATGTGATGAAGAGATGAATATATACAAGATAAATATTAACAGGTATATAATAATATGTACAAGAATGTAATGACTGAATTTAAAGCAGATGATATTTGACAGAAAGTAAAGTTAGTGGTTAGTTTGTTAGTGAATTGAATCGGGACAAAATGTAATGCCAAACCGTCGTAGCTTGACTTATGATGGAAGTCGAACTATAGGATGTCGCATAGATTGATATCCGTGCAAAAGACAAGATAGATAAATGATATTGAGGATCATTCTCCGATTTAATCGTGTCACACGGACCAAAAGGGTGGGATCTCGTCTTAATCGCAACATTATGTCAATTAATCGAAGGTAGCCTATCACGATCCCAAAGTAAAGAAAATGACCCAACTGGTCATTTTCCATAGATTTAAAATGTGGTTTGGTCATAGGCGTTGAAACAAACGCCGGTGCAAAAGATCTAGGGTTTGAGGCGACATCGAGATTCGCAACAAGTTTGGTAGTAGAGGTGGATTTGGTTAAAGATTTCTTGAACGCCGGAGAAGAAGGTTAGAATT
This sequence comes from Lathyrus sativus, assembly GCA_963859935.3. Taxonomy (NCBI): domain Eukaryota; kingdom Viridiplantae; phylum Streptophyta; class Magnoliopsida; order Fabales; family Fabaceae; genus Lathyrus; species Lathyrus sativus. The sequence goes on from OZ012735.1 coordinate 116,457,441, forward strand.
TGGCTGATTTGAGGGGAACGGAGAAAGAAGGAGGAGTACTGTTGGTGCAATCGGAGAGTGGATTTCTGCGACTGAACCTTCGTTTTCGTTCAGATTCCATTGTTAGGTTTTTGTGTGATTCACGTTAGTGAGGTGGAGGAGGAAGAAATGGGTTTGTGAAATGGCGACAGCGGTGAGATGAAGAGGTTTGAGTGTTACGGCGGAAAGGTTTGAGGGAGGAAGAAGAAATGGGTTTGGGATGTTTTCGTGAATTGGTCGGAGGAAGAGAAGAGAGGAGAGTTGATGGCTGTAGCGAGTTGAGGAAGAGGTGAAGGTGAACGGCGAAAGGAGAGAGGGAGAGGTGAAGGTTAACGGCGCCGTGGGGTTTGAAGAAGAGGCGACCGACTTAGGGTTTTTCTGGATTGAGGTTGATGAACGAATAGTGAAGGGGGGCTAGGGTTCCAAATGTAGAAGACAAACAGTGTCTTTATAGGTGTTACTCTTTATGTTTTTTTTTCTTTTTAATTAATTTTTTCCTTTTAATTTTATAATAAACCTAATTTCTAATCTATTAATGTAAATAAAAATTCTGACTAAGTTCTAATCTAAATTAAATAAAAAAATCTAACCTAATTATAATAATAATTCTAACTTAATTCCTAATTAATTATGTAATTCTATTTCTAATTAAAATATATTTTTAATTCTAATTTATAAAAAAAACTAATTCTATTTTCTAAATTAAATTCTAAATCTAAAATCTATCTAAATCGTAATCTAATTTTAATAAAACTCTAACTTCTAATTCAAAACTATTTCTATATTCTAAATAAAATCTTAAATAAAACTCTATTCTAATTTTTAATAAAAATTAAAATTCTAATTAAGTCTGTTTTCTAAACTAATCAATTAAAAATTCTAAATCTAGACTATTCTATTAAAAATTCTAATTAATAATAACTTTCTAAATAAAATTCTAATAAAAATTCTATTATAATAAGAAAAATCTAATTCTAATTTTTAAATTAAAACTAAAATTCTAATTAATTTCTAAATCCTTTTTTTTTGTATTTTCTCTTTTAAATCAATTCTAGTTCTATTTCTAATCTAAACTAATTAAAAACTAATTAACTCTAAAACAAAAACTTACTATTATATTAACAAATTATAAACATGGAATTATAAAGCAAAAATAAATCACAAAATGCCACGAAATAACAAAAAAAAAGGGCGAACACCGAAATGCAACAAAATTATCAGCACGGACTGAACCACCAAGAAGAGAACAACCTCTCACTCGATTTCGACATAAATCTCATCTAGTTTAAATTGTCTAAAATGCGAACAAAGCGGCTGTAATCCCAATAAATCCATTCCGGCTGATAACATGGACAGTATGCGGGAAATGAACGACCTAGATGATATGTAGATGAATGCGAAGCAAAAGCCAGTCAAAGTTAGAAAAGGCGAGAGCAAATTTTGGGTGCAACAACTGCCCCTATTTAATCGACTTGGACCTGAAGGTATGAAAAGCAACCACTTTCAAACATTCAAGGTAAAAGGTGATTGAATACAAAAGAACCCAGAAATTTGCAGTCTGTTGGGATGTATGCAATTGGAGCCCGGTCACACATCGTCGAAACAAAAAACTGCTAACCAAAAGATAGACATCCTCGACACGAAGTCAGAACAAAAACTGCTAACCAAAAGATAGACAGCCTCGACACAAAGTCGGAACAAAAGAAACTGCTAACCAAAAGTTAGACAGCCCCGACACGAAGTCGGAACAAAAAACTGCTAACCAAAAGTTAGACAGCCTAGACATGAAGTCGGAACAAATACTGCTAACCAAAAGCTAGATAGCCTCGACACGAACTCGGAACAAAAAAATGCTAACCAAAAGTTAGATATCCTCGACACGAAGTCAGAATAAAAAACTGCTAACCAAAAGCTAGACAGCCCCGATACGAAGTCAGAACAAAAAACTGCTAACTAAAAGTTAGACAGCCTATACATGAAGTCGGAACAAAAAACTGCTAACCAAAAGTTAGACAGGCTCGACACGAAGTCGGAACCAAAACTGGGATAAGCAGGAAGTAGAATAAACCGATTTACAACCTGGAAAAGTGAACTCTGCCGGGGAAAAAGAAACTTAAACAAGCAAACTCTGTTGGGGAGCAAAAGATAAGATGAAAACATCTACCGATGATTTTTGCTGGGGCCAAGTACCGCAAAGGTTCATGAATTACGTTGTTATCTACTAGAGAAATGTTTGGTGACCAAATATATCAACCTGGCTTATGCTTCGTATGCGTATGTTTGAATATTGCGTAATGCTCCACACAAAATGGAAATGCTACGCGTTTGAGGATGTAAATGCAAAGATGATAACTATATGTAGATGCAGGCTCGGGCTGCCGGGGAAAGAAAGATGCCCCAGGTATGATTGGACTTTGGGTGGGAAGTACCAGACAAAAACTGGTATTCGAAGAGTAGACTACCAGACAAGAACTGGTGGCGAAAGGTTAAGTTGTCAGACGAGACCTGACTTTGTGGTTTGCCAGACAAGAACTGGACTTTAAGACGATGTTTACCAGACAAGAACTGGTTAAACGGTTAGCCAAAGAATGGGTGACCAGACAAGAACTGGTATTTGGTGAAGGGTTGACCAGATGAGAGCTGGTTTGAAGGTTTTCCAGACAAGAATTAGACTTTAGAAATGTTTTGGTTACAAAGTTTTGACAGGTAATTGGTTGTGGGGGATGAAACCCAATGATAGAATGCAAGGATATGAAGATTCCTTGATAATGGAAGGGATGCTCTTCTACAGCAAGACCTTTTCTAGAGGTTAAGGTTATGATGATGGTGTTCTGGCACGATTCTCCGACACTTATTTTGAACTCAACAGTTGCTGATGTGAATGAACTTGCTCGAGTAGCTTACCCCAGTGTAGTTCAAACTTGAAAAGAAAGTAGCTTGCCATGAGATGACCTCGAGATGGCTTGCCTCAGATTTTGTATCACGAAGAGATTCATCCTTGTTAGCCGATTCTCATGGTGGTTAGCTTCAATATACTCTTGAAGTAGCTTGCCCCTGAAAGAGCGTTGAAGTGACTTAACTTGTCCTGAATGAATATTGGAGGGATCTATCCTCTAATTAAAGAAACTCTGGATGACCTGCCCCTGATTGGTAGAATCTCGAGATGATTCACTTCTGATCAACTGGTTCTTAAATGACTTGCCCCATAATCAACCGATGTTTGGGGTTTTGCCTTAGACTGACTGATTCTAAGTTCGTGGGATGACAATGCCCCAGATCCATAAAGCTACATGGTGTACTCGATTATGATCCAGACTGCTGAATGATTCAGTCCTGTTTGATTGCTCCCTGTTGGAATTTCCTTGATACCAACTACTGACTTGCAATTAAAATTGTTTGTTCACGAATGGTAATCTTAATGCGAAGTTCATGCAAGTTTTGAAAGAAACGTCATTTATTAAGTGTCGTGATAGTGAGACGAACGGACCGTTAGTTGAAACGTTATGTTAACTTGATCGATGTGAAAGATATAGCAAGGATACTGACACCAATACTGATGATTAACAAATATGTGAGGAGTCAGTTTATGCAACCTTGCAATAGTATGCTTTCAGAATAAACCTCGCCTCAATTAGGTCTTTTGAGGGTTGTAACGTAGTCTGGTTCACGGTTATAAAACAAAGGATATTAGGCTCAAAGTATGATTTGTACCCTCCCTTTCTCTGTGATGATCTCCAATTCTACGTTCAGTTAATTCTTCACACGTTTACCTTGACGGTGTAAACTTGATGATTCAAGGTTTATTTGAAATGGAAGTCACCTTATTTGGTTTTTTGATGGATGCCAGTGACCCTTTGATTTGGGTGGCCACCGAATCTTATTTTGTTTTTGTTGAGGATTTGAGAACCTCTTTTGATTTTGTTTTCGATCTCTAACTTTTGCATGGGCTGATTTTGCTTGTCAGATCCGTTGGGATTGCCTTGATTTTTGCCTATGTCTCCCTTTGAGGTGCTTGACTTAGCTGGCTTTCATTTTTTTTGGATTTTGTTGGAGGATAGTGACTGCCGTGTCATGGGTTATTGATGAACAACTGTCTTCTGGATTTTGCTTTGTTGATTCAAATGCGGGATTGGATTAACTGAACACTACCCTGCCCCAGGTTGAGTGTTAAGGGTTTGAATATCCGAAGGAAATTGCTACTTCTAGGCTCGAAGTGGTTGACTAGGGATTAACTCCTTATATCTCTGGTGTTTAGGGGATTTGAAACAATGCATGTACATCATTAACGAGATTCTGTCTGAAAGCATACGGTTTGCAATTATGGGTATTTTGTTTGCGTCATCCTCCCTCCAATCTTTGCTAGAACAACTGCAATAAAGTGGAGTAGATAAGAGGTGTATGTGTCTGTGCTTCACAATAAATGAGAAAATGAGCGAATGCGACATGATTAATTATGAAAATGCATAATCACTTTATTAATATTACCATTCAAAACAACAATGTTTAAAAACAAGTAGCAATTAACAGAATGTAAACTACAAATGCAAATGATAGAAGTGCCCAAGGACTGCCAATGTTAAGGATGTCTGCTTGTCTAAACCACTGGCTTCTGGAAATGACCCTTGAAATCTTTGAGCTTAGACAGCTGAGAGGTTGACATGGACAACCAAAGTTCCTTTTGGAAAAGATATATACCCTTTGTCGATCAATTGTTGCACCTTGGCTTGGAAGACTTTGCAATCTTCGGTTGAGTGCCCCATGGATCCTCCATGATATCCACATTGAACATGGGGATTGTACCCAGGAGGGTAAGGTTCTGGCACAAGCTTAAGAGTTTTAGGCTCCACCAACGAGTTTTGAAGCAGATGCGGCAGAAGCTGACATTGTGACATAGGAACTGGATGAAGAGGAGCATTCCTTATTTTCAAGTTTTTGCTAGGCCTATGTTGATTCCGGCGCTGATTTTGATATCCTCGATCATGAGCTCGTTGATTTGCATGAGGAGCAATCCATGGTTTATAGGCTAAAGCTTTAGGCATTGATGGTTTCCCACGAGGATAATATGGCAATGGAAATGATGCTTCTTGAGTAGACGAGGGACCATAGAGCTTTGTTGGTTCACCATGAGAATACTCAATATTTGCTATGGATGAGTTAGTTTCTTCCTCATGGATATCGCTGAAAGATTCAATCTCACTAGCCTGGCTGCTTGAGGCATCCTGGATTTGTCTGTTTTTAAGGTAACTCTCGACGCGTTCTCCTACTATTACAAGATCAGAGAAACTTGATAGCGCACAACCAACTATTCTTTCAAGATAAGAGCCATGCAAGCTATTTATGAACATGTCAATCAATTCCCTGTCCGAGAGTGCTAGTTGTACTCTTGCTGCGAATTCTCTCCACCGCTGTGCATATTCCTTAAAAGATTCATTTCCATTCTGAGATAGGCTTTGCAACTGCATGCGGATGGGAGCCACGTCTAGATTGTACTGGTAATGCTTTAGAAAAGCGCTAGCTAAGTCCCTCCATGATTGGACATGGCTTCTTTCTAGGTCCATGTACCAATTTAATGATGCCCCACTCAAACTGTCTTGAAAACAATGAATCAACAACTTATCATTATGAGTATAGGAGGTTATTTTTCGACAGAACATCACCAAATGACACCTCGAGCAACTAAAGCCTGTGTACTTCTCGAATTGGGTACCTTGAATTTTGGAGGAATCACCAGGTCTGGCACTAGACACATATCAGCAGCATCGAGGTCGGGTATATCAGGAATTTTCATAGCTTGAAGTCTCTCGTCAAGGGCATAAAACTTTTCTTCCATGAGACCAGTCAGTGGCATCCTCTGGGGTCGAGTAGGAATGTTTACTTGCGAAGGATGGTCATCCGGCGGAAGATCGTACATTGGATTATTCGTCACAGTAAATCCTGGTAGGGACTCAACATTCTGGAAATCGTTCTCTAGCATAGCTACCTCAGCTTGCATCGTCTGACTGACCTTTCCAGGTATGTAAGCTCCTCTTGCTTCAAATGCTTCACATCTCTCACAAGTTCAATGGGAGTGTCGGTAAATCAACTGTGGGTTATGAACAGAGGATGGGTAAGCTCTTGGTATCTTGGTTAGAGAAGAAAATGCAAAAAGATGCAGAGATGCTTATACAAATGCAATATTATGAGTGCACATGAGAACATGTCAACAATAAGGATCAAGATCACAGATCCTGCAAGGATACAATAATGAGATATCCCTCACCACGGGTGGGCAATCTACTGGTTTATATGAGGGTAACCCGAAGGATTTAAACAAAGTCCTATGTACTAACCCTAAAAAATTTTCCATCATAACGACGATTCGTAAGACGGTAATCCCTTCAAAGGATGAACACAGAGTTATGTTTTAGTAACCTTCGGAATAAGGTTCTACAAAAGGTCCTCAGAGTCACGAACTTCTAGGTCGGAAATAAAGACGCTGTTACGACTAATCGTAAGACATAATCATCCCAAAGGGGTCTCATCTGAGCGGTGGAATTCAAACCAACTCAACGAGTCCTAAGTCTCACAAATCAGAAAGAAACCACCTCCTAATCATAGTGTATAGTAGAAAGCTCGGGTAGAAAGATTTTATCCTCACAAACCATCCCAATAAACCCAACCGGTACGAGGAACAAAACACAATAAATAAACAAAAGCAAATACTTCAAACATGCGGCTAACAAACTAGGCTTGACTTGCCAGGTTTCCCTAGCAGAGTCGCCAGCTGTCGCTACTCGAAAAATGAAACGACGGAGAGGCGAGAATGAAAGACAGAAGAGTCGCCAACGAACTTTATTTATCCCAGAGGGGAAGGGAAAACATCGAGAAAACCCTAAGAAAAGAAATGGATAAGATGGTCTCGCGACCAAGAGAACGGGTTCGAAAGCCGGTTATGTGAAGGGAAGGTATTAGCATCCCTCGCATCCATCGTACTCGATGGGAACCATTTGTTTGTCTATGTGTGAAGGTATTTGCTAAAAAGTTTATTGCTATAACACGTGTTCCTAAGGGATAAAGAGAAGGGTTAGAAACATGGAAAAGAGAGATAACGGGGGAAGAAAGGAGACTCGGTAGGACTTCACGGTCCTATGCCTACGTATTCTCAACAGATATGAGAAAGTCAGAGTCAACGTAGTTTGGGGAGCTATGGGTTAAAAGATGGGAACGTTTTCGGCAAGGATTGGGGCCCTCGTTCCTACGTATCTTTACTTAAAAGAGGTAAAGAATCAGAGCAGCCGTAATTCGGCCTACGGTTTGCAGGGAAGTTCTGGTAGACGATGCTAGCATACGCATTCTAGCACTTTAGGTGTATTGTTGCTCACTTGTTGGAGACTTAGGCGTTACCTGTTTGTGGTAGAACAGATGTAGCATGTCCTTTCGGGGGAAAGAATGGAAAAGAAAGAAGAGTGCTCGGTAAGACATCGTCGTCTTGTGCCTACGTATTCTCATATGGCATGAGAAATTAGAGCAACATAGTTCGTGAAATGGGCAATCGGTGTTTTGTGGATGATGTTATCGTACGCATACTAGTAGTTTAGGTGTTTTACTGCTCGCTCGTTGGAGGCTTAGGCGTTACCTGTTTGCAGTAGAACGGACTTAACATATCCCTTTCGAAAAGATTAATTTTCGCCATGCGAGGCCAGATGTCACATTTGATTTGTGGGAATTTGTTTTTAAGGGTGAAATATGTCATCGGAGTAACCCCTTACAGGTAGTACCTAATTCTTTATCTCAAAGTTTTGTTATGAAAAGGTGTAGCGAACAGAGTCGCGTCTTCATATTGAAAGACGAGTATCAAGACCACACACTCTACAGTGAGTATCTTGACACTCGGAGAGGAAGAAGTCTACACTCAATCCTATCTCTTCAATTCAATACAAAGAGAACTTCATTCTCTTATTAAAAGGTGTTTTTATTTTGAATGGTAAGTGCTTTGTGACAGCGAACCCTAAAGGTAATGTCAAGCACTCGGGATAGAAGAAGGCCTACGCCTAACCATTCTACGACCATTCAAGTTTTATTGAGAAGAAAGTTTAAAAATGCACTTGGTACGAGACCAAGGTTTTAGAAGAAGAGTGTTTTGAAAAGAAGAAGATGGTGAATTTGTTTGAAAGTTGGTTGAGAAAATCCGCTTGACGTTGGATCAAGGGATTGACTAGTATTCGCGTGCAAAGGCGTGGTGGAATGGAAGTGGGTTTGAAAATGGCTCGATGACGAATCGAGAATTAGTTTGAAAATAAATATTCTAGTCCCTGGGGTGCTCCTAGACGATAAGCCACAGTCAAAGAAATACGAAATGCGTACATCAGAAATGGGAGAGGGATACATGCAAATTACACGGGATTGCACGAAAATAAAAAGTCTCATTGTCAGGTAGCCCAAGAGAAAGCCGTGTGTGTGCAATGTGTCCTAAGCTACGCCTTTGAGCGAAATTCAGGCAGAACTCCATGTTTGAGTTCCTGAAAATGTCCAAAGGTCTATCACTCGGACAAACAAACAACAGGCCACCAATTTTGAGTTTTATGGTTTCAATAATTTATTAAGTTTTTTGAAAGAATGTGATGAAGAGATGAATATATATAGGATAAATCTTAACAGGTATATAATAATATGTTCAAGAATATAATGACTGAATTTAAAGCAGATGATATTTGACAGAAAGTAAAGTTAGTGGTTAGTTTGTTAGTGAATTGAATCAGGACAGAATGTAATGATAAACCGTCGTAGCTCGACTTATGATGGAAGTCGAACTATAGGAGGTCGTGTAGATTGATATCCATGCAAAAGACAAGATAGAGAAATGATATTGAGGATGATTCTCCGATTTAATCGTGTCGCACGGACTAAAAGGGTGGGATCTCGTCTTAATCGCAAACATTATGTCAATTAATCGAAGGTAGCCTATCACGATCCCAAAAGAAAAGAAAACGACCCAAATGGTAATTTTCCATAGATTTGAAATCGATAAGGTTATCGACTTCGATAAAACGGCGCTTACGAATAAAAGACTTCATAGATCGAGAACGAAGAAGAAATGAGGAGAGAAAGAAGGTGGTCTCGGATCCAACATTATTTACCAATAGTTTGACTAGTAACGATTTACGGAAGTCTCGTCATCGACCGAAACGAAAACAAAATAAATTGGAAAAGATGATCCAAACGTAAATGAAGATACTAATAAGGATTATTAACAAAATGGTTTGACAAAAATTATCCAAAAAGCTATACAAAGTTCTTAATAAAATCTAAAACAAAAATATTAGTAAAAGAAAATGAATTCTAAAAAAAAGAACTTCATACTAAAAACTATAATCAACTTTAAAAAAATAACTTATTTAAAAAAATATATTAACAATTCTAAAAAAGAAAAATCATTTTAAAAAATATTAGAAACTTCTAAAAGTTAAACTGAAAATACATTTACAAAATTTCTAAAAAAACTAAATTATCAAAATATATTAACAACTCTTCTTGAAAATTAATTTAGAAAAATTTATTAACAACCTAAAAGCTAGTTTGTTAAAATATATTAAAATTCTAAAAATTAATTTGTAAACTAATATATCAACAAATCTTAAGAAAAACCAAATTGAAAAATAAAAAGGGGGTATGTATAGAAAATAAGGTATGGTGTGCTGGCTTATTTGCAGCTTTCCCTGGTCCTTCCATTTGATGGGCACACTTCTAATTGGAATAACCACTTCCTTCTCTTTATCATTTTTTTTAATTGAAGAATGTATTCGGTCATAGACTACCGAAAGAGGCGCAAAAGCCTCACGACCAACAATCCCACGAATTGACGATGTTTTGGTCAAAGGCGTTGAAACAAACGCCGGTGCAAAAGAGCTAGGGTTTGAGGCGGCATTGAGATTCACAGCAAGTTTGGTAGTAGAGGTGGATTTGGTTGAAGATTTCTTGAATGCCGGAGAAGAAGGTTTGAATTTGGTTGATTTGAGGGGAACGGAGAAAGAAGGAGGAGTAGTGTTGGTGCAATCGGAGAGTGGATTTCTACGACTAAACCTTCGTTTTTGTTCAGATTCCATTGTTAGGTTTTTGTGTGATTCGGGTTAGTGAGGTTGAGGATGAAGAAATGGGTTTGTGAAATGGCGACGATGGTGAGTTGAAGAGGTTTGAGTGTTACGGCGGAAAGGTTTGAGGGAGAAAGAAGAAATGGGTTTGGGTGGTTTTTGTGAATTGGTCGGAGGAAGAGGAGAGAGGAGAGTTGGCGGCTATAGCGAGTTGAGGAAGAGGTGAAGGTGAACGGCGAAAGGAGAGAGGGAGAGGTGAAGGTGAATGGCGCCGCGGGGTTTGAAGAAGAGGCGGTCGGCTTAGGGTTTTTCTGGATTGAGGTTGATGAATGAATAGTGAAAGGGGGCTAGGGTTCCAAATGAAGAAGACAAACAGTGTCTTTATACGTGTCACTCTTTCTGCTTTTTTCTTTTTTATTAATTTTTTCCTTTTAATTTAATAATAAATCTAATTTCTAATCTATTAATGTAAATAAAAATTCTGACTAAGTTCTAATCTAAATTAAATAAAAAAATCTAACTTAATTATAATAATAATTCTAACTTAATTCATAATTAATTATCTAATTCTAATTCTAATTAATAAAAAAAACTAATTTTATTTTCTAAATTAAATTCTAAATCTAAAATCTATCTAAATCCTAATCTAATTTTAATAAAATTCTAACTTCTAATTCAAAACTATTTCTAAATTCTAAATAAAATCTTAAATAAAACTCTATTCTAATTTCTAATAAAAATTAAAATTCTAATTAAGTCTATTTTCTAAACAAATCAATTAAAAATTCTAAATCTAGACTATTCTATTAAAAATTCTAATTAATAATCTAAATTAATTTTCTAAATAAAATTCTAATAAAAATTCTATTCTAATAAGAAAAATCTAATTCTAATTTCTAAATTAAAACTAAAATTCTAATTAATTTCTATATATTTTTTTTGTATTTTCTCTTTTAAATTAATTCTAGTTCTATTTCTAATCTAAACTAATTAAAAACTAATTAATTCTAAAACTAAAACTTACTATTATATTAACAAATTATAAACATGGAATTATAAATCAAAATAAATCACAAAACTGCTACGAAAGAACGAAAAAAGGGACGAATACTGAAACGCAACAAAATTGTCAGCACGGACTGAACCACCACGAAGAGAACAACCTCTCACCCGATTTTGACATAAATTTTATCACTTGAACTGGTTTAAATTGTCTAAAATGCGAACAAAGCGGCTGTAATCCCGATAAATCCATTCCGGCTGATAACATAGACAATATGTGAGAAATGAACGACCTAGATGATATGCAGATGAATGCGAAGCAAAAGCCATTCAAAGTTAGAAAAAGCGAGAGCAAATTTTGGGGTGGAACAACAAGACTCAATACCTACACTCAACCCAAATTCATATGTCATACCAAGTTCAAATTAATCACAAAGCATATGACCAATTCAGAATTTCCATTGCATATCATGTCTATTTTAGTGTAAAAATCATGAGAATACACAATGTTATCCATGTTTTTTAAACAATAACAACAAGACAAGTTCAATAGGGACCACATGAGAGCAAAAGGCAGAATTAACAAAAATGGCAAAACAAAAGCAACAACAGAAGTTCATAGTACCATAACCTTAACACAAAGGTGGAAAGAGATAAAACTACAACAAGAACCACACAACTAGAGTAGAGCAGTATATTTAGAATTTTTCACATAGTTTATTTGAGGAACCCTAGTTGAGCTAATATATAAAGGAGTTTCATCTCAGAGAAAATGGGAGAAGTTTTGGTTATACAAAAACCCTAACGACGATTGTGAAAAGAAGGGTAAGAAGAAACAAAAGGGAAGCTCGTACCTGCGTTTTTGAGTCTTCAAGGGTGAGTCATTTCACTTCAATCTCCTTTCTCTGCGAATCTTTGTTAGCCTGATTGTATCGCATCTTTTATTTGCATTTTTGCCATATGATTTAACGAAGCTTGGGTTTAGGGTTTTGAAAGAGGGAAGGTCTGATTCAGTTGATTTATTAGGATTTTGTTGAAATAAGAGGTGGATTTGGGTTCAGGAGATCGTTTTAGAGGGGTCAGTGTTTAAACCGTAGCGAGGGGACGTATTATCGCCGGAGAAGACGACGGTTTCTGCCGCGGTTCGTTTCCTCCGACGGACTATCTTTAGTTTTCTAGCGAGTTTTGTTTACAGAGTGAGATGATACACTTTGAGAGAATGAGCGTTTTATTTAAGCCTTGCTGTACGTTTTACTTTCCACTTAAATGGTATATTATGTTCTATTTCAAAAAATAATTTAATTAACACATTAATATATTACCAATCTCAATTTTTTTCCCATGAATTTTCATGATAAAAGGCAATCAATGACATTTAAAATGGTTGAACAATAACGTTTTACATTAATTTAGTTGCTTCCAATTTCTTTTTTTTTTTTTTGTTTATTTTTCATAATCAATTTTAATAATAGTAAGAGTTACTACATGAGAAGTAAAAACGGAAGGGTGGATTTCACATGTGTTTCTCAACTTTAATTTTTTTTTACTTTTAATATTAGTGTTAAAATTAGTATTAATTTTTTAAAATTAATTTTATTTTTTTAGAATTAGTTTTAATTCTACTTCTTTTAAAATTATCAATCCAAGAAATAAACAAAAAAATTAGTTTTGATTTTTAACTTTTTAAAAGTTTTAAAATTAGTTTATATTTTTAGATTTAGTTTTAATTTTTTTAAAGATTATTAACCTAAAGAGAAAATAACTCAAAAAGAATTATTTTTTATTTTTAACTTTTATTTTAATTTTTAGAATTAGTTTACTTTTTAGATTTATTTTTTTAAATTTTTTATAATTAGTTTATCTTTAGATTTGATTTGATTTTGAGCTTTTATTATAATTTTTAGAATTATTTTACTTTTTAGATTTACTTTATTTTTAGAATTAGTTTATCTTTATATTTGATTTCATCTTGAGCTTTTATTACAATTTTAGTTTACTTTTTAGATTTATTATATTTTTAGAATTAGTTTATCTTTAGATTTGATTTGATTTTGAGTTTTTATTATAATTTTTAGAATTAGTTTACTTTTTAGATTTATTTTATTTTTAGAATTAGTTTATCTTTAGATTTACTTTCATTTTGAGTTCATATTATAATTTTTAGAATTAGTTTACTTTTTAGATTTATTTTATTTTTAGAATTAGTTTATCTTTAGAATTAAATTCATTTTTTTATAACTTTTATTATAATATTTAGAATTAGTTTACTTTTTAGATTTATTTTATTTCTAGAATTAGTTTATCTTTAGATTTAATTTCATTTTTCACTTTTATTATAATTTTTAGAATTAGTTTATATTTTAGATTTATTTTATTTTTAGAATTAGTTTATCTTTAGAGTTAATTTCATTTTAAACTTTTATTATAATTTTTTGAATTCGTTTATTTTTTAGATTTATTTTACTTTTAGAATTAGTTTATCTATATGTTTAATTTCATTTTTAACTTTTATTATAATTTTTAGAATTAGTTTATATTTTAAATTTATTTTATTTTTAGAATTAGTTTATCTTTAGAATTAATTTCACTTTTAACTTTTATTATAATTTTTAGAATTATTATTTTTTAGATTTATTTTATTTTTAGAATTAGTTTATCATTAGAATTAATTTCATTTTTAACTTTTATTATAATTTTTAGAATTAGTTAATTATTTTGATTTATTTTATTTTTTAGAATCAATTTATGTTTAGAATTAATTTAATTGTTAAATTTTAAATTATTTTTAGAATTAGTTTATTTTTTAGAATTTTTTTTAATTAGTTTAATTTTTAGATTTAGTTTAATCTTTACAATTAGTTTAAATTTTTAGTATGAGTTTAATTTTTGAATTAGTTTATTTTTACCTCTTTTAACATAACCAAATAATAAATAAGGAGAAAAGGGTTTATTATTATTTATATTAAATATATTTATTTAATATTAATCAATTCAAGTGTTAATTAACTTTTTTAAATATTCAGTTTAATTTAATAATAATTTATGTGTATAACTTTGTGAGTTTGGACTTGTGTTCTCGAACCGACTAACTTAACTTTGTCTTACTCATATTGTGTGTTTATATTGTGATGATACCACTTTGACTTAGTTTTCCAAACCATTTTCAAAATAAATTCTCGATTCAACGTCGAGCCATTTTTCATCCTTGTAAGTCGATCTCTTTTTAAGCGTCGCCATCAACCTTTTTGATCACCATGCACAACATTCATAGCTTACTCCCGGACTTCCTTACAGCGAGACCTATTCGATCAACTATTCCTAGTTGGTCGTTTAGAAGACTAGTCCACTTTGCTAGTGCACACGATTACAATTTAATTCAATTGCTTTCATTTACTTGTATGATGGTTCGAGTCGAAACCCTAAAGTTCAAACCATTAACTTTTTCGTACGCAAAATTTAAACCTCGATCAACATCGAGCATTTTATCAAAGTCAAATCAATTTACTTAATCAACACTTAGACTTTAAAAGATTAAAAAGGAGTTGGAATGGAGTCTTCGATTTCTCTCCTCAATTGTTTGGGCCCAAGGAGCCTTTCTTACGCTAGAACAATTGTCTTCTCCAAGAGATTTATAACCCGATTCAATATTAAATCTATTTTCTTAACTACTAAGATGAAAAAGAGAGAGAATCAACTATTTGATTCACTCTCCCGATTGTTTGGACTCGAGGAGCCTTTCTTAAACTTCAAGTAATCGTCATTCACTTAAAATACTCTAGCTATATCAAACCTATTTTCTCAATACTAAAATAAAAAAGAGAGAAAGTCAAGCCTTTGACTCATTCTCCCGATTACTTGGGCCCGAGGAGCCTTTCTTAAGTTTCAAGTAATCCTCATCCGTTTAAGATACCTTAACTATCTTCCATCGTTCAAAACATTCCTTAAACACAACCTCTTTTCGAGATGGAAAAGAGAGCGAGTTAAGGTTTTGACCCACTCTCCCGATTACTTGGGCCCGAGGAGCCTTTCTTAAACTTCAAGTAATCGTCATCCAAACAAAACATCAACATATTAATTCAACTTCTCGCCGCCGTGCGAACCGTCAAACCTTTTTGATCAGTTCATCTTTATGCACATTCTCCTATATTTTAGCTTAGGCATTTCCTTACTTTATTTTGATTATTCTTATGTTTTATTATGTTTTTATATTTTATTTTATTTTTGGTTTAATTTGATTTTCGCACTTTATTTTTCAGCTTTAGCAGTCTGCACGGAAACGATCATAACTGGAGTTCCGAGAATCCGTTTGAGGCGTTCTAATAATCTCCGGAAAGCTAAGAGAGAGAACTACGACTTTTGTGTTGGAGTCGAAGTCAGATTTGGAGCAAATTTTCCCAGAATATTCGTTGAAATTACAGCATTAGGAATTTATTTTAGTTTTGGGTCATGTTTTGGGCCTGGGTTATGTTTTCGATCCAGTTGGGTTATGAACCGGATCCCTTATTTTTCTTTTTAGGAGAAACCTCGTTTTATTGTTCATAATCATTCACTATTCACGAAAAATATTTGGAAGCTTGTAAACTCATGGAGAACTAATACCCTCTAGACGGATTCACTGTACTCAAGTTTCAAACTTTGAGATTGTTATGATATTTACAATTTAAATTCGATTCCTTTTAATTATATCATGTGATTGTTGTTTGCTTAATTCGATTATCATATAATATATTTGATTTAATTTGATTGATCTGTGTTCCTAATTTTAATTGTAGATTAACTCTACTTAACTATTAATTTGCGATATCCTTTACCGTATGCTTAATTCGGCGATAGGAACATGTTTCTCATGATATCACTCACGCTTGTTGACTGATATTGTCATCAAATAGGATAGAAGTTCCGCTCGGGAAATTGTATTTTCATTGGTCGATGATTAGTAAGAACCGAGGCAGTGGATCTGTTACTATAATCACTTATTTCACAGCAGCTTATTTTAGTAATCAATTATTTTAAGTGCTTTTTCTTCATCAGAAACCTAAATCCCCCCTTTTTATTCGATTAGTAATAATCAAGAATCCTTGAGAACGTATTCGAGTTGTCGTTTCCCGTTACTGTACTTTTTCCAAAAATTTCTCGTTTTTGATCCGCGAGCGACCGCGGATCACTTTTTCATAAACGTGAGATATGGTGTCTTGAGAACGACACAAAATATTGCTTCGTCTGTAACCTATTTGAGTCGAGATAAGTCGCGTGTTTCCCATTAATTTTTATATGGAAATCCATTCAAAGTAATGCAAGTGTCCTCTCCTCACCCATTTGGGTACAACAATATTTTTTGTCGAATGCGACTAAGTATCTTTCGATAAAATCAAACCAATATCCGTAGTCCGAACTACAGACGCTATGATTTCTTATTTGTCAATGAGAACACGTAGGCATAGGATTGCGAGATCCTAGAGAGCAACCTCCTCTATTTCTCTCGTAGTCTCACGAACTACGAATGCTCTGACTTTTCCATTGTACGAGGGAATACATAGGCACAAGGACCCTAATCCTTGGCGAGCACTCTAATCTAAAACCAACCCTTTTTCTCCTTAGAAATCTAAATCCTTTTACCTTACCTTTTATCTTAGAAAGAAAACAAACAAGCTGACCTAACTTTTCTCACGAATCGAATTAAGAGGTTCCCGTTGAGTACAACGGACGTGAGGGGTTCTAATACCTTTCCCTCATGTAACCGACTCCCGAACCAAGAACTTGGTTGCGATGACCATGTTCTTTCTCTAGAGGTTTTATAGATATTTTTCCTTCCCTCTTTGGGATAAATAAAGTTCGGTGGCTACTCTGTCTTTCGCGACCATTCGCGAAGGATCATGCTTTTTCGAGGTACGATAGTGAGGACCATCAATTTGACGGTACTCCATATGTTGCTTCTTTAGGATTGATATTGGGGCTGTTTTGATTTTAACACAACTTTTATTTGTTTAACTTGATCGGTTGCTATGAAAGTAGAACCATGACCATGTCGGGTAAGATCGAAAGTTGTCCGACACTTAAGATTAAAATTGATTATTTCTTGGTTAATAAAAATAGCGAAAGCACTTTATTAATTAATTAAGAGAGTTTAATATTTCTAAAAGTTGATTTTTTCAATAAAGATTACTTTTCAACTGAGTTAAAGAGGTGATTAAATTAAAAAAAAAAAGGATTTTTTTTTACTTTAACGCAATACGCGAATGGTGTAGCGTGGGCGGCTGGTATAGATTAGAGATTAAGTCTGGTTCCAAAAAATTGAAAGTGACGGTTCCTTTTTAATTAAATCTTTTTCAAGGAAGAAAACATTGCCCCATAGGTAGTTTTGATTTGAGAGAATATGAGTACTGTTAGTTGATGAGAGTCACATTCTAGTATTACATCTTTGAAAAACTTTATTCTTTTCATTTTGTTCCCATTATAAACCTTTTTTATATTTGCCTTAGATAAACACTATAACAATAGTTAACGATAGATTGACCATTAGGTCCCTGTGGGTTCGATAACCTTTTGTGTTACTCTGACGTACTCCAGATACTTGTGGAAAGCATACATCAAGTTTTTGGCGCTGTTGTCTAGGACCAATTACGTCAAATATCGTACCCTATTGTTACACCATCTAGATTAAGGCACTCTTATCTCTATTACAATGTATCACCCAAATTTTCTCTACAATTATCACTCCCAGTATTTGAGGAACTGCAAGATTCCCATAAATCCAACCTCGAAATGTTAATGGAGGATTTCATTGTGACGCAAACTCACTCTAGGCTAGAATTTATGATGCAGCGTTTTGGGGCGACACAAACTCTCCAGAATGAAGAGTTTAGAAAATAAAGTATCAGTACTAACGAATGAACCACCTTACACAAATTGGAGACTCAAATCCCTCTGCTTGCACAGACATCTCTAAGACCCTCTGATGAGAGACATGTGGATGCTGTAACAACTAGTAGTGAAAAATAAATCGAAAATCCTAAGGAGAGTGATAGTGAGGTTGAGAAGAGTTATGGTGAGAAAAGAGTAGGGATTGAGAAAAATCCACTGACACCACCCGAAAGGGAGGTTGTCGAAGAGGTAGAGAAGAAATCACCTATTTTTGTCCCTCCTCCTTATACCCCACTGATTCCTTTCCTGCAAAGGTTTGTGGAAGCTAAGGTAGACTCCCAATCCAAAACGTATGTGGAGGTATTGGAATATATCCACACCAACGCACTGTTGCCTGAGGTCCTACAGAAAAGAGAAAGTTAGAGGACCATGAAACTTGGGAGATCGCTAGTGTTAAGAGGGGAAGGTTAACCTTTGAGGTGGCGGATGAAATAAGTAAGTCCAACCTTGAAAAGCTGATAGAGCCAGAACCACCACCACAAGTTCAAAAGAATGAACCACCTTACAGAAGAAAGAAAAGAAAAGGTGAGGGATATGAGAGATGGCTTGATAAGTGGCCTTGGAAACCTAAGATTATTAAAAGTTTGGTCGAGGAATAATTTCTTGAGAGAACCACCATGATTACTTACACTCCTAGGTCGTTGAGCTAACAACGTAAAAAGAAGCGTTGCGTGGGAGGCAACCCATTAACTTTTAATTTAATGTTTTCCTTTTATTGTTTGTGTTGCGGTGAGAATAAGATATCAAGCTATTGATTAACTTGAATCTTAATTCATTGAAATTCACTACCGAGCTTTGATTTATCCAAAGGAAAGGTTAAAGAAATAAAAACCTTTTGCGCGATGTAACAACAACGCTAGAGTTTCGGGGATTGGGGGTTGGTTATGCCTAGGTAGTTATTCACATCCCAAACATCTGTAGTACTCTAAACTTTTGTGTATATGTATGCTAAGTTATCTAAGTTGTTGTTTGCTAGGGTCATGGGATCAAGGTTAAGGTAAAGTTTTAGGTAAAGACCTAAGGATAGTTCTAAGTTTGCTCACAATGATATCGCATCTTATGCCTACGCATCCTTACTAGGAAGGAATCAGAGCAACCGTAGTTCACCTCACTAAGGTTGAGGAATAATTGACTATGGTCAAGACTCCAAGGGGGAACAAACATAACAATGTTTGTATAAAGTTTGAAAATATTCTATAGATCTAAGTTTAACACTCAAGGGGATTGACTTTGACAAAATCCAAGAGGGGAGTAAGTAATCATGACAATGATCCTTACATAGAGTTAACAAACTCTATCTTAAAGTTCTAATTGAAGGATACTCCTAACAAGTGGGAGGTATTTAGACTTAAAGCAATGTCTAATGAATATAGGTTCTAAATTAACTAAGTTAAAGGACCTAATGACTTAACCAAGTCAATGGGAGGGGTAATGAGCTATTTATGACAATGAAGTCAATAGAGAGACTTTGCTTTGGAATAAGGGATAACAAGGCAACTGGATAAGAGCTAACAAGCTACATCACTTGGGGAAACTTAAAAAAAAAATCCTAAACACACATATGCATTCATTCAAACATGATGAAGATATAAAGTCATGGTAACAACCAAGAAAGATAAGGGCAAGCCTGCGACAACATTAAGCAAAGATGATAACAAGGCAACTTGATGAGAACTGACAAGTTCCATCACTAAGGAAACAAACTTGATAAACATAAAGATAAACAAGTAAGATCAATTAACAAATTGAACATAAAAAGCATGGTAACAACCAAGGTTTTATGATTTAACATTACAATGTTCAAAGATTATGAAGGTAACAACCAACAAGGGCAAGAATGAAACATGTGCAACAACAACATTTTCATCAATGGTATTCAAACAAGCATGGTATATGAATCAATTAAAGACAAATCTAACATATTTAATCATATTCAAGACATATTGATGACAATCAATCATGGATAGGTAAGAAAAGTAGCAACAATTCAAGCATGTATTCAAAATTCACAAAGGGAAAGATAAACAAGATTCATGGTAACTTTAAAGGAAAGAAACAACCCTAAACATGTTATCAAGACACATAAACAAGTAAGATGGTGGTGAAGGATCATGTTCCTGAGGTTACAACATCAAGAAACATATCATGGTTCACAATGAAGTTTCAAGGCATACTTTTCACATTCATGCATTCACAAAGGCAAGTGTAATCATGGTAAAGCAAAAGAGCCAAGTTTTTCCAAACATATAAACATGTTATTCATTCAAAATGATTCATACACGATCAATCTTACAAGAAAAATCAAGTACTATGTCAAGAAAGTTCATGAAAACCAAAGATAACCCTAAAAAGGACCATGTCATTCAAGTGAACCAAAGTGTTTCAAAAATAACAATTTTTTAATTCTTTATTCACAAATTGAAACTAGACATATTAATGAGAATAATGCAAAAAGATTGGCATCAACATGATAAAAAACAAAGAAGTTACGCACATTTGAAAACTAGGCAACTAAGGCAAAAAACAAGGCAAGCAAAACCAAGGTAAGGCAGATTTTGCAAGAAGGGTCATAACTCACTCAAAACTTAATCAAATTGGATGAAATAAAAAAGAAAATTGTGTATTTTTTCACAAGGAATCCAATGGTAGTGGTTGTTTTCTCAGATCATGTACCATGTGAAAAACTCGATATCATCATTGAAAAAGACATGTTATATGCAAGAGCAATGTGTTAGTCCAATGTACATGTTCTAAGCAACAAGTAATGATTCAAACACAACATATGAGACATATAGAGAGTGATTAAAAGAATCATATATCAATAGACTACCTAATTCAGCAGATGGCATGTGTAGTGGCAAAAATAGCAAGCTTGTGCAAGAGCAAAACAACAAATAGAAGTGTACCAATTCAGCATCAACTAAATGATCAAACATATCACATATGACCTATGAATGATGTTTACAAAAATCAATCATCTATGCCTAACTAGAATCAACAATTTTCATATTGAAATGACACTTAAAGTAAGCTAACAAGCCAAACCAAAGGGACAATCATGAATACCCAAGTTTATGAGCAAGAAATGGTTCAAACATGGCCTATAAAATGTATCTAGCATGTTCATAATCAGTGTACATCAATATTCAACATGATCTTAAAAGTAGAAAATTGGAACACTTACCTCTTGTAGCTTTTTCAAGTCAATACACCAAATAAGAAAACCAGTTGACGGATAATGATCTAGGCAGATCCAATATATTCTAAATAAGGTGTTCAAATGATGAGAACTCCTCCAAGATCACTGTCTTGACAGAATGCCTTCTTATGCAAGAAAACACCAAAAGCTTCAAAGTGAAACTCTAGGAAATGATGTTACAAAACTTTTATGATGCCATGGATAGTTCAAACAACTTATGTGAGAGTGTTTGAAGTGTTAGAATGATTGGAAAAGGGCTAGTTTGGTTTTGGTTTATGAAGATGCAGAAAAGTCAAATTTTTAAGGTACGAGAGTTGACTTTTGGAATGTGAGGTTTTCTGGTGAATGTGAGGGTTTGGACAGCTCCAATGCATCATATGTGATATGTTTGAGGTGTTGGTTCAAGTGTTTGGTGGCTGTATTGAGTTGTGGCAGAGTTTATGCAAGGCAGGTTTTTCTTCACAGGGAAGCAACTTCTACCACTTGTAAGAAGATGGTGATCAGAGAAATGAGAGAGATTGAACTTGGTTTCTAGTTGATTCTGGTATAGTTTGGATATTAGGAGTGTATTCTATTTATAGATAAGCTTGGAGAATGAGAGGTATGGACAAATTGTGCCAACTTGCCAAGTTTGCCCTTTTTGGAGGCAAAATGAGCAAATCTAACTTGGGATTTCTTTTCTGAGCATGAGAAACCTTCCTATGTGTTTCAACATCACCAATAGCCTGCAAATAATTAACATGAAGTGAAACAAAAAGAGTAGCTGATGCAGTGGCTGAGGTGTAGCAGAAAATGCAAAAAGTTTCTCTCTCCTTGCCACTTGCATCCACTTACTTGAATAAACAAATCAAATAATCCAATCTCTGATTTTTTCTCGTGATAATCCATTGTAAACTCATAAGTTAAGTCCCTAAACATCAGAGAATGAGTTAAACAAGTGATTAGAAGAGGTTTGAGTGGTTTATGCATCAAAATGCAAGTGCTGAACTTGGTTTTGTGACATGAAAAATCCCTAACTTGCTCTCTTCGATTCTCCCTAACCACAAAGGCTATGAAAATTCTCTTGTACCTTTTAAAAAATCCCCAGATATGATCTACAATCTTCATTTTTTTCCAAAGTTCAGATTCCAAAGGGAACTAGGTCAAAAATCTTCATGAAGTTGGTTGCAAAACTTGACTTATAAGTAAAAAAAATAAGAAATTTTTCTAAGTGTGGAAATCCTTCACAACTTGATGAGCTCATAACTCAAAATATATGCATTTTTGGACATCCTCCCTCTAGGACGCTTTTGTAGGATTTCTCAAGAGCTTTCCAACCAGCTTTGGACTACTCAATTTGGATGTGTGGTCTGAGAGTTATGACCATTCCAAATAAGCTTGTAATTAGGGTTTTTCATAAACCCTAATTTCTTGATTCACAAGTTATCCATCAATTCTTGATTAAATCTTCACCAAACTCACTATTTAGGCATAACATGATGTTGGAAACCTTGATTGCTTCAATTTGGGGTCAAAACCCTAAAAGCCAAAGAGTTGACTTTCCAAGCAGACGAACCGAACATTTGAAATCTTCAGGATCGATCCTTAGTGTTTTGGGGTTTTTTGAACCTTTCATACTTCTTGACGGGAATTCATTAAGTCATAGAAACATCATGGACCATGGTTTAAGCTTTGGAAATCCATTTATACCAAAGTCAAACTACAATTGACTTTTTCAACTAGAAACCCTAATTAGGGTTTTGCACAACACTACTTAAATTTTCTTGGTAACAACCTCAAATAGAACTTGTTCTTGGTAAGATATGAACCTATTGATGATGTGAAGACTTTATATGTAGAAGATCAATCCAAAACCTTGACTGATCAGTCCACATGATTCTTGACTTTAATAGTGTGAAACCCTAATTCATCTGCATCTTGACAAAGACTAACTTGAAAGAGGTGGTTAGGGTTAAATAACATATGCTTGACGCACCTAGAAT
Source organism: Lathyrus sativus (assembly GCA_963859935.3). NCBI lineage: Eukaryota > Viridiplantae > Streptophyta > Magnoliopsida > Fabales > Fabaceae > Lathyrus > Lathyrus sativus. Next base: position 116,480,630 of record OZ012735.1, read on the forward strand.
GATAATGGAACCTAGGGATCAAAATTTGAGGTATGACAGTTTGAATTTGCAGTAAATAAAGAGATGGATTGCTTGCCACGTCTCAGCCACATCTAGGCGAAAAACCTCTATATGACAATCCTGGAGATGAGCTGGTGCCCATGGATATTTCTATGAATGTCGCTGCTGATGGTGATACCGATTATGAGTATGATAGGAAAGAGCATGTCTCTCTCGTCCATAACTCACCTCCCCCTTATTCTTCGCATGGTCAGGTTCTACCTGCACACACCGCACCATATTTTTCTAATACTTTTGTAGGTACTTCCTCCGGAATCGGGAAATATGATGAGTTGTTTCAAGAATTGCACATACAAAGATCTCATAATGACGAGGGTGATAGTCTATTTTATGCCATGCACCGATAACAATAAGAGATAATGGGCTACATGCCGGCATCACAAGCTCAAATGAATATTCATATGCAATTGATGTGAGAAACCCAAGAAAACATGACATTGTAGATGGAGTGCCAACAAGCATCACAACATCAATTCACGATGAACAACTCCAACAAGCAACCATGATAGGGAATATGCATACCATGCAAGACCATTTTCAACAAAAGTAGGTATCTCAAAATGCCCGCCGTCGAAGCAGAAGTGGTTAGCAAAGACATGAACAACAATGGCATGATCAGAGAGGATTTGGCTGTGGTGGTACGCAGTAGCATTCATACAGGTTCTAGCTTTCCTTTTTCCACCTTTTATCAAAACATTGAGGACAATGTTTGGTTTAAGTATGGGGGGAGGAACTTTACACTTTTATTTTATAGCTTTCTAGTTAGATTTGTTGTTTTCTAGTTCATTTCATTTTTTTAGGATTTATTTTTTTCAGCGTTTAATCGAGTCTTTGCATGTGTCGTCGAGTCTTTATGAGTGGTTTTCAGTTGTTTATTGAATTTCTCAAAATTTGGACCCCCAACAAAAAAATTTCTTTTTGATTCACGACACAAACTCTGAGAGTATATAGGTTGTTTTTAATTTAGGCTATGTTAGCGAGACTTGGGAAAGTTTCGATAAAATTGATATCGTCCCGACACCCTAAACTCCCTAAGTATGCAAAATCTATTTGAGTATCCATTATGTTGAAAACTATAGTTCAATTTTAAAATAACCCCTAAGTAGTTTATTTAAGCAGACAACACCATCTTAAGCACACGCTAAGTAAGAAGGCGATGCAAATAAGTGTGTGATCTCTGATCTAAAATGAAAAAAAAAATAAAGAGTAAAATGAATGATAAGATATGTTCCCTCTAAATTAGGTGGTCCTCGCCTGATCACTTAGCCCAACAGGGAAGACTCTTTAAGTTCAATTGATGCTTAAGCATAATTGCCAAGAAAAAGAGAAAAATAAAATAAATATGAGATCATAGTCACAAACAGGTTTACTTACCATGTACGTGCAAGAATAATGGGCTTAATGTGATTGCACTTGAATGAAATGGGGAGAAAAAGAACAAGAGACCTAGGTTGAGTTATAATGGCATGATTCAGACTGGTTAGCATAAGGGGGGAGTCTTTGACCGTGAAATAGGGATTTGTGTCATTACGATATCCTTGGTATTGATATTTAGTACCTATCAATCTAACATTAGCCTAGAAGTCACGTATGATTAGAGTCTCGATGTGCCTTTGTTTCGAACCGTGTTTTTTTTGTGTTGGTTGATTGCTTGAGGACAAGCAATAGTCTAAGTGTGGGAGAGTTTGATAGCGTGAAAATGTATCGTATATTCTGACCTGATTCATATGCTATTTAGTGTCTTTTTATTATGTTTTCTAGTGTTATGCTGGTATTTTCCCTTGATTTCAGGTACATAGCCAAATAAGAGCCATTCACGAAGAAACAAAGCAAAAAGGACGAAAAACAGAGATTTTAGCATGAATTGTACACATGGTGTTCCACATGACGTTGGCCATAGAGGTAGCCTTGAGGTGTGAGGCTTCACCCACGACTCAATGATCACAAGATCAAGTCATGTTCATTTTATGAACATGGAGGTTGCCATATTTATATTTTGCGTTACAGTCAGAGGCAGTTGGAGAATCACCCACATGACTCCCATTTTCCTCTCATACGAAGTATGAAGCAGTTACGTGATTTCCAAGGCCTAGTACCACTATAAATAGAACTTAGATTTCATATTTTAAGATCATCCAAACTTAGTACAACTTAGGCCATAAATTTACATTCCGAAACCCTTAACTCTTCATATCGGAGAGTTATCGCATTATTCTTGTATTGAGTTTGGATCATTTTACTTTATAGCTTTTAATCCTGCCGCCATTTAATTTCCGTCAAAGTTTATTTCCTGTATCAGATTCAAGCCTTCGATTGGAGTAGGTTCTTAATATATTATGCATTGTTTACTTTATTTCATCGCACTGCCTTAATTTATTTATTTTCTTGCACTGCTTTACTTTATTTATTTCATTGTCTTGCCTTACTTTGATTTATTTCCATCGTACTGCTTTATTTTGTTTACCTTCATTACACCACTTACTTTATCGCCTCTCCTTACATTATTTACTTTCATTGCAACCATTTTATTTTAAAACCACTTATTATGTTTAATTCCTTTTTACAAAAATCAAAATGTTTACCGTAACCATGTCCAGCTAAATCATTAGTGCTAGAATGTGAGGACCGTCAATTTGACGGTACTCCATATGTTGTTTCTTTAGGATTTATATTGAGGTTATTTTGATTTTAATACAATTTTCATGTGTTTAACTTGATCGGTTACTACGAAAGTAGGACGGTGACCATGCCGGGTGTTGCACCCCAAAATTTGCCCAACCTTTTTCTTTAGCTGGCTTGTGTTTCATTTCATTCTAGCATTTGCATTGCATAGCATCTTTCATTTAGCAGGGGATCAAGAAAGGTGTTCCTAGAAAGAGGAAGTCACCAAGGTTTTTGAGCCTAAGCAAGGGGTTTTACTCAAGCATGAGTGGTCATCAAGTCATCAAGAAGTGATCAATGCTCTTTGAGAAAGTTGGTGGAGGCATGTGGATTAGCTCCTAACTTAGAGACCAATTAAAGATTATCAGAGGATTGTGAATTCAAGATTATGGATATGGGATGTTTAGAAAGCTCATTGAGTGCTTTGAGAGCCATGTTGAAGCTTGTTCAAGTTGTTGTGTCATGTGTAAGAAGCCACAGTCAAGAGTGGTGCATCTAGGGTTTTCATCTGGTCAACCCTCAGTCAACTGTGAAATTGAAGGAGATTAAGACTCAATTCCAAGTCTTTGTGATCATGGAATGTTGTGTTGAGATGCCTAAAATATCATTTCAAGATCAAATCAAGAAGAATTAAGAGTGTGAGAAGTTACTAAATTAGGGTTCTCAGTGTAAAATCCCCTATTTAGTGCCCAACTTCAAGACCACATATCTCAAGGTACAAGTTTCATCTGATCTTGACCCTAACATGAAACTTGTAGAGCATGTTTCTAGCTTTCATTTGAGTACTAGAAGTCATTCATCTGATTTATAGAACTCAAGTTATGATGCTGACAAGTTACAGGTCCTCAGATGAATGTGATTTTGGTCAACAAAAGTCAACCAACTTCCAAGCCATTTTTGACCTAGAAGGATGTTTCTCCTCACCTTGACCAAAACATGAAAGTTGTTCCTCATGATCTTATATTTCCAAAGAGTACTAGAAGTCCTTCATCTAATTTGTGGAACTCAATTTATGAGGCTTGCAAATCAGAGGTATTTGGAGAAAGTAAGATTACAGGTCATTTTCATTGTAGGTCCATTTCACCACTTTGCTTACTTCAAATGAAAATATTTCCAACATTAAACTTGCTTAAAATGAGGTCATTTGCTCAACCAAACATCAAGGAACCATTGATTTGGCTTAGAAGGAATGTTGGATAAAGGAATTTCATGAAAAATGCATTAAAAGGAGAAAATCCAATTAAATTCATTTGGGATCAATTTTGTGCAAATGTGTGCATTTTTTGAGTGCAAATCACGTCCTAAACATAATGGAAATTTTAGAATTTGAAGTTGAGGAGCTTTGGTATGCCATTTCCATGCTTGCTTCATCATGAAGTAACAAATGTAAATCCTACCACAAGATCAAATTAAGGGACAATTCTTGGCCACTTGATCATTTCACACTACCAGCAAGCTGAATGAGTGAATTCCCAAGCTTGGAAACCCCATTTTCATGTGCAATTTGAAGGCTCCATGTGTAAAAAATTGAATTTCATTTTGGACTTAAACCACTGCAATTGGGCTTTCTTTTCCTCAAAATCCATTGTATATAAGTTTAGGAAGCTTCACAAACCCTCAGAATGCATTTTGGTGAAGAATTGGTTGAGAACACACTTTGAAAAAGCTCAAGAAAGGTGAAACATGAATTTTCAAATTCACACCATCTCAAGCAAAATTAAGCATAGCAAAAGCTTCCTTGGAGTGATTCTAGATAATTTTCTTTAAGCTTCATCAAAGGATTACGCTCAGTGGAAGCTCTCCACTAGGTATTCTTCAAATTAACTTATCTCTCTGTATGTGATGATTTAACACGCCATTTTTGTATGTTTGAAACCTATGAGTTGTGTGAATCATTTCTGGATACAATTGATGGCTGTTTGTGAACTTTTATGATTTGAGCTTGAAACTTGTTCTCTTTGATTTGGACTTATCTTGAGGTTTTATGCTTAATGGACCTTGGATTTGTATTCTACGTGATGTGTAGATGTTTTTTTGGTTATTAATTTGTTAATTTTGGTGAACTTCTGATACCTGCGTGTTTTGCGTTTACTGTTCACGGTGGGGATACAGCCGGGGAAGATGACTGGAGACGTCTCCGGCCGCCGTCTGGTTTGTTTGAATATTTTAATGATGATGATGACTGTGTGGCATGCTTAGATCCATTGGATCTGATTACTTTTTGATTCAACGTGTGAGATTAAGACGCACCATGGGCCTTCGTTTGACCAGCCACACACAATTACATTAAGTGCTGCGTTTCACTTAAGTATCCTTGCCTGACCACGTGTTGGCTTGTGATCCCTTTGATTTGTGTACTTTCTGATCTAACAGCCACAATCGTGACCTACCATGCACCTGGGTTGACCTCACCACACTAGATCTTTTTGGTTCACCGGTTTTTGTTTATTGTTTGGACTTGGGCTTGTACGTGCTTTCTGCACCCCCTTTGTGAGCCCAACTTATTTTTACACGTGAATTTGTTGCTATTGACACCATGCTTTTATTCTTTTTCTTTTATTTTCTTTTATTTTTTTATTTTGTATCTGTTTTGAAATGATTCTAATTAAAATGCTTCCAAGCCTGATAAAATTCCACAAAAATATATTTTAGACATTTTAGGATGTCTTTTATTTTTAGGAAATTTTTATTTTATTTTTTGATTTTATTTTCAATTAAAAATGGAATTAATCATTGGAAGAGTTTTGTTGGACTTATTTCTTGACATGTTGTGTTTCTTGTTTTGTTTCTCTCATTTCCTTTTGATCCAATGACTAAAATTTAATCCTCATATCCATGATGAGTTGATTAAATTTTGAGGACCATTTTCCCCCTGTTTTGTTGACTTTAGGGTTGACTTTGGTTGCTTTTCTTTTGACCTTCAATTCTCCCATTTCAAAGTGGTACATCTTGAGGATTATTTTCTTTTGATGGTGATTTGAGGGAATATTGCCTTGATGTTTTTGCCTCTGTTTGCTAACATCCTAAGGTACCTCTTGCATTTTATTTGATCATTTTTGAACCATTTTCCTAATTTTGAGGTAACTTGCAAGTCAAGTTACCTCCAAGGGAGGTTCATACAAGTGCATGACCTAGTTTGAGTTGGAAATGACCTTTGTGGATCCAATAAGCTCTCAACTCCTCTTTTTTCATATAATAAACATGTTGAGCTTGCTGTATGCTCATTTTTAGGTCCAAATTATGTTCATTGCTTGTTCATTTGTGTGCTTCTTTTGTTGCTTCCCTTTAATGTTTCCATATGTGACTTGTTTGTATCCTTTTGTGTGGTTGCCTCTTGTGCATTCCTTCTTCTCCTTTCATCTTTGTTTCATTTCATATGTGCATGCTTGGTTGAGATGAGCTTGTGGAGGCTACTGCCCCACACTATTTTCCTCCCACTTTCATTCTACTTGTGCATCTTATGTTTGCATTTTCATTTGCATGTTCTTTCTTCTCCTTTTGCTTTTCTTTGCCATGCTCCCCATAAGTTCTCTAACCTCTTGAGGTTATGATAGACTTTAAGTTCAAACCATGCATGATAACATTAGGTAGTCCACTTGTGTATCTCAATCTTAGGATCACCATTGCATGACAACTTTAGGTTTGTGTTAGTCCCCCTTTAGTTTGTCCCTTCTCTTCTCATCTTCATACAATCTTAACACACTTAATAAAGATAATGGATATTGTGCCATGAGCCTTATACTTGGGAAATGGTTATTTAGGGGCTACCTCTCAATTTCCTAGAGTGTTTAGTATACGCCCTTAGAGCGATATGTGACGCATTCGATCCTAGGTTTTAGACTTTAGTACAACATACATTATAAACACTCAAATTCAAAACACTTCTTCTCTAAAAAACACAAAAACACTTCAAACCTTTTTTCATCCCTTTGGGGTTCTTAAATCAGGAAAATCTTTTCAGAAAAAGAGTGTTGTTAACTCTTAGTTCTATCGCAAACGGTAACGCCTAAGTCTCCCATGCTCGAGCTGCATACACCAACTGCTAGAACTGATTGTTACCCCTACTCGGGCCTAAAAAAACTTTTGAACCAAACCGGTGTTCTTTTTAGCCCGAACTACGTTTGCTCTGATCTTTCATACCAGATGAAAGTACGTAGGCACAAGACGCGATGTAGTTAGTCAAACTACATTGACTCTGACTTTCCCATTGCACGAGGGAGTACGTAGGCACAGAGCGGCAATGCTCTGCCGAGTCACCTCTCTTTTCTTTTTATTTTGTACCTTGACCTTTAGTGTAGATAGATTGATCACCCTTTTAGATAAACAATAATGCGTGGATCCCGTCGAGTACGACGGACGTGAGGGGTGCTCATACCTTCCTCTTGCGTAACCGACTCCCAAATCCAGGACTTGGTTGCGATGACCTTGTCTTTTCCCTTTTTCGTCAGGTTTTTCCGATCGTTTCCTTTCCCTCTCTTTGGGATAAATAACAAAAGGTGGTGACTCTTCTGTTTTCCGCCGGGCATTTTTCGCAGTTGCGACACCGGGTAAGATCGAAAGTCGTCTGACACTTAAGATTAAATTGATTATTTCTTGGTTAATAAAAACAACGATAACACTTTGTTAATTAATTAGGAGAGTTTAATATTTCTAGAAGTTAAATTTTTCAATCAAGATTACTTTTCAACTGAGTTAAAGAGGTGATTAAATTAAAAAAAAGGATTTTTTACTCTAACGCAATATGCGACCGGTGCAGTGTGGGCGGCTGGTATAGATTAGAAATTAAGTCTTGTTGTGAAAAATCAAAAGTGATGGTTCCTTTTTAATTTACTCTTTTTCAAGGAAGAAAACATTGCCCCATAGGTAGTTCTGATTTGAGAGAATATGAGTACTATTGGTTGATGAGAGCCACATTCCAGTATTACATCTTTGAAAAACTTTATTCTATTCATTCTATTTCCATTATAAACTTTTTTTATTTCCGCCTTAGATAAACATCATAACAATAGTTAACGATAGATTGACCATTAGGTCCCTGTGGGTTCGATAACCTTTTGTATTACTTTGACGTACTCCACATACTTGTGGAAAGAACACATCTGTGTCGAAGATGTTATGAAGGTGAAGGATGAACTCGATAAAGAGTTCGACATGAAGGATCTGGGATCTGCCTTCAGAATTCTTGGGATTGACATCCAAAGAGATAGAAAGCATTCAAGATTATTCTTATCTTAAGAGAATACCTAAAGAAGATTCTCGACAAGTTTTGTATGTCGAATTCAAAGTGTAACACCCTATTTCTCGAAAACACAATTATAATTAAATCATATATTTTTCAAAAACATTTTCATATAGGATGTTACACCACTAGAAACACACACACACACTCACATATGCTTATCATGTAACACTTAATTTAATTAAACATGCAATATAATATTTAATGCACACAATTGCACTTAAGATGTTTACACGACATCAATTCATCTGATATGTACTTGGGGTGTTTATGCGACATCCAATTCATCTGATATCATGGCATCGAAATCATAATTAACATATTCACCAATTTAAATCCCATAATAAAACTTCATATTATAATTAAAAGCATCGATTCGTAAGTCTTCTCCAAATGTTTATCACACCAAAGGATAAACATACGAGGGCATACATTGTCTCTCAGAAAACCTCAACATAAAAAAATGCTCTCCAGTATTACATATTAGACCATAACTAAAACTAAAATAACGAAACTAAAAGAAATAGCTCTAGGAGCTAACTTCCAATCACAACAGCGTCTCTGCTCTTGAGTATCTGTATGATACCCATGTAACTGCAACATTCAAATAGAAGGGATGAGAAATCATAATTAATAATAACACGCATATACTGCAAGGTAGGATACTAAAAACATAACATATTCTACACAATCTCAACCAAAATATATCAATTACATTCTCACACCCAACTCACAAAATCAATCACAACTCAAAAAATATATCTCAACAAATGCACATATGATTCATTATGCAATGTAACTCGTATATCCAGGTCTATGCATATGCATGTAGTACCAACTTAACATTTAGTTCTCTCAAGAACTGGGTCCCCTCTTCTGGACCCTTAAGCCCCATCTTCTAAGCTCCAAGCCCCTTCAACTGAGCTTGGGACAAGCTGTTAGCCGATATGCTTCGATCGAAAAGAGAGGTGAACATACCACAAATTTTACAACCAAAAACTTTGACAAAAATCTATTTTAAAAAATATGGCACAACGGAAAAATGACCCTGATCGAATCTTCTAATCGAACCTATCGAAAATCTATATACGTATAGCAAACCAAACAAAATGATATTGGACATAAATGTTCAACAACGATCAAGCTACGAATCAATTAAATACAAAGCCATCCGTAACTCGTATTTCGAATGAACAAAAAAATAATAATTAAAAATATGCACAAATAATTTATCAAACACTTGGTATGCAATCGATAGCAATTAGAAATTCAATTTGTTTTGTTAATGTTAAAAACCAACCAAAATTAAAGTGATTATAGTTATATCAACAAAACACTATTAAAAGATAATTGAAAAACATTTTCTAATCAAATTGATCCAACAACGATGAACTTGATAAATTGTGAAATCAACAATAAAAGCGATAAAGAGATAAGAGAGAGAGAGAGAGAGAGAGAGAGAGATGAGAGAGAGAGAGAGAGAGAGAGAGAGAGAGAGAGAGAGAGAGAGAGAGAGAGAGAGAGAGAGAGAGAGAGAGAGAGAGACCAAGATTTGTTTAGGAAGTTCCCCAATCGGCCCTCAATTCAAATCAAATTGAGATAGTTGCAATTAACCTTTTCTTTGCAAAATCGTTTATACAAGAGATAAAGAATGCAAACCCCAAAAACCTTATTGTTTTGTGTTGATTCTTCCACCTCCAAACCCTTGATCAGAGCTTGATCAAGTGACCAACAATGCAACTCTAATCCATTGATTTTCCCGAGCACACAACTTGTTGAAACCCAAGATTCCCAAACACAATTCACCGTCTCACGCTACTCGTTTACAAGAAAACCACCTTGTCCCAAGGACTTCACTCGGTCGAATCTATGTTGACATGATCTTGTCCAAAACCTTCAAATCACAGTGATCTTGAAGGAAAACCTCACCTTGGTTTTCTTATTTGAAACACACAAAGTTCCAAACCTAATATTCTCGGTTACACCAAACCTAATTGGACGTTATCAACCATAATCTAGATGGTCACCCAATCGAAAAATGATTATGTGTAGTTAAATTGTATGTATGCATAGAAGATGGGATGAAGATGATGGACAACTTTGTAATATGGATTCATTTAGGTTTTACTTTCTAGAACCTTGCTAGAAAAAGGTGAATGTGTGAGTATATATAGGTATGAGGAGAAAATGAGCAAAAGGAATGCAATAAGTTGGAGTGAAAATGAACATTTTTAGGTTGGGAAGTCGCATAAGCCAGCCTATGAAGGCAATAGGTCGGCCTGTCAAAGAAATCAAGATGGCCTATCAAGGTCATCAGGTCAACTTGTGAAGGTTACATTTCGCCTACAGTTCGACCTATGTCACACGATCTTGGGCAGAAGTTACAGGCTTCAATACTTCTCTATGGGAGCCGACCTGAACAAACTATGTGTCGGCCTATACTGAAACAAAAATTCATATAGGTTGGCCTGATCATGCATGTGTCTGCCTGAAATGACTTGTTTTTACAAAAACATGTTTTTCAATGCAATTATGATGTAGACTCCTTTTCAAACTTATTTGAGTGCTTCCTAATGCAAGATTCTCATATAAATAGAAGGATACTGTTGCACCCTAAAATTTGCCCAACCTTACTCCTTGGTTTATGTTTTAATATCATCAGCATTTGCATATAGAGTCATGTACATAGTCTAATCATTTGCATAGCATAAGCATAGCAAGTCATTCAACAGGGGACCAATCATTATTCTCATCTCTAGAGGCCTATCAAGAGGTTATTATCCCAATTCAATCTTATTCAAGTCATCAGGAAAGAATTTGAAAGCAAAGAGCTCAGCAGATCAAGCCTTGAGTCCATCTCCTAGCTGAGGGTGTCTGAGGGTCAACAAGAGGGTTGTGAGCTGTGAGTTGAAGGCATGGAGAGTATCTAGACATTATGAGAGACTTAGAAAGTCATTTAAAGAAGGAGACAAGTCATTGATGAGAGCACAAGAGCTATAGTTGAAGGCAGTCAACTAGGGTTTCATCTGGGTCAACCCTAGGTCAACCCTAGGTCAATTGACTGATTTAAGGGGCATTCAAGTCTAGTGGAGAGATGTGGGGTTCATCATTGGATATATAAAGAAGGATATGGAGATATGCCAAGGAGAATTCAAGAGAAATCAAGGAGAAGAGGAGTTTCTAAATTAGGGTTTCTGTGTAAAATCCCCTAGTTTAGGTCAAATTTCCAAGCAAGATAAGTCAAAATGCAAGCTTCAAATGGATCCTTGGCCAACATGAAACTTGTAGAGGGTCTCAATACCTTTAATTTGAGTGGTGGAAGACATCAAGGAGATTTATAGAACTCAAGTTATGATCCTTGCAAGTTACAGGTCATCTGAGGTATATGAAATTTTGTCTGTGAAAGTGACTTAACTTCCAAGCAATTTTTACCCCTCAAGGAGATTTCAAATGAATTCTTGGTCAACATAAGAATTGTTCCTCATTGTCTTAGCTTTCTAGAATGGTATGGTATGCCTTCATATGATGTGTGGAACTCAACTTATGGTCTTGGCAAGCAAAGGGTATTTTGGGCATTTGTGAATTACAGGTCATTTTAACCTATGTCCAAAACTCACACAAGGAGGCCTCAAATGGAAAAACTTACAACATCAAACTTGCTCAAAATATGATTTTGAGTCTAGAAAGAAGGTCACAAATTGTTGGAAAAGCTCATAACATGAAGTTGCATGATTGGTCCAAATTTGAACTAAAATGGCTTATAATGTGAATAAAGTCAAGATGAAAAATGGTTTGGGAGATTTATAAGTCCAAATGGAGACTTCCAATATATGATTTTGAATGGAAAAGACATTCTAAAGACAATGGTTCAAACACTTTTTTGAGTTTAGTGGAAGATTTCAAAGTTATCCTTGGTTACTTGCATTTTAAGAAACATAGCCAAAATGAATCAAAGTTGGAAGGCAAGGGAATGTGTAAGAGGGATCTAGAATGTTCATGTGAACACTATATATTCATGAAATGAAGCTTGATCAAGGGTTGGCTTCATTTTTCACCAAGAATTTCCCAAATTCTCTCATTCTTTCTCATTGTGTTTTCACTTCAATTCCTCAAATCCTTCACCAATCATCATCAAAATCAACTTCATCATACTGATTCATCATCATAGATCAGAATTCAACCAAGAACAAGGTGTGATCAATCCATTTTCGAGCACTTCCATCATCAACATCAAAATTGAAGTTTCAAGTTGATAGCACAATTCAAGCCAAGTTTCATTCAAGTGTTGCAAACAGAATCAAATAGATCAATTGTAGATCAAGATCCAAGCATCAAGACTCTTAGATCCACAAGTTTCATCATCATCCACAAGATTTTACACCAGGTGCATTTTCTCTGCCACAGCTTGAATTAGTTAGTTTAGCATGATTTTGTTAGTTTAGATATGATGTAGGATGTTAGTAGAACAATTAGGTTGAGTTTGGAGTGGTTTGGTGATGATTCATAGCAGGTGCACCAAACTGTTAGGACCTAGAACTCGTGGCTTAGTGCATTAGAATCTTAGGTTGTTAGCGCAGGATGATCACCATTAATCATGGAAGAGATTAGTCTAGGTTTGATGGAGAATTGTGCTGATGAGTTGCAGAGTATATTCATGGTAACCAGAACTTGTCTCGATCGGGTTTGTTGATTTGTTGAGTTTCAGAGCAATCTAAGACCATAGGCGTATAGAGGGAGAGATGTAGAGTAATTTTCATGTTTATAGCGTGGCGTTTCATGGATTGTAGAGTGAGAACAGATTGGTAGAAGTTTGCTCGTGCATGTACATTCATGGAGTAAACCCTAATTCTTATGATCCATTGGAGAAGACACAATCTGGGACGTCCGTTTTGTGTTAGACCATTGACCTCCAAGCCAATCGTGTGGCTCCCATTTGAAGCAGATTTTGGAGGGAGATGAGTTGGTGCCCTAAATGCACCGTTTCATTAATTGAAACGGGCGGGCCTGGGTGCTCCATTGATATCCCCACCCCCCTTTAGTGAGCCCAATCAATTTTGAACGTGGAAACCCTTCTATTTTCACCCCCCTGCGTTTTTGTTATCTTCCTTGTTTCTGAATGGTTCTGGGCCTTAGTAAACTTGCTATGCGCACCCCACCAATGCCTGGCCCAATGAAAAACAACTGAGCGCGCTTGCTGAACAAACCCCCCTCCCTTTATTTCATTATTTTCTTTTATTTTCTTTAATTTTTTTTATGCATTTTCATTAATTCATAATAAATCCATAAAAAATCATTTTTAGTTCATTCTTTTTACACTATTTTCTTTAGGATGTCTAGAAAATTATAAGAAAATAAAATTGCATTTTTATTTTTATTTCATATTTTTTCCATATTTTCTAAATAAATGTCATTTTAAATAGCTTCATTTCATGCATGATTTTAGTAATTTTTGTTCTATTAAATGCTTTAATATTTTTTGTTCATTCTTTTTAGGTTGTTTAGGTTAGATATTGAACTTGTAAATTCAATTTAGTTCCCATTTTTAGGAATTAATTTTAGGTGATTAATGTAGGCTTGAACAACATGAACAAATTAGGGTTTTTTAGGTGATGACTTAGGAAGTTTGACTCTTTCCCTTAGGACTTAGGATTTGACTAGATTAGTTATGGGACTATAGGGGCTATGGGTAGTTATTAGATCCCTTAGAAAAAGTCAGGATTCCCCTACTGCTATTAATACTGTCTGTTATATCTGATTGACTGGTGTGGTGTGCCCTCTGGGGATTATTGCTTGCTTGTTTGGGTATTGGGATTGTCTGGGGGCCTGGGAGAGCTGAAGACTTGAGGAGATGAAGACCATTGGAGATCCAGAGATTGAAGATCAACTGCCAGAGTTGGAGAGGAGGTTCTTGCTAGCAGCTGCTGAGGAGACTAGGGTTTAGGAGCTAGGCAGAGCTCTAGATTAGAAAGCTTGTTTCTCAAACATGGAATGCCTTGTCTGCATCCATCCTTTCTCTATGATTCAAAGTCTCTTTCAAATATCCACCTCCTTCCTTTGGAAGGATCAGTGAATATATTTGAAAGATAGAACTTTTGAGAGGAGACTTTCTGTTTAGTGTTAACAGTTGATGAACCACCCTTGGTAGGTAATTAACTGTCTAACATTCACCCAATTCACTCTTGTGACTGATCCCTCATCCTGGAGGTTTGAGCTTGAAGAAAGGCCATTGCAGATGGAAGACTGATGATCAAAGCCCTTGCCTGAAGGTCATGAAGATGGAGATTGACGCTTGTTGAAGCCTGTAGCTGATTGGAGATTACTTGGAGCTAGATGTTGATTCAGACCTGCTGATGCTGTTTCTTTTGCTGTTGTATTTCATTGCTGATGTATTGTTTGGATTTCCTGGTTGTATTGTTTGCTGTTTACCCTGTTAGGTTGAAAGTGAAGCCTGTTCACTTTTGCCTATTGTTTTCCAGGTTCGAGGTTGAGTGGGACTCCCTTGCCTCGCTTGTATTGTTGCATCCATGCATTTTACTGCTTTACTGTATATATCTGGTATTGTTTCTGTTTCTGCCTATCCCGTAGGATCTCTGTTTCTCTCTGTGCAAGAGAGGAGCATGATAGACACTAGGTCTTAACCCATGCATGATAACATTAGGTTAGTTTGATTCCCTTCGCAACCGTAGGTTAGAGTTCTGTCTCTTTCTCTCTCAAAACAAACAGAAAAACACCATAAAGATTTCAAACACAATAAAAGACACTTCTTTCGTAAAAGAATGTGAACTCATCAAAACGTCATTTTTGTCCGCCGGGACTGTTAATCAGAAAAACCTTTTTCAGAAGGAATAAAATCAATCAAGGACAGACTTGTGTCGTACGTGGCCCGAACTACGTTTGCTCTGATCTTCCATGCAGTGTGGAAGTACGTAGGCATAGGATGCGATATCCTAGCGAGCAACCTTCCCCTCCTTTCCCGTAGGTAGGCGAACTACGTTGACTCTGATTTCTCGTTCCAGACGGGAATACGTAGGCATGAAGTGCGATACTTTGCCGAGTCATTTTGTTTTCATTTTCTTTCCTTTTAACCCCAGACCTTTAGCGTAGATAGAATAACAATCCATACCCGAAAACAAGCGTGGATCCCGTCGAGTACGACGGACGTGAGGGGTGCTAATACCTTCCCCTTGCGTAACCGACTCCCGAACCCAGGTTTTGGTTGCGACGACCATACCTTTCCTGTCTTTGCGAGGTTTACTCTGAGCGTTCCCTTTCCCTCCCGTGGGATAAATAACGCACGGTGGCGACTCTTCTGTTCAGCCGGCGCCGATTTTCGCAGTAGCGACAGCTGGCGACTCTGCTGGGGACCCAACGTCCCCTGGCTGCTAAGAACTGCGATGGTTCTTATGCATTTGGGATCCAACGTCCCTTGAGAGAGTCAATCCTAGTGCTTGTTTTCCCGTCGAGGATTTTGTATGGAGTTATTGTATATTTCTAACCTTGTATTTTCAGCTTTGTATATTGATTATTATTGCTGTATTTGGGGTGTGACGGGTGTTCTGATATTGAGTGAGAAGCCGGACCTGGGCTTGAGTGCACCTAGAATTAGCGTAGAAAGTAGTGGGCGCGTGCCGGCTTTGCTTGCATTAGTGTCTCATGAAATCTACACTCGGACGAGGTTCTTCTGGTTGGCTTCTTTTTCTACCCTTTGGGTCGAAGGGGTTGTTGGTCAGCTGAATTGTCGACTCCGGGAACCGATCATTTGGAAGTTGGCTAAGTGAGGCCTCTTCAGGATTTGATGATGCCACTCCTTCTGGGAATCGTATCATCAACCCTGAAAGTCTGTGACGCCGACGACCGCATAGGATGCCGTACCTTGTGCCAGTTATAGGGCCACCCACCTGTGAGGGGATTTGGGGTTATGCAGGTAACCAGACCTTCAGATACCGGTTTGTTCTCGATCAGAGATCCTGGGTATTTATGGAGAGTTATGAGGTCTGTCAGAGACCATTTGGAGATGTGTTCTGAGGTCTGTCAGAGACCAATTAGAGATGTGATTTGAGGTCTACCAGAGACCAGTGGGAGTTATGGTTTGAGGTCCATCAGAGACCAGTAATGGAGCTTTGTTTTAGGTCTATCTGAGACCAGGGTTTGAGGACTTCTGGAGGGTCTATCTGAGATTTCTTGATTGGGTTCAGGCTATTCAGCTACAGCTTTGGTCCCTGTTGCATGTTACTTGCATTGCATTGCCTGCATATCCATTACCATTTGCATTTCACTAACGTGTGTCTGTGCTGCAGGTGCATTTGCATTTCCCTAGTTCTAGTGCCCGGACTTCTGAGTATTGATTATGGCTGGTTTGAGGAAAACAGTTGCGTATAAGCTGCCTGCACCTGACATTACCCCTTTACTCGGTCTGATATCTCTTGCTGATGAAGAGGTTAGAAGAAGCTTCCGAAGGAGTCATGGAAGATTACTGAGATTAGTCTGCAAGCCCACTGCTGATGAGATGAACGGGCTGTACACCTTGATGCAGTTCTATGGCCCCGCATTGAGATGCTTTACGTTTGCTGACTTTATTCTAGGGCCTACCATTGAGGAGTATGTGGAGTTTACTGAGCTTCCCGTGCAGAACAAGGTTCCCTTTATTCACTCTGCTGCTGAGCCCAAGTTGGAGGACTTAGCCAAAGCCTTGCACATGAACGCTGCTGAGTTGTTAGTGACTTCTTGGCTTGGGGTTTCAGGTTTCTCTTTGGATTTTCTGGTTGGCCAGGCTCAAGAGTACGCCAAGAACGGTTGTTGGGTGGTTTTCAATGCTATTCTGGCTCTATGCATTTATGGAATCGTGCTGTTTCCTAACTTGCCCAACTTTGTGAATTTGGATGCTTTCTATCTGTTTGCTGCAGGCAACCCAGTGCCAACTTTGATTGGAGACTTCTATCATTCATTGCACTATAAGAATGAGAACCGAAGAGGAAAGGCTGTGTACTGTTGTGCTCCTCTGTTGAATATGTGGTTCAAGAGTCACCTTCCCATGAAGGGACCATTTGTGGACAGTGCAACCTCAGCCAGTTGGTCAGAACGCCTGATGAGGCTATCTTCCGAAGACGTTGTATGGTTTGATCGAGATTTGTTGGGATCCGAGCTCATCTTCAGCTGTTCTGGGTACCCTAATGTGCCGCTGATAGGAAGAAAAGGGTGTATCAATTACAACCCTTCTCTATTCATTCGCCAGTTCGGATATGCACTGAAGAATCCACCTCAGGAGGAAGAAGTACAGGAATCTCTGTACTTCACCGGTGACGTGAAGGGGGAGTTATTAGCCAAGTTGCAACATGCCTGGACACGTATTAACCGCAAAGGGAAGCCACTGTTAGGTAAGAACGATTTCCAGGCTTATGAACCTTACAGGGTTTGGATCCAGGAACGAGCAAGTCAGTTATTAATGCCATTTCCAGCTGCACCCGTCATTGTTCCCGTCCCGGCAGAAGAGCCAACTACTGTTTCTAGGGAGGCCTACGAGCAAGTTGTGAAGGAAAAAGAAGCCTTGATGAAGGTCAACGAAGGGTTAGAGCAAGAGCTAGCTCAAGTACGCAGTGAGAAAAACAAGGCTGTATATGCTTTCCAACAACAGATCGAGCTGTTAAACAGGTTAGGGGCCGAGTTGACTGAGGAGAAGAAAAAGCGCGAACGTCTGGGGCAAGAGTTCAGAAGTTCCCATGACATGCTGGAATCAAAAAAGAAGGCGCTCGACGCAGCACACCGAGAAATCTCCTCTTGCAATAAGACTTGGAATGCTACTCTCACCAACAATAAGATGAGGGAAGATAAGCTGAAGCAGCAAATCTCCGACCTCGAAGAGAAGTTGAAGTCTAGCATCAAGAAGTGCGAGGAAGAAGTGATGACCCGGTATAGTGTCCAGCATGCACTGAACAAGGCAATCAAATCCAGAGATGAAGCGGTGTCTCAGAAGCGAAAGCTAGAAGATTGCTTCGGAGAAGCAACGTGGGAAGAAACTGCTGAAGACGTACGCCGTGTTCTTAAGAAGAGAAACCAACTTGTTGAAGGGCTGCTTGATCGGCCAAGTCATCCAGAGACCAAGAAGTTGATAGAGGAGTACCAGACTTTTGGGAGGATCTGATCATTTCATGTAGTAACTTGTATGCTTTATTTGCATAGTGCTGACCATCACCAGGATTGTTGGTTGAGGTCATGCCTTCTTTGTACTCTCAGTGATATTGTACCCTGGGCTTATTGGTTCTCCCTGCAATATATGAGGCTTTCTATGATTCAGCTCCGATATTCCTATTGTCAACACTGTCACTGCACCGGCACCTTCGCACTAGAACTGGGGGAACGAACTTCCCTAATGCACAGACACATTGCATTGCATTCATATACATATTGCATTACAGGTAATCTTTGAATGGTGTCTTATTTCCTGCTCTGTACCAGGTACTTATCAGGATTCCAGATCAACATCCGCACCGCTATTCTACACGCTCCAACTGTCGGAAAATCATGGACCAAATGCAGAACGAGATGCAAGATGTGCGCGAGAAGCTCGCCCTCTTCATGCAGACTATGGAAGCTATAGCAAAAGGGCAGGAGAATTTGCAGGCCATGGTCCAGCCTCTGTTGGCTCGCAACGCTGGTCATGGTAATGAAGATCATCAGTCTGTCCGGGTTGATACTGCTCATGGAGACGGCACTCCCACGCCAGTGGCTCCGCCTGTGGTCAATATACCTGCTGCTAACGTCAACAATGCTACCGCTGCTGTGAACGGTAACGTCGGAGGGGGGAATGAGACTGCTGTCCATAATGCTGGGCTGGGTGATGTCAATTTGGGAGATAATCTAGGAGGCAATGGCTTTGTCAATACTGGATTCGGATTCAACGATCAGGGATTCGATAACACTGGGAAGTATGGCTTTAATGCTCAAGGCTTTGGGCAAGATGGTTATGGTATGGTCAATCAGGGTTACGGAGGCTTTGGAAACGGAAACGGTACTGGATTTATGGCTTTTGGTCCTGCTGGAGGTGTTCAAGGGTACGGCAACAGAGGCCGAGGTCCGGGGATGAATCAGATCAGAGCTGGACGTAATAATGCGTACGATGGGTACGGGGCTGGAAATGGTATGTGGCAAGAAGATCAGCAGGAAGACGCCTTCTCCGGAGGAGGTTTTGAAGGGCCGATGGATGATTCCCAAAAGATTAGAATGCTGGAAGAGCAGATGAAGGGAGTCCTAAATCAAAGTGCTGTGGGATTGGACATGGCAACCATGGGCTTGGTACCTGGCTTGAGGGTGCCAATTAAATTCAAAGCTCCTGCGTTCGACAAGTACAAGGGAGACACATGTCCGAAAGTGCATGTACGAGCTTATTACAGAAAGATGTCTGCATACTCAACTGATGAAAGAATGCTAATGCATTTCTTTCAGGATAGTCTATCGGGCCCTTCCCTAGAGTGGTACATGGGGTTGGAGCCAACTGATATCAAGACATGGAAGCAATTGGCGGAGGCATTTGTAGCCCATTACAAGTATAACAGCGACCTGGCGCCCAATCGGGTCCAGTTGGCCGGGCTTTCGCAGAAGAAGGGGGAGAGTTTTAAAGAGTACGCGCAAAGGTGGCGCGATATGGCTGCCAGGGTCCGTCCTCCTGTGGAAGATAAGGAAATGAATGATATGTTTGTCGGCACGTTCACCGGGTTGTTTCATGACATGCTGTTTCATACGTCTCTGGCCAGTTTTTCAGACCTGATTCTGATGGGGGAAAAGATTGAGCGTAACATTAAGCAAGGAAAGTTCCAAGTCGAGGAATCAACTGCATCTGGCAGTAATAGGAAAGCTTATGGTGGGCGCCGTCAGGGCGAAGCCAGCGCAGTATTTGGAGGCCGAGGCCGAGGCCGAGGCAGGGGCCGAGGTCAATATCGTCAGCCGCAGCAGGTGTCGAGTGTTACTATTCCATATCAGCAACAACCACTCCAGCAACAACAACCGGTTCAGCAGCAACCAATGCCACAGCAGCAGCAGCCCCAGCAGGGGGCACAGCAAGCTCAACGACGATTCCAGGGCAGTAAACCGAGAAGAGTGTTTGAGAAGCCTCCCTCAACATATGCCGATTTGTTGCAGACATTGTTGGGATTGAATCTAGTAGAGAAAAGAACTCTGGCGCCGATAACGGGAGCTCCCCCGTTCGGCTACGATGCAAGCAGGCACTGTGAGTTTCATTCTGGGGCTCCGGGCCACGATATAGAAGGTTGCCATGCTTTTAAGCACGTTGTGCAGGATCTTTTAGATAACAAGACTATCAATTTCGGAACGGCAGGTCCGAATATAGTCCAGAAACCCATGCCTAATCATGGGGCGAACGCCGTTCTGACTGAGGAAGATCTGAATCTTATTATGAATGTTGAAGATTTGAAGACGCCGCTGAGCGAGATAAAGAGCCGACTGTTGCAAGGAGGTGTTTACCCGGGATGTAACGAGTATTGCTTAGGCTGTTGGACCCTAGCTGGGGGGTGTGAGGATTTGAAGAAAGGCATTCAGGCTTTAATTGATGAAGGTATATTGCAGTTTGATCGAGCGGCAACTGACGAGCCTGCAGGGGCAGTAGTGGATAATCGGAGTGATGTGGCCACGGTAACGATTCCTCGGAAGACGATCACTATTGCAGCACCGGCTCAGCGACCACCGATTACCATAACTAAGGCCGGGCCAATCCCGTATGAGAACATGAAAGCAGTCCCATGGTCATATGGATTAGAGGTGTATTGTGACGGGATAAAGATTGATGTTAACAAGCAGTCAGCGGAGACTGTGGATAACGTTGTTGGTTCAGGAGGCATGACGAGGAGCGGCAGGATCTTTATATCTCCTGAAGTGGAGGCTGAAAGACTAGCGAAAGGAAAAGGGAAAGTGGTTGAAAATGTTCCGGTACAAGCAAGTGAAAAAGAAGCAGCATCGAAGGATGTAGAAAAGTTCATGCGCTTGATTCGGAAAAGTGATTATAAGATTGTGGAGCATCTGCAGCAGACACCGTCCAAAATATCTATCCTGTCATTGCTGCTGTGTTCGGAAGCTCATAGAAACGCTTTGCTGAAAGTCCTGGACACTTCTTTTGTACCCCAGGACGTCTCCGTAAATCAGCTAGAAGGAGTATTGGCACATGTGAATGCAGGCCACAGCTTGGGCTTTACCGATTTTGACTTGACTCCGAAAGGGAGAGATCATAATATGGCATTACACGTATCGGTTGAGTGTAGAGGATCGGTAATGTCGCACGTATTGGTTGACACCGGATCATCTTTGAATGTGCTGCCCAAGAAGGCGATGATGAAGCTGGATGTTCGAGGAATTTTGTGTACACCCAGCAATTTGGTAGTCAGAGCGTTTGACGGCACGCGGAGAACAGTCTTCGGATCGATTACTTTGCCTCTGCAAGTGGGGCCGGAAGTGTTTGCAACGGAGTTTTATATCATGGATATACAGCCTGCGTATAGCTGCTTGCTTGGAAGACCCTGGATTCACGGGGCAGGGGCCGTCACGTCTACCCTGCATCAGAAGTTAAAATATATGGTCGGAGACAGCGTAGTCACCGTGTGCGGAGAAGAAGACATCCTGGTCAGCCATCTATCCTCGTTTAAATATGTGGAAGTCGACGGAGAGATCCACGAGACACCATGCCAGGCATTCGAAGGTTTGCGCATCAAGGACAAAGGTCCCGGGCCGAGAAAAGTGCCAGAGATAGCTGTTTCATCGTATAAAGAAGCTCAAGCTCTAGTGGAAGCAGGAGAAGCCAAGGGCTGGGGCAAAGTGCTGGACATTCCTGTGAAAATGGACCGGTTCGGACTGGGGTACCGACCGTCGTCATCAACTCCTTCCGTGGGGGCCCCCCATTTCAGAAAGTCAATTATCATCTCTGCCAGTGGAGTATGTCATGAAACTGTCAATGCTGCTTCAGAGTCTGATGAAGGAGACAGCTACTGTGATATGGATGCCTGGATTCAGCCAAGCACGCCAGGACAAGGACTGTGCAACTGGTCTATTCAGGAGCTTGTTCCTGTGACTTTTAAACAGTAATGCTTTGCTTTATTAATTGTTGAATAATCTGATGTCTTGCCCAGGGCATCAGAATTTGCTTAGGGCTGTGTTGTTATAAACATTGCGTGTTAATCATTAAATAAATGGCGTTTTTTCATGTGCAAATACCGTAATCCCTGTCTTTCCTGTTTTGTATTTTTCAATAAAATGGCAATGTGGTTATTCGCTTTATACGCATTTTGAAGCACTTAACCATTCCTTTTGCAGGATAACATTTTCAGATGACATCCTTGAGCCACCTATGACTCGTCCCGACTTCGATCACCCGGTATTCCAGACCGAAGAAGAGGTTGTCGAAGATAGCGACGTTCCTGAAGAACTGTCTTGGTTAGTGAAGCAAGAGGAAAGAGCCATTCTGCCTCACGATGAGGTCATCGAAATTGTCAATTTGGGGTCGGAAGGGGTTGAGAAGAATATTCGCATCGGAGCCGCACTGCAGAGTGATATCAAGCGAAGACTGGTTGAAATGCTCCGAGAGTATAATGATGTATTCGCTTGGTCATATGAGGATATGCCAGGGCTCGATACAGATATGGTTGTGCATCGCCTGCCATTGAAAGAAGATTGCCCGCCAGTCAAGCAAAAGCTTCGCAGAACACGACCAGATATGGCAATGAAGATCAAAGAGGAGGTTCAGAAACAGTGGGACGCTGGTTTCCTGGCTGTGACAAAGTATCCTTCATGGGTTGCCAACATCGTACCAGTGCCGAAGAAAGATGGCAAGGTTCGAATGTGCGTGGATTATAGAGATTTGAATAAAGCAAGCCCAAAAGATGATTTCCCACTTCCTCACATTGACGTGTTAGTTGATAATACTGCTCAGTACTCCGTATTCTCCTTCATGGATGGCTTTTCAGGCTATAATCAGATTAAAATGGCGCCAGAGGATATGGAGAAGACTACTTTCATAACGCCTTGGGGAACATTTTGCTACAAAGTGATGCCCTTTGGTTTGAAAAATGCTGGGGCAACATATCAGCGTGCTATGACGACTCTTTTCCATGACATGATGCATAAAGAGATCGAAGTTTATGTTGACGATATGATTGCCAAATCCCAGACGGAGGAAGAGCATCTGGTGAATCTGTTGAAGTTGTTTAAAAGACTTAGGAAGTTCAGGCTGAGGCTGAACCCTAACAAATGCACCTTCGGGGTGAGATCGGGTAAACTGCTGGGGTTTATCGTAAGCGAAAGAGGAATAGAGGTCGATCCTGCTAAAATAAAAGCGATTCAAGAAATGCCGACGCCTAAAACAGAGAAAGAGGTGCGCGGGTTTTTAGGGAGATTGAACTACATCGCCCGGTTCATATCTCACCTAACGGCCACGTGTGAACCATTATTCAAGCTGTTGAAGAAAGATCAAGCTGTGACGTGGAACGAAAATTGTCAAAAGGCGTTCGATAAAATAAAGAAGTATCTGCAGGAGCCTCCTATTTTGATACCCCCGGTGGCAGGTAGACCCTTGATAATGTATTTGACGGTTCTTGAGGGAAGCATGGGTTGTGTTCTCGGTCAACACGACGAGACGGGGAGAAAAGAGCATGCGATCTATTACTTGAGTAAGAAATTTACAGACTGTGAATCTCGATACTCAATGCTGGAGAAAACTTGTTGCGCGCTAGCCTGGGCCGCCAAGCGTTTGAGGCAGTACATGCTGAATCATACAACCATGCTCATCTCGAAGATGGATCCTATCAAATATATATTCGAAAAGCAGGCGTTGTCAGGTAGAATTGCCCGTTGGCAGATGGTCTTGACTGAATATGATATCCAATACGTCTCGCAAAAGGCTATAAAGGGGAGTGTGCTGTCTGAGTATCTGGCGGAGCAGCCTATTGAAGAGTACCAATCGATGAGGTTTGATTTTCCTGACGAGGATATCATGTACCTCAAGATGAAGGATTGTGAAGAACCATTGCCAGACGAGGGACCAGAGTTGGGGTCCCAGTGGAAAATGATATTTGACGGAGCTGTGAATGCTTACGGTAGCGGAATAGGGGCGATTATCACCACGCCACACGGGTCGCACATCCCGTTTACTGCCCGATTGACCTTCGCCGTTACCAACAATGAGGCCGAATACGAAGCTTGTATAATGGGGCTTGAAGAAGCCATTGATTTGCGAATCAAACATCTAGACGTATACGGAGACTCAGCTCTGGTGGTGAATCAGATCAAAGGGGAATGGGAGACACGTCAGCCTAATTTGATACATTACATGAATTATGCAAGGAGATTGTTGCCTTTCTTCGACAAGGTTGAATTGCATCACGTACCGCGGGCAGAGAATCAAATGGCTGATGCCCTTGCCACTTTGTCTTCCATGTACAAAGTCAACTTCTGGAACGAAGCTCCCCAAATCACTATCTCTCGGTTGGACATGCCAGCTTATGTATTTGCTATTGATGAAGCATCTGATGACAAACCGTGGTATTTCGATATCCTTAATTTCCTGAAGAATAAAGAGTATCCGGCTGGGGCATCCAGTCAAGATCAGAAGACTCTCAGGAGGTTAGCGGGTAATTTCTATTTGAACCCGGATGGCGTCTTATACAGAAGGAACCACGATTTGGTGTTGTTGCGTTGTGTAGACGAGAAAGAGGCAAAGCTTCTCATGGAGGAAATTCACGAAGGTGCCTTTGGTACGCATGCTGGTGGACATGCTATGACGAGAAAGCTGCTGAGGGCAGGTTATTTTTGGCTGACAATGGAAACTGATTGTTTCAAGTTCGCGAGGAAGTGCCACAAGTGCCAAATCTATGCTGACAAGATACATGTGCCTCCAAGTCCTCTAAATGTGATGTCATCTCCATGGCCATTCTCGATGTGGGGAATCGATATGATTGGAAAGATCGAGCCGACAGCTTCTAACGGGCATCGGTTCATCCTAGTAGCAATCGATTATTTCACCAAGTGGGTGGAAGCGGCGTCTTACGCGAATGTAACGAAGCAAGTGGTGGCCAGATTCATCAAGAGAGATATCATTTGCCGATATGGGATTCCCGAGCGGATAATCACGGATAATGGTTCAAATCTGAACAACAAAATGATGAAGGAGCTCTGTCAGAATTTCAAGATCGAACATCACAACTCCTCCCCTTACCGACCCAAGATGAATGGCGCTGTCGAAGCGGCCAATAAGAATATAAAGAAGATTGTCCAGAAGATGGTGGTGACCTATAAGGATTGGCATGAAATGCTACCTTTTGCTTTGCACGGTTATCGTACGACGGTACGCACATCAACCGGGGCAACTCCGTTCTCGTTGGTATACGGAATGGAAGCGGTATTACCATTAGAGGTTGAGATCCCTTCTCTGAGGGTGTTGCGAGACGTTCAGCTGGACGAGGAAGAATGGGTAACGAATAGATTGAACCAACTGAGTTTGATGGATGAGAAGAGGCTAGCTTCTCTGGCATACGGTCGTTTGTACCAAAGACGAATGAAGAAAGCGTACGACAAGAAGATACTTCCGCGAAGCTTTCAGACGGGCGACCTTGTGCTGAAAAGGATTCTCCCGCCGCAAGCAGATCACAGGGGCAAGTGGACCCCCAACTACGAAGGGCCATACGTTGTCAGTAAGGTCTTTTCAGGAGGAGCGTTGTTGTTGTCCACCATGGACGGAGAAGACTTTGCGTCGCCTGTGAATTCGGACGCAGTTAAAAAATACTTTGCTTAAAGAAGACCCGCTGGACAGAAAAAGAGAGTCCAGGAAAAAATGGGGCATCCTGGCGAACCAAAAACAGAATGAAAGGTTCGGGCAAAAGTTAGGGATAAAATTAAAAAATGTACACCCGCGAAGTTGAAAACCTACACTGGGCGGCTTCGGCAAAAAAGGGTATCCCGGTGAACTGAAAACCCGTAAAGGGCGGTTCACGCAAAAGTTAGGGATTTGAAAAGCAAATGACTGCGGTCTGAATTCAATGAGCATCAATGCGGGAGAATACATTTGAGGAGTCAGTTATCGGATACAATCTCTTCAGAAGTGGGGATACCGGGAAAGCATTAGAGTCGGATGAGTCATAGGAGGATCAGTTCGTGGTGTTCATCTGCATCCCGTTGCCGACATGTGTACAAAATTTAATTTGTCAAAATATTCATGCTTCTTGTGCATACTTATGTATTTGCTTCGCGTAGCTTCCTCTTTTCAGGAGTTACATTCCGTGTACAAAACTCCGCCCATTCAGGGGCCCGATCAATGAAAATATGTTATTCAGTATTTGACACTGTTCTTTACTGTTTTGTGCATGGTAAAACGCCTAAGTTTATTGAAGCTAGCATGAGTATAACATCACTGGCCCTTGCCAACAATTGTTAAAGCTTTGAATTAACTGAGTGTAACGTCACTAACCTGAAGTGATTTGATTGCATAGGCTTGTCGTGTCTTGTTTGTGTTGTTGCAGGTTTCATAACCATATGAAGAAGATGATCAAAAGATTGCGATAGCGAAAGACTTGATCCCCATGTAGGTCATGCATGTTCTTCCTGAAGAAGGATAGAATTCCCCAGCTAGCCGTAGCTTACCCAAAGGGAGCAGAAAAGTTATTCGTCCTCAGCAGAGTTTGGCGATTCCAAGATCGTAAGGCTGTATTTAGACAGGTTCATCTTTCCCCGCAGGGTCATGCGCTCTCCCCCCAAGGGAGTCAGTTAATTTTCCCCAAGATAATCATCCCATCCCCAGCGGAATTCTCCTTGCAAGTGTTTTCATTCCTTCCAGTGGAACTCGAAGATCAAGACTCGCCAAAGCAGAGTTGATGGTGGGTCCTGTCATTTATTTTGTCAGAGATACTGGTGATATCAGTTCACGTTCCAGCAGAAAGTCCGATCGCACTATGCATCTGCTATTCCCCAGCAGGGGGGTTACCTCAATAGGGTGTGGGGTTTGAGTTCCCATTTTCCCAGCAGGGTTGACTTCACCCTTCCAGCATTTATTTTGCTGGAATAATTCTGTAGCATCTGGCTATCCCCGGCGGAGTCGGCATTATCCTTCCAGCATTTATTTTGCTGAAGCAGTTTCTGTACTCTAATAGTTCAGGTGGAGAGAATTCTTGCTCAAATGAATTACCAAACGTTCAAGATCTCGGCATGAGACATCCAATGATAATGTCAGTTTCGGCAGTATTCCCCCCACCGAGTTAGCATGATGAAATTCTCTTTGTCTCTAACAGAGTCGTTTATGCAAATGTCTCTTATTTTCCCCGCCAGAGTTACCAGGATAAGTTTCTCTTTATTCCCAAGCAGAATTACTTGTCATCAGGGGTTCCATGAGTCAGAATTCCAAAGGCCACCGCTGGTTTATCAGAACAGGCGTCCGATAGTTTGGTTTCCAGACATCCCCAGTGGAGTCCATCTCAAAGTCGCTGTCACGTCAGTGCTAAGAAGTTTGTGGGTGAGGATCATTGGAGAACTAAGTCCTGACGTGGACAATTTACTCCTAGATTGACGGGATTTCTTCAGAAGTGGACGTCCTAACGTGGACAGGTTTATTTCCCTGGATTGGTGGGGTGTGTTAGTCCTATCGTGGGCAGATTCGGGTTCTCGAAATTAGTGGAATGGGAGGTCATGACGTTGAAAAAAAAAGTGATTACTCTTTGTGTTGGTGTCCTGACGCGGACAGATCAGACCAGCGTGTGAGTCCTTACGTGGACAAGTCTTATTTCCTCAGCAGGTCGAAGACGCCTGAGTCCTAATGTGGACAAATCAAGACGAGATCAGTGTCCTGACGTGGATAAATCAAAGAAATTATTATTCCTAACGTGGAGAAGTGGGTCCTAACGTGGACGATGTAGTCCTTACGCGGACATATCAAAAGAGGTGATTCCTAACGTGGAAAGAGTGGAATCCTTACGTGGACAGATTGAGATGGCAGTCCTTACGTGGAAAAATGCAGTCCTGACGCGGACAAATCGGAAAGAAGTTGGCATTCCTTACGTGGAAAGATTAGAGTCCTTACGTGGACATATCAAGAGCATCCCTTACGTGGAAAGAAAAATGATTCCTTACGTGGAAAGACGAGTTTATTCCTTACGTGGAAGGATTGAGTCCTCACGCGGACATATAAAGAGATGGATTCCTGACGTGGAAGAATGATGTACTCCTTACGTGGAAAGTTGAGTCCTGACGTGGACAGGTTCAGAACCAAAGTTGAATTCCTTACGTGGAAAGATTGGAGTCCTGACGCGGACATGTCACGTGGTATTGGAGTCCTTACGTGGACAGATTGATATAGTTCTCCTTATGTGGAAAGAAGATTGCTTCCTGACGTGGAAAGATGGAAGGGTTAGTCCTGGCGTGGACAGATACAGAAGAAATGATTCCTAACGTGGACAGGTGTTACTCCTAACGTGGACGATGTTATTCCTAACGTGGACAAGTGTTACTCCTAACGTGAAAGAGTTTTATTCCTAACGTGGACGATGCAGTTTATAGAAATGCAGACGAAGTATCCCCAGCGGAGTTGCCGAGATTTTTCTGGGTTAACAGCAGGTGGAGTCCTAACGTGGACAGGTTCTAGTTGAGAGTTCTTCGTATTGATGACAGACAGAGTCCTAACGTGGACGAGCAAGCAATCTGTTATGACAGAATTCTCTTCAGAACGATGCAGACAATCCCCAGCACGGTCGCACGAGATCAGTGGGTTACCGTAACAGTCAGATTCAGCTGATGAATGTCGTTCCCCGAGCAGGAGCGCAATTTAGTTTTGCGGTTGGCAAATTTCTGGTTTCACTAGTATTCAACCGTCTCGTACCGCGAATGTCTGAAGGCTCCGGGCTCTTCACCCAATCGGGTCCAAGTCGCTTGAATAGGGGCAGCTGTTGCACCCTAAAATTTGCCCAACCTTACTCCTTGGTTTATGTTTTAATATCATCAGCATTTGCATATAGAGTCATGTACATAGTCTAATCATTTGCATAGCATAAGCATAGCAAGTCATTCAACAGGGGACCAATCATTATTCTCATCTCTAGAGGCCTATCAAGAGGTTATTATCCCAATTCAATCTTATTCAAGTCATCAGGAAAGAATTTGAAAGCAAAGAGCTCAGCAGATCAAGCCTTGAGTCCATCTCCTAGCTGAGGGTGTCTGAGGGTCAACAAGAGGGTTGTGAGCTGTGAGTTGAAGGCATGGAGAGTATCTAGACATTATGAGAGACTTAGAAAGTCATTTAAAGAAGGAGACAAGTCATTGATGAGAGCACAAGAGCTATAGTTGAAGGCAGTCAACTAGGGTTTCATCTGGGTCAACCCTAGGTCAACCCTAGGTCAATTGACTGATTTAAGGGGCATTCAAGTCTAGTGGAGAGATGCGGGGTTCATCATTGGATATATAAAGAAGGATATGGAGATATGCCAAGGAGAATTCAAGAGAAATCAAGGAGAAGAGGAGTTTCTAAATTAGGGTTTCTGTGTAAAATCCCCTAGTTTAGGTCAAATTTCCAAGCAAGATAAGTAAAAATGCAAGCTTCAAATGGATCCTTGGCCAACATGAAACTTGTATAGGGTCTCAATACCTTTAATTTGAGTGGTGGAAGACATCAAGGAGATTTATAGAACTCAAGTTATGATCCTTGCAAGTTACAGGTCATCTTAGGTATATGAAATTTTGTCTGTGAAAGTGACTTGACTTCCAAGCAATTTTTACCCCTCAAGGAGATTTCAAATGAATTCTTGGTCAACATAAGAATTGTTCCTCATTGTCTTAGCTTTCTAGAATGGTATGGTATGCCTTCATATGATGTGTGGAACTCAACTTATGGTCTTGGCAAGCAAAGGGTATTTTGGGCATTTGTGAATTACAGGTCATTTTAACCTATGTCCAAAACTCACACAAGGAGGCCTCAAATGGAAAAACTTACAACATCAAACTTGCTCAAAATATGATTTTGAGTCTAGAAAGAAGGTCACAAATTGTTGGAAAAGCTCATAACATGAAGTTGCATGATTGGTCCAAATTTGAACTAAAATGGCTTATAATGTGAATAAAGTCAAGATGAAAAATGGTTTGGGAGATTTATAAGTCCAAATGGAGACTTCCAATATATGATTTTGAATGGAAAAGACATTCTAAAGACAATGGTTCAAACACTTTTTTGAGTTTAGTGGAAGATTTCAAAGTTATCCTTGGTTACTTGCATTTTAAGAAACATAGCCAAAATGAATCAAAGTTGGAAGGCAAGGGAATGTGTAAGAGGGATCTAGAATGTTCATGTGAACACTATATATTCATGAAATGAAGCTTGATCAAGGGTTGGCTTCATTTTTCACCAAGAATTTCCCAAATTCTCTCATTCTTTCTCATTGTGTTTTCACTTCAATTCCTCAAATCCTTCACCAATCATCATCAAAATCAACTTCATCATACTGATTCATCATCATAGATCAGAATTCAACCAAGAACAAGGTGTGATCAATCCATTTTCGAGCACTTCCATCATCAACATCAAAATTGAAGTTTCAAGTTGATAGCACAATTCAAGCCAAGTTTCATTCAAGTGTTGCAAACAGAATCAAATAGATCAATTGTAGATCAAGATCCAAGCATCAAGACTCTTAGATCCACAAGTTTCATCATCATCCACAAGATTTTACACCAGGTGCATTTTCTCTGCCACAGCTTGAATTAGTTAGTTTAGCATGATTTTGTTAGTTTAGATATGATGTAGGATGTTAGTAGAACAATTAGGTTGAGTTTGGAGTGGTTTGGTGATGATTCATAGCAGGTGCACCAAACTGTTAGGACCTAGAACTCGTGGCTTAGTGCATTAGAATCTTAGGTTGTTAGCGCAGGATGATCACCATTAATCATGGAAGAGATTAGTCTAGGTTTGATGGAGAATTGTGCTGATGAGTTGCAGAGTATATTCATGGTAACCAGAACTTGTCTCGATCGGGTTTGTTGATTTGTTGAGTTTCAGAGCAATCTAAGACCATAGGCGTATAGAGGGAGAGATGTAGAGTAATTTTCATGTTTATAGCGTGGCGTTTCATGGATTGTAGAGTGAGAACAGATTGGTAGAAGTTTGCTCGTGCATGTACATTCATGGAGTAAACCCTAATTCTTATGATCCATTGGAGAAGACACAATCTGGGACGTCCGTTTTGTGTTAGACCATTGACCTCCAAGCCAATCGTGTGGCTCCCATTTGAAGCAGATTTTGGAGGGAGATGAGTTGGTGCCCTAAACGCACCGTTTCATTAATTGAAACGGGCGGGCCTGGGTGCTCCATTGATATCCCCACCCCCCTTTAGTGAGCCCAATCAATTTTGAACGTGGAAACCCTTCTATTTTCACCCCCCTGCGTTTTTGTTATCTTCCTTGTTTCTGAATGGTTCTGGGCCTTAGTAAACTTGCTATGCGCACCCCACCAATGCCTGGCCCAATGAAAAACAACTGAGCGCGCTTGCTGAACAAACCCCCCTCCCTTTATTTCATTATTTTCTTTTATTTTCTTTAATTTTTTTTATGCATTTTCATTAATTCATAATAAATCCATAAAAAATCATTTTTAGTTCATTCTTTTTACACTATTTTCTTTAGGATGTCTAGAAAATTATAAGAAAATAAAATTGCATTTTTATTTTTATTTCATATTTTTTCCATATTTTCTAAATAAATGTCATTTTAAATAGCTTCATTTCATGCATGATTTTAGTAATTTTTGTTCTATTAAATGCTTTAATATTTTTTGTTCATTCTTTTTAGGTTGTTTAGGTTAGATATTAAACTTGTAAATTCAATTTAGTTCCCATTTTTAGGAATTAATTTTAGGTGATTAATGTAGGCTTGAACAACATGAACAAATTAGGGTTTTTTAGGTGATGACTTAGGAAGTTTGACTCTTTCCCTTAGGACTTAGGATTTGACTAGATTAGTTATGGGACTATAGGGGCTATGGGTAGTTATTAGATCCCTTAGAAAAAGTCAGGATTCCCCTACTGCTATTAATACTGTCTGTTATATCTGATTGACTGGTGTGGTGTGCCCTCTGGGGATTATTGCTTGCTTGTTTGGGTATTGGGATTGTCTGGGGGCCTGGGAGAGCTGAAGACTTGAGGAGATGAAGACCATTGGAGATCCAGAGATTGAAGATCAACTGCCAGAGTTGGAGAGGAGGTTCTTGCTAGCAGCTGCTGAGGAGACTAGGGTTTAGGAGCTAGGCAGAGCTCTAGATTAGAAAGCTTGTTTCTCAAACATGGAATGCCTTGTCTGCATCCATCCTTTCTCTATGATTCAAAGTCTCTTTCAAATATCCACCTCCTTCCTTTGGAAGGATCAGTGAATATATTTGAAAGATAGAACTTTTGAGAGGAGACTTTCTGTTTAGTGTTAACAGTTGATGAACCACCCTTGGTAGGTAATTAACTGTCTAACATTCACCCAATTCACTCTTGTGACTGATCCCTCATCCTGGAGGTTTGAGCTTGAAGAAAGGCCATTGCAGATGGAAGACTGATGATCAAAGCCCTTGCCTGAAGGTCATGAAGATGGAGATTGATGCTTGTTGAAGCCTGTACCTGATTGGAGATTACTTGGAGCTAGATGTTGATTCAGACCTGCTGATGCTGTTTCTTTTGCTGTTGTATTTCATTGCTGATGTATTGTTTGGATTTCCTGGTTGTATTGTTTGCTGTTTACCCTGTTAGGTTGAAAGTGAAGCCTGTTCACTTTTGCCTATTGTTTTCCAGGTTCGAGGTTGAGTGGGACTCCCTTGCCTCGCTTGTATTGTTGCATCCATGCATTTTACTGCTTTACTGTATATATCTGGTATTGTTTCTGTTTCTGCCTATCCCGTAGGATCTCTGTTTCTCTCTGTGCAAGAGAGGAGCATGATAGACACTAGGTCTTAACCCATGCATGATAACATTAGGTTAGTTTGATTCCCTTCGCAACCGTAGGTTAGAGTTCTGTCTCTTTCTCTCTCAAAACAAACAGAAAAACACCATAAAGATTTCAAACACAATAAAAGACACTTCTTTCGTAAAAGAATGTGAACTCATCAAAACGTCATTTTTGTCCGCCGGGACTGTTAATCAGAAAAACCTTTTTCAGAAGGAATAAAATCAATCAAGGACAGACTTGTGTCGTACGTGGCCCGAACTACGTTTGCTCTGATCTTCCATGCAGTGTGGAAGTACGTAGGCATAGGATGCGATATCCTAGCGAGCAACCTTCCCCTCCTTTCCCGTAGGTAGGCGAACTACGTTGACTCTGATTTCTCGTTCCAGACGGGAATACGTAGGCATGAAGTGCGATACTTTGCCGAGTCATTTTGTTTTCATTTTCTTTCCTTTTAACCCCAGACCTTTAGCGTAGATAGAATAACAATCCATACCCGAAAACAAGCGTGGATCCCGTCGAGTACGACGGACGTGAGGGGTGCTAATACCTTCCCCTTGCGTAACCGACTCCCGAACCCAGGTTTTGGTTGCGACGACCATACCTTTCCCGTCTTTGCGAGGTTTACTCTGAGCGTTCCCTTTCCCTCCCGTGGGATAAATAACGCACGGTGGCGACTCTTCTGTTCAGCCGGCGCCGATTTTCGCAGTAGCGACAGATACCACCCAATATACATAACGCTATATTATCCTAGTTTTGACATCACTCAAAATACACAAAGCACTCACATACTCCCCCTTTTTAGTGATGGCAAAACATGAGACGATGTGTTTCATGATGTTGTTCTATTTTTGAAGACTCCCCCTGAATATGTGCATATTATTCAACTTGTATACTTTCTCCCCCTTTGACAACATTAAAATGAGAACAAGCAAACTATGAAAGGTATCAATAACCATATACAAATTCAAAATACCATATAGAGGCAATTTGCGAAGAGAAGATAATCAACACGATATCACTCACATAGAATGATATGTACATTGATTTAGATTGCTTAAACATAAATACAAGCACATCAAGTAAAAATGGAACACAATTGCTACACATAATGCTAAAATAAAATACACAAACATGAACAATAAAGGACACAATGTAATCACAAACCCTTGAGCTGTTACAAAAGTGACACGATTACGTGACATATATTTTTAGTGCTCCCAAAATGCTACATACACATGTGCTCTAGCAAAGCGATAGACGAAGTCACCACCACTCAAACCAAAAATAAAGATGTCACCATAACAATGAAACACAACAAGAATTCATTTAACATTATAACATGTTCGACCAAAGTTCATGAAGAAATATATAATAAGCCAATATGCACCAAAGAAAAGGTTTCAAGTATATTGAAGTAATAACACAATATCACACTATAAACATATAATTGACAAAGATCAATAGAAATTCTTTTAAGTGAATATTAATGAACTTTTTCATATACCAAGGATATTATCCATTTGAAATATTAACAACAAGTAATGTAAAAGGAAACTTACTAAGCAAGAGAAAGAAAAGGAACAATGTTATCTCTCATGTATATTGATGAACCATGCACTCTTATAAGATGAAACTCCCAATAAAGGTCAGAGTAAAAGTATATAAAGTGCATGCAATAAAATAATATGCTAGGCAAGATTAGAGATATCGAGTATCCCTAATTCCCTTCAGATGTTGAAAAATGGTTCGGTCGCAAGTGGTTTTGTGAAAATATCCGCAATTTGATGTTTAATATAAACATGCTCGAATACGAAATCACCTTTTTCAACATGATCACGTAGGAAATGATGGAGAATCTCAATATGCTTAGTGCGTGAATGTAGCACCGGATTCTTGGTTAGATTGATAGCGCTAGTGTTGTCGCGCATAATGGAAATACGTTGCAAGTTTATATCAAAATCAAGTAATTGTTGCTTAAGCCACAAGGTTTAGGCACAACAACTACTAACCGCAACATATTCCACCTTGGTGGTTGACAAAGCAACATAAACTTGTTTCTTGCTATGCCAAATTACTAAGGCATTTGAAAACATGTGGCAAGTTCCACTCGTACTTTTCCTATTCAACTTACAACCAGCAAAATCGGAGTCACTGTATCCAACTAAGTTAAAATCGCTTCCCTTAGAATACCAAAGCCCATATTGAGAAGTACCGTGAAGATATCTAAGAATATTCTTTACGACTTTTAAGTGAGATTATTTAGGAGTCGATTGATAATGGGCACACATGCATACGCTAAACATGATATCCAGACTAGATGCGGTAAGATATAAAAGAGAGCCGATCATACCTCTATATTTCTTCACATCTACATCATTACCATTTGGGTCATTTTCCAAATTACCATTTGTGGTCATAGGTGTATCGATAGACTTTGCATCCTCCATGCCAAAGCGCTTTAACAATTCTTTGCACTATTTTGTTTGACATACCAATGTAACATTTTTCAATTACATTATTTGAAGCCTAAGGAAGTAATTCAACCCCCCATGAGACTCATCTCAAAATCTCCCTGCATAAGCTTAGAGAACTCTTCTACAA
Organism: Lathyrus sativus; assembly: GCA_963859935.3. Classification (NCBI taxonomy): domain Eukaryota; kingdom Viridiplantae; phylum Streptophyta; class Magnoliopsida; order Fabales; family Fabaceae; genus Lathyrus; species Lathyrus sativus. The sequence continues at coordinate 116,516,133 of OZ012735.1, forward strand.
GTTGCATATTAGTTGATCTAAATATAATATCACCAACATAAACTTAAACTAGAAAGGTGTGCTTCCCTTGGCGCTTAATGAATAGAGTAGTATCTACTTTTCCCCTTGAGTATCCTTGATTAATTAAAAATTTACTTAATCACTCATACCAAGCCCTATGGGCTTGTTTGAGACCATACAAAGCTCTTTTGAGCATGGACACATAGTTTGGATACTCATGACTTTCAAAACCAGGAGGTTGAGCTACATACACTTCATCATTAATAAAACCATTTAGAAACGAACTTTTCATGCCCATTTGAAATAACTTGAAATTCTTAGCGCAAGCATAAGCTAGTAGAAGACGTATAGCCTTAAGGCGAGCCGCCGAAGCATAAGTTTTCTCATAATCGATGCCCTACTCTTGGTTATAGCCTTGCAACACTAGCCGAGCCTTATTACAGGTTATCACCCCATTTTCATCAAGTTTGTTCCTAAAAACCCATCGAGTGCCAATTACTTGATGATCTTTAGGGCGAGGGACAAGGTCCCAAACGTCGTTTCTTTTAAATTGATTTAGTTCATCTTGCATGGCCATAAGTCAATGCTCATCAAGCAATGCATCTTTAGCAATTTTAGGCTCTACTTGAGACACAAACACAAAGTGATAACATAAATTACTTATCTTAGAGTGAATAGTTACTCCCTTTGTGATATCTCCAAGTATGTTGTCTATAGGGTGATCCTTTGATGTCTTCCAAGTCAAAAGTAGACCTTTTATTGCAGCTAGACTTTCTTCCTTTTCCTATTCATCATTGTCACCTTCTTTCTTCTCATCATTCATCACTTTAGGTTGATCAATCCCTTGTTCAGTTCCATTGAGAATATCTTAAGAAGACACACCTACATCGTGAAAAACAACACCTTTCTAACACTTATCAGATATTATATTAGTAATCATTCACACATTTTTACCACTTAAAAAATACAAAGAGGTAACCTGATTGGTAACACAATATGCCTTGTTAGTCACATAGATCAAAACAATAAGGACATGTCATCGTGTTGTGCCTTGATGCTCCATAAATGAGATCTCATACTCTCTTCACAGAGTCAAGACAATTTTCCTGCATGATTAACAAATAGTGCTGGGTACCCAATCTTCATTAGGTCCTTGGGGGTTAGTAATATTTTGGTTGCATCTTCGCATCCATTCAAAGGCACTTTTAGGAACAAAAAGCTTCCTAAATCTGCACTTTACAATGGTGTGTCCCTTTTTGCAACAATAGTGATAATATGAGTTAAGAGAAGATAACATTTTACTATTTGGTTCCTTTTTAACGTGAGTATACCTTCTATACAGATTATGAGACGGTAAGTCATGATTGGAAGTGCCTATAGCAAAAGTAACCTTGTGTTACAAAGCCTTATCTAGTTTAGCCTTGAGAAACCTTGACTCCCATTGCCAAATATAACAAGTTTCAAACCAAACCACAAATATTTAGAATCCACATCTTGATCTTCTAGAATATCTGACATAGATTTCTTTAGCGCTTCCACATGTTTTTCATTTTCAGCAATCTTATCTTCCAAATGAGAGATAATTCTCTTGTTTTAATCTAATCTCTTGAAGGCATCTATGACTTGGTTTTTTTAGTTTTTCAAAAGACTCTTGAAGTTGAGAAAAAGCTAAATCATGAAAATCTTGAAGTTTAGAGTGACTTACAACCTTTTTCTTTCCTTTGTTTGCCATATAACAAAGCTTGGCCGATTCATTACTTGAAGTAGAGCTATCATCACTTGATGAATTATTTTCGCTCTCCCAAGCGGCATAAGCTCTTCTAGATTTTCTATATGTTTCGTGATGACCTTTTTCATTCTTGATTTTAGAACACTCCAACTTAAAGTGACCGGGTTTACCACAGTTGTAACACGTACTTTGTGACTTCTCCTTCTTGTTTTGAGGAACTTGATAACCTTCTTGATTTATCACGATACTTGTTGGGATATTTGTCACCATGTTTTGACATGTATTTATTGACTCGTTTTATGAACAGTCCCATATCTTCTTCATCGGATTCATTGTCGTATTTAGGTTCACTTTCCCTTTGCTCATCTTAAGAAGGCCTTGAGCTAGAAGTTTTTAGAGCAATGGATTTCTTTCCTTCTTCTCTGTCTTTTCCTTTCTCATTCTTTGATCTCTTTTCATATTTCTTTTCGTATTTAGCCAAGCAAGTAAGCTCTTGCTCGTTCTCTTCTAACTTACCAAACAAATCCATAAGATCAAGTGACTTAAGATCATTTTCTTCTTTAATAGCGGTGTCCTTCGATTGTAATTCCCTACTTAAACACCTCAAAAAAAATTTAGTAGCATATTCATTGGAAACAGGATTACCTAGTGCATTTAATCGATTTATAAGATGTGAGAACCTTTTCTGCATATCTGCAATGATTTCACCATAATCAATACAGAACAACTCAAACTCTTGATTTAATATGTTGATCCTAGCTTGTTTGACATCATAGAGAGAATTTCTAATGCATCCCACATAGCTTGTATTGATCCTCATGAGAAATCTCTAATGCATCCCACATAGCCTTGGCGGTTTCACAATGAGAAACGCGATAAAAATCATCAACTACCAAAGCATAAGAGAGAATGTTTTTCGCTTTCCAATCATGTGACCATAATTTCCAATCATTAGCATCCCATTATGCTTCCGGTTAGGTACGGTAATACCTCATTGGTCATGGTTATTTCATTCGGACCATTTTGAATAACATACGATATACCTTTGTCAATGGAGTTGACATGTATATGCATAAGAGCTTTCCAATAACCATAATTTTTGTTGGTGAAAAATGATGCTCTATTGTATGCACCCTTAGGTTTGGTAGTTATTCTTCTAAGAAATATATCTCAAACACATAATCAACCGAAGCACTTGATACCACGTGTTAGATGATAGGCTTCGATCTAGAGGGGGGCTGAATATATCACAAATTTTACAACTAAAAACTTTGGTAAAAATCTGTTTATAAAAATATGGTACAACGAAAAAATGACCCGGATCAAATCATCTAACCGAACCTACTATCAAAAAGCTATATGTGTATCACAAACCAAACAAAATGATAATGAACGTAAACATTTAATAACGATCAAGCTACAAATCATTTAAATGCAAATTTATTCGTAACTCGTATTTCCCTTGTAAAAATTATGTAACAATTATAACAACATACAACACCTATTTAGAGGTCCTAACATCATACATACATCATACAATCATCAATTCATATATTCAACACATGAGTCATGAACACATGATCCAAGAAATAAGATACAACAGAATCATTATCATCAACAACACAACACAACACAATCATGCAACATCAAGATCAATGATTTTTATCTATTGCATCAATAATCATTATAATCAACAATAATCATTAAGAATCAAAACCCTACATCTACCCTACCTTTATATCATTCATAATTGACATCCATTACACACCCTTACCTTAGAATTCCTCTAGAAATTGCCTCTTCAAAGTCTATGGATGGATGTTCTCTTGCCTTCTCCTTGCCCTAGCCTATTTACTTTCAAATTTCACGTACTAACAAAATGATCTCACTTTTCTCTATTTTCCCCTTTTTATCTAGTAACACTAGACCCCTTTTTATGCTTTTCCTCATATACCCTCACTTATCCTTAAACAATTACCTCATTGCCCCTTAAATCTCTACACTTCTAATTATTTTATTAATAACAACATAAACTATTATTTAATTATTCTAAATATTTCTAACTTAAGGATTCATATTTCCACCAATAATCTAATCACTACAACAAATCACAAATATTTCATGAATAAACACAATAAATCACAAATATTTCATGAATAAACACAATAAATCAGCAATATTCATAATTAAACACATAAGCATCAAAATTTTAAATTTGGGGTGTTATAACGGCCACTCGTAGCAGCAAAAGCTCCTAGTGTTTCCTTTGGTTGCTCTCCTAGTACTATTATCATAGGCCAGCTATGGCCATCCGTAGCAGCTCCTATAGGCCGTAGAAGGAGGGTGAGAATGGATTCTTTTGTTTCCTTTTTTAGATTGATCCCCAATGGTTGTGTTTCTTAGGCATTATTTGATCGATCCCCAAAGATATTGTGTCCCTTTTACTTTTTTTATAAAGCTTATAGCCTGTTATGAGTTTAGGATCCAAGTTTTATTCTACAAGTTTCTACATTCTTATTTTTCTTCTTTGTACACAACTCTCCAAGGGAGCAAGATTGGATCAGAACATAATTTAATCAGGTTTTCTTATTCATTCTTATTCAATTGTTTATATATTATAATTGTTTATTATAAATTCGATATTAAATACCGATTTGATTATGTTTGCTCTCACCATGAGAGAGTAGGCCATTAGGGACTAGGGGTTATGGGGATTATCTTATAACCTTTTGTATGATCTGTCACAATCGATTAAGAGAATTTTAGCTTAAACTTATTTTATAATTTGAGTTTATGCATTCTAACTCCGTTATGAAAGTAAGGTGTTCTCAGGTATCGGTCGTAGTCTGAAAGGATATGTGTTGATAACAGAGCGCTGATTTTTAAACAACTGAGTCCAATATAGAAAAAAAACTTGGAAGAATTTGAGAAAACTATATAGTTATGTAAAATTAATAAATCATTGACGAATAATTTGGCTTTGCAAAAGCAGACAAATTATTCGTCGTCAATAGGGCAATGCGCTGGAGAAAGCGGGTATTGCCCATATTTATCTATTTTCTATAATTTATGTGGAATTCTCGTAATTAAAGTGACATGGATCGTGTGATTGTGTTATAGTAGGAACCATAACTCTAAGTCATGTTTGCTTCAATTGGAAATTAAGTGATTTTATAAATAAGTTGTTTTCATTTAAGTGCTTTTTCTTTAAATCGTTTTCACTAAAACTCAAATTTTCGTTTTCTTTAGATATACAACAATAGGACATAATTTGGTACTTAAACCATTGATCTTTGTGGTTCGATATCTTTTTTACTACTTTGTATCGATAATCAATATTCTAAAATTTCAATGTGGATCTAAGTAAATGTTCATATGCTTATCCCAAAGAGACATGATTATTAATCATTTTACACTATCTGAAATGAATAATAACTATACTATCTTCTTACATTCTACTACATATAACATACCCAATGGAATATCATTAAACAAACACGATGCCCGGAAAGTTTATAAGATACCAATGTCTCGTAACCCGAAATTTGACCTCCCCTTTTGTCTTTTCTATGAGCATGTGCGTTCGCATCGCTGGCATGCACATTGACACCATTTTTCTCTGTGGTTTTTGTTGCATGAATATTCAGGTTTTCCAAGCCCGGTTAATCACATCCTCACAAAGATACCACATCATCATTACAAGCACAAAACAAGGGTTTATATGCCTATTCATCAAAGCAAAAGGTCAAAAATTAGAACTGTGTCCACATTATCATTTTGCAAGAAAATTGGGCAAGTTTTGCCTGTGGTAATCGATTACCACTTTGCTAGGCAAAGTAGGGTAATCGTTTACCCAGTGTAAAAATGCAGATTTTGCTGCATGATAACACGAAATCGTATATATATTTTGATGCATAATTCAACTAAAGTTTAACCGTTTTCGATCCGATTTCGGGTTATTTCCGTGTTATTTGTATGATGTTTTGCAGGTATTCAACGATCACGTCTAAACAAGGCAACATGAAGAAAAGAAGCAATCTCAGATGAAATATGGACGAAAAAGGAGTGAAAACATCATGAAAAGCGCAGAAGGCTGTTTTTGCTGATGTGACGACCGTCACAGCTCCATGACGAGCGTCACACGGGTGACGACCGTCATGCAGGCAAAAACGCCCCACTTCAATTTCACGTAACAGAAGCAGTTCCAATTCCCACAGAGTGGACCACTACTCCCTGAATTATCTGCCTCAAAGTCCATCATCTTCAATGATAACCGTTAGAATTCCACTTCTATAAAAGGGGAAGAAGGGGACCTCAGAAAGTGAGCCGCATTCATACAACGAAGTGCTGCCAAATTTATTTCTAGAGCATATTTTCCAGTTTAATATTCTTATTTGTTTCTCTTTACTTCTTCTGTATTCCATTTTCATTCTTCTGTAATTTCTACTTTCATTGTACGATCAAATTGGCATAAAGACCAGAATCCTGCCAACATCTGTGGAGGATCTGCCCAAAGGCCAATTGGAATATTTACAGGTTTCTCATTTCAATCGTAATTCCAATTTTATTATAATGCAAATTATTATTTATTGTTTTTATTTATGTTTTATCTTTCCCAAATCCATGTCTAGCTAAACTTAGGTAATCGATATGTAGTAATAATTCGAATGGGATTTGATAACAACTGGTTGAAAAACTTTCTTTTCAAAAGTAATTTATGGTCTGAGTGTTTAAAATTAATTTACTGAATAAACTTCGTCGCGAAAGCGAGAACTTATTTAAAAGTAGTTTTGCCACGAAAGTGGGAAATTAATTAAGATACGAACCAACAAGCGAAAGTTGCGGTAAGGTCAGATAGTAAACACTAGTCATTCTTTTTAATAACAGCGAAAGCACTTTAAAATGAATTACAAATTAGAGATTTCCAAAAAATAATTTTAACCTCGAACGGGATACGAAAGTGTACGTTTGGCCCTTAGGATTATGATTAGCGTCAATAACCATCGTGAGGCGTGAGTCTTCAAATCACCATTTTCTGCTTAAATAAACTTTGAAAATTATTTCATACACCAGTAACTTGTCAAGTCCCTGAAGAACACAATTACTACATATCGATTCAATCATTTATAATCTAAGTAGCATTCTTAGTTCCCTATTAGTGACAATCTTATCCCCTTAAACATATTCTACCTAGCTAAACATAGTAACTCCCGAGAACACTAGTTTGATTACGAGTCCCTGTGGGATCGATATCTATTATTACTACGCGATAGACTGTTCACTTGCAGTTAGGTTGTATTAGACATAGAAAGTCGCAATCAAGTTTTTGGCGCCGTTGCCGGGGACCCGTTTAGTCAATAGTGTAACCTTCTGTTACGCCGTATAGACTAGGTTAACAATTTTCATTTTTCCTTTACTAGTTCTGTCGATTGTATGCCAAGTAATCGCCCGCAAGGCGATATCGTAAAACCTTCAGTCGCAGAACTAGAGCGCTTCTTACATTTAAGAAGTCGAATCATTGAGTACCAACTCAAACAACTCAAACATAACATTCCCGAACCTCTTACTCTCATTCCCAAATCAGAAGAAGAAGAACCAACGATGGCTGAAGGACCTCCAAACAAACCGCTGAAGGCATACGCTACACCCTCTCAGATGGAGCCTAGAAGTAGCATTGCTGCCCCAGCTATTACCCGAAATGATTTTGAGCTGAAACCTTCATTGCTGTCAGCTGTACAACAAAACCAATTCTCAGGAAACGCAACTGAGGATCCGAACGAACATCTAACGAAGTTTGTACAATACGCGGACACAGTGAAAGCAAATGGAGTAACTCCAGACGCGATAAGACTTCGTCTTTTCCCATTCTCTCTTAGAGACAGAGCGTGGACATGGTTACAATCGTTACCATCCAACTCCGTTACGACATGGGAGCAATTGAAGAACGTCTTCTTAGCGAGATATTTTCCGCCAAGCAAAACTGCTATGCTTAGAGCTCAAATCAACGGCTTTCGACAGAAAGATACTGAATCTCTTTACGAAGCATGGGAACGATTCAAAGATATGATGAGAACATGTCCTCACCACGGTCTAGAAGACTGGGTGACAATCCATACTTTCTATAATGGGCTTCTATACAATACTAGATTGACAATAGACGCTGCCACAGGCGGTGCACTTATGGACAAGCCATACGATGAAGCCTATCAATTAATCGAAAACATGTCACAAAACCATTGCCAATGGGGAGGTGAACGCACTCCAACAGAGAAAACCACAGCGAAAGGTGGGATGTACGAGATCAGCAGCCTTGAAAAGTTCAACGCTAAAGTAGATGCTCTAGAACAGAAGATTGATAGTCTGACCGTTAACCCCACTGCAACTGTCGCTGCAGTAACTCCAAATTGCGAGTTATGCGGAAACACCACTCATAATGCGCCCGAATGCCCATTGCTAGCCGGAATCCCACCAGACCAGGTAAATTATGCTCAAGGAAATCCCTACGCAAATACCTATAACCCAGGTTGGCGAAATCATCCAAACTTTTCTTACAAAAGCGAAAATGCTTTGCAAATGCCTACTGCTCCGCCAGGATATCAGAAACCAGCTGCTCAGACTACACCTAGGAAATCAAACCTCGAATTGATGATGGAAAAATTCATAGCTACTCAAGCTCAAACAAATAAAGAATTCCTGAATCAAAACATACACACTAGCGAGCAAATTAAACAGTTGACAGGAAAAGTAGACGCTTTAGCCACCCACAACAAAATGTTAGAAACACAGATATCACAAGTGGCTCAACAGCAAGCCTCTGCTGCCGCACCTGCTGGCACATTTCCTGGACAACCCGAATAGAATCCAAAAGGCCAAGCAAATGCTGTAATACTAAGAAGTGGGAAAGAATTGGACGAACCGATCGATCCGAGGACCGAAAACTCATCCATGCAACAAAAACCAACTGAACAAGCAGAAAAGGAATCCGAGTTAGAGAAGAAGGAAGACAACGAGAAGGAGGATACCGCAAGTGAAAAAACTCAAGCACCTCCAGCGTCATATAAACCACCTATTCCTTACCCTCAAATACTAATAAACTCCAAAACTTCAAGACAGTTTAAGAAATTTGTAGAGCTCCTTAAACAGCTGAATATTACTATTCCTTTTACAGAAGCGATAACTCAAATGCCGTCATACGCTAAATTTCTCAAAGAAATCCTGTCGAATAAGAGAAAGATCGAGGATAACGAAACAGTTACACTTACTGCAGAGTGTAGCGCTATTATTCAAAACCGCATGCTTCCTAATTTAAAAGACCCAGGTAGTTTCTCCATACCCTGCGTCATAGGAAAGTTCGTAATAGACAAAGCTCTATGCGATTTAGGAGCCAGTATCAGTGTTATGCCCTTATCTATATGCAAAAAGCTGAATATGGGAGACCTCAGACCAACCAAAATGTCCGTTCAATTAGCTGAACGATCAGTAAAATACCCCGTCGGAATACTGGAAAACGTTCCAGTACGCATAGGACAATTCTACATTCCAACCGACTTCATAATCATGGACATCAAGGAGGACACTGTAACCCCAATTATCCTAGGAAGACCATTCCTAGCTACAACCGGAGCTATTATAGACGTGAAGAAAGGAAGGTTAACATTCAAAGTAGGAGAAGAAAAGATAGAGTTCATTCTCACCAAGTTCTTACAAGCACCAGCAATAGACGATACCTGCTATTTAGTAGACGAAATTGACGAATGCATAAGAGAACTTGAAAATGAAGAGACCACGTATTCAGAAATAATAAAGATTCAAATACCCGATATTTCTGAAGACGATGATTGGCGTAAACCGTATAAAGACGACAGCCTAAGCGAAAGCTTAGCACTGACCCCAAACCATATGCCAGGTCCGAAGAACCCATCTTTAGAACTTAAAACTCTACCCAAAAACCTCAGATATGAATTTCTGGACGATGAACTAAAAAGACCAGTGATAGTCAATGCCGACTTAGGACAACCAGAAACCGAAAAGCTATTAGAAGTCCTAAAGAAGTACCCCACCGCGTTAGGCTATAACATAAGCGATCTAAAAGGTATAAGCCCTTCGATCTGTATGCATCGAATTACAATAGAGGAAGACTCTAAAACCTCTCGAGAGCATCAGAGGAGACTGAACCCCATCCTGAGCACTGTAGTCAGAGATGAAGTAAAGAAATTGCTAGATGCAGGAATCATCTATTCGATCTCCGATAGTGAATGGGTCAGCCCAGTTCATGTCGTACCAAAGAAAGGAGGAGTTACAGTAGTTAAAAACGAAAAAAGCGAATCAATAACAAAGAGAGTCGTGACTGGAAGCAGGATGTGCATTGATTATAGAAAGCTTAACAAGGCTACGCGAAAAGATCACTTCCCGTTACCCTTCATAGACCAAATGTTGGAAAGATTAGCCAAACATTCATACTTCTGCTATCTAGATGGTTACTCAGGATTTTTCCAAATTCCCATCCATCCTGATGACCAAGAAAAGACTACATTCACCTGTCCTTATGGTACTTTTGCTTACCGCCGAATGCCGTTCGGACTCTGTAATGCTCCAGCAACCTTCCAAAGATGCATGATGGCAATCTTTGCAGATTTCATAGACAACATCATGGAAGTATTTATGGACGATTTCTCGGTATGTGGACAAAGTTTCGAAGGATGCCTACAAAACTTAGAAATGGTATTAGAACGTTGTGTAAAAGTAAACCCCGTCCTAAATTGGGAAAAATGCCATTTTATGGTCCGACAAGGAATAGTTCTAGGACATGTCATATCAGATAGAGGAATTGAGGTAGACAAAGCTAAAATAGAGATTATAAAAGATCTCCAACCTCCAAAATCCGTACGAGAAATACGGAGTTTTCTAGGACATGCCGGCTTCTACAGAAGATTTATAAAAGATTTTTCGAAAATCACAAAACCTCTGACCGTCCTGTTGATGAAAGATGCTGAGTTCGTCTTCGACGACGACTGTTTACAAGCATTCGAAACATTAAAATCAGCACTTATCACCGCACCAATCATGCAACCATCCGATTGGCGACTACCGTTCGAAATCATGTGCGATGCGAGTGATTATGCCGTAGGCGCAGTTCTAGGATAAAGGAAGGACAAGAAACTCCATGCCATCTACTATGCCAGTAGAACCTTAGATCCTACCCAAATGAACTACGCTACCACAGAAAAGGAACTTCTAGCAGTTATATTTGCGCTTGACAAATTCTGTTCTTACTTAGTATGAGCAAAAATTATCATATACACAGACCACGCTGCCATAAGGTACCTAATAAGCAAAAAGGATGCCAAACCAAGACTATTGAGATGGATCCTGTTATTACAAGAGTTTGACTTAGAAATCAAAGATAAGAAAGGAACCGAGAACGTTGTTGCAGATCACTTATCCCGAATAGAAGGCATCAAACATGAACCAGTACCGATAAATGACGATTTCCCGTACGAACGTCTGATAGCCAAATTAGAAAGTGACACACCCAATTCAATCTCGGAAGATCCAGAATTCGAAAAAGCCGTAGAAGCCTTTTATGCCCAAGTCACATTACCTTGGTATGCTGACATCGTTAATTACCTCGCTGCGGGCGTGCTTCCACCGGATCTCACTTATCAGCAAAAGAAGAAATTCTTCCACGATCTGAAACATTATTATTGGGACGAACCTCTACTCTTCAAGAGAGGGGCCGACAACATATATCGTCACTGTGTCCCAGAGGAAGAAATAGAAAATATCATTTCCCAATGCCATTCAGCACCATATGGTGGTCATGCTAGTACATCCAAGACGTGCGCTAAGATTCTCCAAGCCGGCTTATTCTGGCCTAATCTCTGGAAAGACGTTCACATCGCTGTGCAAAAGTGCGATCGATACCAACGAACGGGCAACATCTCACGACGCGATGAAATGCCTCAGAAAGGAATCTTAGAGGTAGAAATCTTTGACGTATGGGGAATAGATTTCATGGGACCATTCCCACCCTCTTTTGGTAATAACTACATACTCGTCGCTGTCGATTACGTGTCTAAATGGATAGAAGCCATAGCTGCTCCAACAAACGACGCACGAGTAGTAATCAAACTCTTCAAAAACACAATCTTTCCTAGATTCGGTGTACCAAGACTCGTCATTAGTGACGGCGGATCTCACTTCATATCGCGAATATTCGATAAACTTCTCTCTAAATATGGAGTCCAACACCGAGTAGCTACACCTTATCATCCGCAAACTAGCGGACAAGTAGAGGTCTCGAACAGAGAAATAAAACAAATATTGGAAAAGACTGTCGCTACCTCAAGGAAAGATTGGTCGTCAAAGCTACAAGAAGCTTTATGGGCTTATAGGACCGCTTTTAAGACACCAATAGGTACTACCCCCTACAAATTAGTTTACGGTAAATCCTGCCATCTCCCTGTAGAATTAGAGCATAAGGCCTTCTGGGCCATTAAGACACTCAACTTCAACTACACCGAGGCAGGAGAAAAGCGAATCTTGAACTTACACGAGTTGGAAGAACTTCGATTAGACGTTTACGAAAATGCCCGTATCTACAAAGAACGAACTAAAAAGTGGCATGATAAACGTTCAGTCAGGAAACAATTCAGTGTGGGAGACATCGTATTGCTATTTAATTCAAGATTAAAACTCTTCCCAGGTAAACTAAAATCTAGGTGGTCCGGACCTTATGAAGTGACTAAAGTACTTCAGAGTGGAGCTGTAGAAATTACCGATAAGATGAATGCACCGTTTATCGTAAACGGGCAACGTCTAAAACATTATAATAAGAACGACAACAGTCCTCAAGTCAGCAGTATAGCATTGCTTGAGCTTCCAGCTCAAACACCCGAATAGCTTCTCACCAAGCTATCGTCAGGCTTTAGACGTTAAAAACAACGCTTACTGGGAGGCAACCCAATTTCCCTCGTTATTGTATTTCATTTTTCTTTAAAATTTTACTTTGAAAATCCAACAAAAATTCTAAACTTATAATAACTACTACTTTCCACTTTCGTTTGTTTTCATATTTTTCTCTTTTGTCTTTTGTTTCTACCGCTTTTCGTTTCTAAAAATCCTGACTTCAAACTCCTGTTTTAAACTTTTCAGGATTTTTAAAGTTTTCAAAACATTCCTTCTGTTTTCTCCGAATTACCTGCGAGTATGGCCGAGTACGACTTCACAAAGGTTCACTTCCGAGGACTAGCTCAAAAGGCAAGATTTGCAGCACTAACCGAAAGAGAATTCGCCTTAACGCTGTATTATGATAAGGCTACCACGGATAAACTAGGAATCACGGATAGCATTCAATACCTGTTCAATCAACTGGGTTGGGAGAACACTGCTCTGAAAACACGTTTTGCTACCTATAAGGATCTTACCTATGAATTCCTTAGTTCTTTCAGATACATACCCAACTATGGTTTTGGATCCAACACAGAGTTGATTACCTTCCGAATGTTTGGAATGGACCAAACCCATAGTCGGATGTCACTAGCTAACCTCCTAGGATTTCCTAGCGGACCGCATGTGTTCATCAGTGCAGAAGATGACGATATTGATTTTCAACTCGATCAATTCTGGGGTAGAATCACAGGCGAATATCACCCTGAACCAGACAGAATGTACAATGATGATATTCATAACCCAGCTTTCAGATACTTCCATAAGATACTAGCTCACACCCTGTTTGGGAAAGAAGAAAATATTACTATAATATCTAAAGAGGAGTTATTCATCATGTTCTGTGCTTCTCAGGGACGTACAGTAAATGCAGTGCCTTTCATGATGAGATCTTTCAAACGCCTCACGCAGGAACCATAGACACCTATTCTTATAGGAGGCCTCGTGACAATGATTGCCCACGAGCTTGGCCTTAGATTCCACTTAAATGCAAGCACTCGTTTTGGCACCATCCGACCCATGAACATACAATTCTGCTTTAACAGGCGCATTTTAGGAACTATGGGACCTGGACCGTATGAGTACCACATTAACGAAAAACCAGTACAGCTATTCACACTGCCTGATCATCTGATGACAAGTATCCACAACAAGGACAACTGGCTCTATGAATTGGATGAGCCTATGGGACCTCCTTCACCACAGTCAACACCACAGAACTATATGTATGACAGTGACCACATCTCTGAGGCACACGACTATATGTACTATGAGGATGCTGTATCCGAAGCTGAAGTAGACCCTACGACTCCTCCGCACTATAACACCTATCCTGAGCCTATCCTTGAGGAGACCACCGACAAAATGGATACCGTTTTACTCCGATTGGACGACGTTGATGTAGCTCTGACTAATGTAAAAGCTGACATCGCAGGCATGCACAGCGAACTGGTAGGCTTCATGGATTTAGTCTGCGACCAACTCGACTACTACGCACGGAAATTCGATGAGTTGAAGACACGAAAAGACTAGATACTAGTTCTTAGCAGTAGATTCAGTTTAGTTTAGTCTAGTTTAGTTTCGTTTAATCATTTGGATTTTTCGCATTGTTAATTTCTTTATGTACTACATACAATCGTTTCAATTTTATGTTATTTCAATTCTAGTTTTTATTCAATTATTCTGTTTTTGCATTATTCGTTGTTTGTTGGCTGCCATATTACATTGCCGTATCAATACTAAGCCTTAAAGTCACTACGAGAACGCCCTCAGAGAAAAATTATGCGTTCTGCAGATTTTGCTGCTGTGACGACCGTCACAGGACCCTGACGAGCGTCACGCGGGTGACGACCGTCACACATACGTGACGACCGTCACGAATTCAAAAACTGCTATCTGATATAACAGGGTGCGTGTTCTCTCCCACTACCCCCATTACCACTTCCAATCATCAGAACTCTTACCCCACTACGAATTTTCGTTCTCCCCACATTGCACCATATATTCCAACTCCAATCTCAACTTCCAACCACACTTCTGTCAGTTCTTCCCACTTTGCAGAAAAACCCCAATCTTCAGAAACCTCTCAATCTTCCAACAATGGCAAGGAATGCAGAAACCCCAGATATCAGCAACATTATCTTCAGTGAAGGTGACTTAGGCGAGAGACAGCGAGCAAACTACATCACATTTCATCAGAGGTCGCTCCTGCCGACTCATTATCCACACATTCCGTCGCTTACGGAGCTTGGACTCCTTGAAGGCGTAACCTGGATGCTTCAAAGAGCAGGCATCTGGAACCTCTGCACCAATCCACTGCCAACATACGAACAACTCACTCTCGAGTTCTTGAGTTCGTTTACTTACGCAACATCCAGCGGCGACCTCAACCAACATTCTGGTGCCGCATGCTTCCGGATGTTCGGCACCAACTATCAGGTGAACCAAAATCAGATTACCAGCATCCTACAACTACCTCGAGGTGACAATACCCACCGCCGCATCACCGATCAGTTCCAGCACGAAGCTTTCGCGCTATGGTACCAGTTGACCGGCATCAATGCCGATGGTTGGGACTCTCTGCACGCAACACATATCCATAACCCAACCATCCGCTACTTTCGCAGAGCATTGAGCAACATGATCTTCGCCAGAGACAACAACCACAAGGTGAACTCGAAAGAGCTCTTCTTCCTCCATTGCGTCTTCAACAACGAGCCGGTCAACGCTGCTCCGTTTCTGCTAGCTCACATTCAGGCCAATTGCAACTGTGGCTCAAAGCCTTTCTACTTTGGCGGGATTGTCACTGCCATTGCACTTGGGCTGAACCTTGGCGACCGCCTCCAGCACCTCCATTCCATCCCCTCGGTGTTCCTTGACACCGACCACTGCAGAGCCTCTCATCTTATCCGCTCCAGAGCTGACGGCAAGTACCATCCGGTAGTGCGTGGCAAGATCGTCCGAAGCATCATCCTTCCGTCCCGCACCCGCACACACCCAGAGGATCGTACCAACTGGTTATTTGACCTCACTGCCCCTCCTGCTACCGCTGTTCCTACTCAGGACCACACTCAAGGTTCTGACGATGAAATCCAAGCTGAGTTGGACAGGTCCGAGCAGCCAGAGGCATCGCAGCCTCCTCCTCCCGAAGGTACATCCTCTCGCCGCCGCCGCCATCATCCCGTGCCAGACTACACAGAAGAGGACCTCCGCCGCTCTCTAGACCAGCAGGCACAGATACTCGCGATGCTGCAGCAGCAGAATCAGCGAGCTGACCAGTTCGAAGCTTGGCACCGGACTCAAATGCAACAACTTCAAACCGGCCAAGCTACTATCACTGAGAACCTGGCGAATCTGACCTTGCAGGTCGAAGGACTCCGGGACACCGTCTACCACACCGGCGCTATGAGTTATGAGGACAGAGTAGCCCTTGCCATAGCCAGAGGACGCCAGCGCGGACGTGACAGAGGCAACAGACGTGATTAGTTTTCCATTTTTCCTTATTTGTTTACTATATTTCAGTTATTTGTACTTTCATTTCAGTTGTATCTCCCTCTCGCATGCTTCAAAATCAGTGGGGACACTGATTGAGATAGTATGGGAGCGGAGCCTTTATTTCCATTCCACTGTACTTTGAATTTCGTAATTTCTATTTAAACACTTTCTATTTTTAGCAAATAAAGCTCGTTTATATATCCTTTTCCCGTTACGCAAACATCCCCACATTATTCAACGTAAACAAAAACTTTCGTTTGTTCCTCAAAAGCAAAAGCACCACGAGAATGCACCCGAGTTCAAAACAAGTTTTGAAACTCCGAGGAAACGACAGTTCTAACAAAACCAGTACCGTCCTGACACCTTAGATCTCTGGTTTATGCGAGTCGGTTTCACTACCTACGCGTACCAAAGTCTCAAGTGTCTACGCAAACTCAACCCCAAGTAGTTTATACTAGCAGTCAGCACCATCCTAAAACACTTCTAAGCGAGCGACCGATGCAAATAAGTGTATGATCTCCAAAAAGATGAAAAATCATGAAAAGAGAGCTAAATAGCCCAAAAATATAAGATACGTTTCCTTCTAAGTTAGGTGCTCCTCACCCGAGCATTTAGCCCAACGGCACGAAAACTCATTGAAAAATCAATGACATAAGCTTATGATCAATGAAGAAGATCAAAAACAAGAAATGAGATCATATTCACTAACAGGTCGACTTGCCATGAAAGTGTACGGACAACGGGCTTAATGTGATTGCGCTAGAACAAACATGGTGAACTTGTCGCGAGAACCTTGACACCAAGCTACAGTAGCATGACTGGGACCGATTTGCATAAAAAGGAAACCTCCGAAGACTTGTAGTCCAGTGTCGTCATGATACTCGTCTTGTTCCTACCAAGAATCCCGGTTTTCCCAACTCTGCGAACGAAGAAGCTGCCTCGTGCTTGCCGACTTTTTCATGTTTTACTTGAGAACAAGCAAAGATTTAAGCTTAGGGGAGTTTGATAACACGAAATCGTATATATATTTTGATGCATAATTCAACTAAAGTTTAACCGTTTTCGATCCGATGAAATATGAAGAAAAAGGAGTGAAAACATCATGAAAAGCGCAGAAGGCTGTTTTTGCTGATGTGACGACCGTCACAGCTCCATGACGAGCGTCACACGGGTGACGACCGTCACACCTTGTGACGACCGTCATGCAGGCAAAAATGCCCCACTTCAATTTCACGTAACAGAAGCAGTTCCAATTCCCATAGAGTGGACCACTACTCCCTGAATTATCTGCCTCAAAGTCCATCATCTTCAATGATAACCGTTAGAATTCCACTTCTATAAAAGGGGAAGAAGGGGACCTCAGAAAGTGAGCCGCATTCATACAACGAAGTGCTGCCAAATTTATTTCTAGAGCATATTTTCCAGTTTAATATTCTTATTTGTTTCTCTTTACTTCTTCTGTATTCCATTTTCATTCTTCTGTAATTTCTACTTTCATTGTACGATCAAATTGGCATAAAGACCAGAATCCTGCCAACATCTGTGGAGGATCTGCCCAAAGGCCAATTGGAATATTTACAGGTTTCTCATTTCAATCGTAATTCCAATTTTATTATAATGCAAATTATTATTTATTGTTTTTATTTATGTTTTATCTTTCCCAAATCCATGTCTAGCTAAACTTAGGTAATCGATATGTAGTAATAATTCGAATGGGATTTGATAACAACTGGTTGAAAAACTTTCTTTTCAAAAGTAATTTATGGTCTGAGTGTTTAAAATTAATTTACTGAATAAACTTCGTCGCGAAAGCAAGAACTTATTTAAAAGTAGTTTTGCCACGAAAGTGGGAAATTAATTAAGATACGAACCAACAAGCGAAAGCTGCGGTAAGGTCAGATAGTAAACACTAGTCATTCTTTTTAATAACAGCGAAAGCACTTTAAAATGAATTAGAAATTAGAGATTTCCAAAAAATAATTTAAACCCCGAACGGGATACGAAAGTGTACGTTTGGCCCTTAGGATTATGATTAGCGTCAATAACCATCGTGAGGCGAGAGTCTTCAAATCACCATTTTCTGCTTAAATAAACTTTGAAAATTATTTCATACACCAGTAACTTGTCAAATCCCTGAAGAACACAATTACTACATATCGATTCAATCATTTATAATCTAAGTAGCATTCTTAGTTCCCTATTAGTGAAAATCTTATCCCCTTAAACATATTCTGCCTAGCTAAACATAGTAACTCCCGAGAATACTAGTTTGATTACGAGTCCCTGTGGGATCGATATCTATTATTACTACGCGATAGATTGTGCACTTGCAGTTAGGTTGTATTAGACATAGAAAGTCGCGATCACTGCAATTTCTATGACAACCACTTTAACTCTACTATTTTGGGGTCTACTTGGTTCTAGCATTGTGTGGAACATTCTAGATGTCTCTAGAAAGTTTAAAACTTTTCTAAACACTTCAAGGCATTTGCTCAAATACACCAATTTGGATTAAGACCACCATGTTGTTTCATTTCCAAGCATGTGAGCCCTTAGATTCAAGTTTTCATTGGGATGGTTACCGAGTCAACTACCTAACTAACTGAGTTAACCTCCAACTCAGTGAGTTGAGGCTAACTAACTCCAAGGCTAGTTCCAAGGCTACATCCAAATCTCACTTTGAACCTAGCAACTCCGAAGCAAAACTCTATATAAGCAAATCAACATCATTTCACAAAGATCCTCAATCATTTTCTCAATTTCTACATTCTTCACTCTCAATTCTCCCATATTCTCTGATTTTTTTGCAACGTTTTCTCACATTCATCTTCGTCTTGTTCCAAAACCTCACTAAAGCTCAAATCCCCCATTAAAGAGTAGCAACTTCTTCATTGGAAGTGTTTTTCTCTTGAGCTTAACCATCATCATCTTGCAATTCTACTTGATTTTTTTGGATTTTTATTGGCTTTTGATTCATCTCAAGTGATTACTTCAAGCTTATTCGGTGCAATTTTGTATTTGGAAATTTCATGCAATTTGCTCGGTTTCGCTACAGTTCGGTTGCAAATTCTGATTTCTCTAGTTTTCTTTGATCTTTCTCATCACATATCAATAGCAACAACATCCAAGGCAAATCTCAGCCTTGTAGGTTGGTTATCCTTTGCTTGATTTACTGTTTTGATCACTTTCGCGTGTTTACGATGTAGTTCGATAGTTTTTCTATGTTGATCAATCGTGTGATTGTTTGATCTTTGATCTTCATGTTTAATGCTTTCAATTGATGTTTAATTGATGCCTAAGTGGTTTTGAACTTAATTTTTTGTGTATAAATGTTAACCATATCATGTGGATGATTGGATATGTGTTTTGGGTACTAAAGGTGATTTGCGATAAGCTATTTTTGCCACTGTCACAGTGGTAATAGGTTACCTATATAAGGTTAATCAATTACCCTGCACAATTTTCATGTGGATTTACAAATTTTAAGCAGGTAACCGATTACCTGCAGGTGGTAATCGATTACCACTATAACATAATGTCTTTTTTTGCCTATTTTCAAGCTTGTTTGTTATTATTTCCTCATTTAACTTCCATGGTTTGATATGCTTGATATTTAGGGATGTTTTATGAGTTGTTTAGCTTCTATTGGATTCATGTATGCAAACTTTGAATGTGCAATTTGTTGATTCTCGATTATTTGCATTTTGTGACATTTGTATGATCATGACCATTCTTATATTCTTTGATCACATGCTACATGATTTGTGATGCATACTAAATGATTTTGGTACTGTTTTGCACGTCTCTTCATGTTTGCATTAAGATTTTTCCTCTTTGGAATAAGCTTAATCTTGTACAATCAATAATTCACCCTTTTGCTTTATTAATTTTTCATCTCCTTTGAAAAACTCTTAGCACATCAATCCATTTTGCTTAATTAATCGAAACTTCATTTTGATTATTTGATTTTTCCTTTTTCTTCTCCTTTAGATCTTCTAGAGCTTTATCCTCCCCCCCTCGCAGAGTTGAAGATTTGTAACGCATTGGAGCATTGTACAAATTTTGCACCGTTGTGCTGTCCGTTTCATTTCGTGCACTACACTTTGGTGTTAGAGAAGGAATGAGAGTGGAGAATTCCTACATTCATTCTGACTATTTTGGGTAGGGGAAGAATGACCCTGTGCCTGGAATAGTCGCCTCTATCTCCAAATTATGGTATCCCTGTTTCTCCAGTCAAGTCAATCCTTGATCACTTGCACCCTTACCTCCTCTTTGGAAGTAACTTTCTCTTTTTGATTCAACATTCTTTTATCTTGTGACCAATCCATCCTTGGTTTCCCCTGAGATTGTTACTTAATCCATTTGCTTGGTTGATCAACTGTATTTCGGTTAAAACCAATTCTCTTCTTCCTCAGCGAAGTCAATCCTTTTTCTTCGGTTAAACACAACCTTCCTGTTAGAACCTAGTCCCATCGGAGTTCGCAACCTTCTCTTGGTTCTCTCTCCTTCTTGTTTGGTTAATCACTGCTTGTCATTTAAAACACTAACTTTTCCTTAGTTAATCATAGTCTGTCTGTTAGTACTAAACTTTCTTTGGGTTAATCGCTTTCTTCTGTCTAATCACTAGGTCTTTGTTTGATCACGGCCTGCCCGTTAAAACCAACTTTTCTTTGGGTTAATCATATTCTCTTGGTTAGTCACCCACCTTTTGGTCAATCACAATCCGCCTATTTAAACAAATCATCCTTTTTCTCAGTTAATCACAGTCTACCTATTAACACACTGAGCTTCTTTTGAGTTAATCACCTTCTCTTGGTTAATCACTCATTCTTTTTGGTTGATCACAGTCCGTCTGTTAGACACCGAACTCCATGTAGTTAGCAACATTTCTTTGGTTCAAATACGACCAATTTTGGGTTAGTAACCTTTGTTAGGTTTGAATACCCTTTCCTTTGGTCAAGTGTTGTTTGTTCAGTCAGCGTACCGTTCTTTGGGTCATGACCTTTGCTTGGTTCTACACCCGTTTTTTTTTGTTGATCACCGTCTACTGGTTAAAACCAGCTCTCTTATCTTTTCGGTTAACCACTGTTTATCATTTAATATACTAAAATTCCCTCGGAGTAAATCACCTCCCTTTAGTTCAATACTCTCTTTCTTTTGGTTCGTCGCAGTTCGTCTGTTGACACTAAACCTTTTTTTCTCTCCCCATAGAGTTTTGCTCTTATCTTTCTTCGGTCAATCACTGTCTGTCAGTTAATGCACCAAACTCCTTGCAGATTTTACCTTTTACTTCGACTTGTTAGACGATGGATTGGATCTAGAACGGGGGGGGGGGGGGGGGGGGGGGGGTTGAATAGATCCCAATTAAAAAATCAGTCGGTGCTACCAATTAAAAATTGGTTTTAAAAATATTTGTTTTGCGGAAGCGGCCATGGAAAAATTATCGTCTAAAACAAACCGTTATTAGAAGACCGGATATGCGCCTAGCCTTATGGAAGTGATAATGAGCAAAAAATAGATTCAACACACTAGTCACACTAATCAATTGATTTTACCACTAATAAGTAGGACTAGTTCCAATGCTCCATAATCACCACAAAATATGCAAATAATCCAAGTGAATTTTGGTTTAGGCAATTTATCAAACACTTGGTGTGCGAGACACTCCAAGTGAATTTTAACTTGAGTAAGTAACCCCAAATTCCTTGTACAATCTATTATCGTGCTAGAGTTCAAAACAGTAAAGACCACTTACTCAATTCAATGCAAATTTTGATGGAATTGCTTAAAATAAAATTACTCAAATTCTAAAGCCAAAACGAAAGTACTAAAAAATAAAGGAGACAAAGATTTGTTGAGGCAGTTCCCCCGCCGTCCTCGCTTTGGAATACGTCTGCCCTCAATTCTAAATCTAGAATTGAGATCAATATAATTGATATCACCTGTAGAGTTGAAGTGTTTATACAAGGATAGATAAGTAAAATATACAAACAAGCTCTCTCGATGTTGATGATGCTTTTCTCTCCTTGATCCTTGATTCGAGTCGAATCAAGTTCTTCGATCATTGTGAGTAGACCTCCGATTCCAGCCCCTTTGTTAAACAACCTTTCGTTCTTCAAACCCTCGGGCCGACTGATCTCAATCACACACAAATCGAACCTGGAACTCTCTTGCACACTTCACTGATTCCCGCTACTAGACTGATGAAACCTTCCGCTTCTCAATCACCTTCGCTCAGCTGAAGTTGGTAAAGACGATCCGTACCAAAAACCCCCAAATTCTCTGAATCTTGGAGGGTAAAACCTTAATGGTTTTATTCAAGAAAAACCTGCTACAAACTCAACCCGAACCGGATTCCCAATCAACAGCTTCAGACCTTATCACCTTGAACGAGACACAAACCACATCAAGAATTGTTGTGTGTAATTGTTGTGTTGTGAATTGTTGAGGATGAAGGTGAAGAGATTTGGTAGCACCTGTTTCACTTTTCTTGTTTCTTGCACAATTGACTCAAAATCTCAATTGTTGTTGATAAAAAGGAACAAACCTTCTATATATAGTAACCAACCAACCAACACACTTAACAACTTTTCAACCAAAGTAGAAAGACTTCACTAACTGCACAAACGCGCGAACGGTCGACCATAGCAGGACTATGCGTCGACGCATAGCCTGCAGTTTTAGGCAATTTGAAAGGTCTTGACTGCATGCGCCGACCATAGGTCGGCGTGCACCGACCAGTGAGGAATTGCACTGCTTCATGCGTTGACCCTGTGGTCGACCATAGGTCAGCGTGCAGCGACCAGTGGGAGATTGTACTGCTTCGTGCGCCGACCAGTGGGAGATTATATTGCTTCATGCGCCGACCTATGGTCGACTCAAAGCCTGTAAATCTGTAAAAATGCATATCTTTGTGATTTTAATACATCTAAACATAACCAATGATCTTCCACATATATTGAATTGAATATGCCAAGTTAGAAGGATATAAGAAGGATATGAGAGGTGAAATATTGCATTTGTGTTGTAGATGTAGAGTCGATAAACCTGATTCATCCATGGTTGTGTTTTGTCATCATTGAAACTCAAGACCATATGTTACATGAGGGTTTGTCCTCACATACTCCCCCTTTTTGAGGATGACAACCTATGCGAATCCAATGAGAACAACTTGCAATATTTATAACATAGTAACATAAACTCCCCTTTTCTTTTGCAATCCTATACTTAAAAAAACTGGTGAACTGGTGGTGTGATCTTCTTGGCTTTGATACACTCTCTTCTCCCCCTTTGACAACATCTAAAAGAGAAAGAGAAAGGTTAAGAAGAATATGTTCAATTCAACAAAAAAACTCAGCAGGTAATAACTAACATTAACCAATATTCACACAAAATATGGATAGTGAAAAAGTAACTCAATGGATAATTATAGAAAGTACAATGAAAAGCTCATAAAAGACATAACAAGCAAAAACCAAACATTGTGCACAAAAAAAATAGGAAACATAAGAACACAAAAGCAACATAGAAATGCACGCATGATCCTAATGTCCTCGGCCTCGCCCTCGTCCCCTGTCATCGAAATGAGGATTGCGGTATGGGTCGGCCATGTCGGTGAACGCCTCCACAACACTATTCAAATACCGTATGCTGTGAGTGATGGTCTTTTCTTGGACTTCATTAGATGCACCGAGAGCCTCAAACCTAGCATCCATCCTTGTGGAAAAGTTGTTAAGCCTTTCATTTTGCATATGGAGCTCTCTTTGTATTTGACTGAATCTCTCTTCTTGAGCTCTCATAAAATTTTGCTGATCCAACTGCATAGACTGCATCATGCTGAGAATTTTAGAAGTATTTTGTTGCGGTGGAGATGGAGGTGCTTCAGAACTTCCTTGATACAGCTGATAATACTCTCTCAATGTGGACCATCCAGTGTATTGCCATTCACCCCAACCTTGATTATTAGTTTCTTCTTCTTTAGTTGGAGTGTTGTATTGAGCCCAATCGTTATTTATGTACTCATTTGTATCCATTTGTTGATGACTTGCATGCTCCTCATGAGTTTGTTCTTCCTCTTCTTCCCCTTCTTCACTTTCTTCACTATCATCAGATTCTTCAACACTCTCAAGAGTGGTTGCCTTGCGAACAAATCTGTAACTTCTTAGCTCTTCACACCAAAAGTAACCCATCATTGAAAGGGTTTTCGTCCCAAATTATTTTTCGGAAGTAAGAGATATGCATGGGAATGTTGGAAAGGCAACTTCAGCAGCAGTAAGAACTTCTTGAATAAAAGACCCATAAGCTAGAGTTGTCCCTCTTCTGGAGTCTCTTAACGCAAACATCCTACTACAGATGTAGTAGGGCTAATTGATTTTGATTTTATTCTTCAAAAGATACATAAGATGTACTTCATCTTGTTCGACTCTAGAAAGACCTCCTTTCTTGGGCCGCAGAATGCGCGCCACAATCCATTGGAGAATGTGATCACCTGTCTTCAATTTACCAGCAATGACGGTTCTTGGGAATGCATCGCTTTCAACGAGATGCACTGGATATGGTCGCTTTAACATTGAGTTTAAAGCGGTCTTGAACTCATACCCAGCCATAGTGCAAGAATCAGTTACTTCGGAAGGAGGATTTTCACCAGCATCAAGTACCAAGTTAAAATATTTGCTCCACACAACAGAATTTAAAGTTACCTTTGTTGAGCCGATTTCAGAGTGAAATACCTGACCCCGGAACTTGTCATGGATGCATGTGTAGAATACATGAACCAAATATTCATTGTACTTAGAGTTGCATTCTAAGAAGTTGACAATTCCTTGAAACTCTAGCAGAGATATGATTTCGATGAGATGCATGCGCTCCGCCGTGAGTCGGTAGAATGCATGTTACTTAATGACCCCTCTTTTACCAATATCCTTGTTGAAACTGTCGACAAGAGATGGTGGAACCAATAATACAGCTGTGACCGGAATAGAGGCAGAGGATGATGCCCTTGATATCTTACCGGTGATTCTGTGAGATGATGATGCCATGGATAGAGTGTTGGAGGTTTGGTGATTGTAGAGAATAAGAGTTTGTAGAAGATTGTTGAAGTGATTTGAGAGGATGTTGTTTGCCCTATTTATGGATGGAATTTAGGGTTTTGAGAAGAGGAAGAACAAGAATCATTAGGCATTAGGTAGATGCAATTTTCAATGAATCTAGATATATGCACAATCAAATGAGAAGACAATTTAAAAACACAAGAAGTTTGAACGATTTTGAAAAAATCTGAGTTTTCACGCGAGCCG
This sequence comes from Lathyrus sativus, assembly GCA_963859935.3. Classification (NCBI taxonomy): domain Eukaryota; kingdom Viridiplantae; phylum Streptophyta; class Magnoliopsida; order Fabales; family Fabaceae; genus Lathyrus; species Lathyrus sativus. The sequence continues at coordinate 116,541,600 of OZ012735.1, forward strand.
TCGACCATACCCTCTGCATGCGTCGATGCATACTGTTGGAATTTTGATAAATGTAAAAGTAATAAGTGTGCATCGATCGTTGACTTGTTATGGTCGACTCATACAGGCAAAAAGTGCAGATTTTCAGTATTATGCATATATGAGCAGACATTTGATGCATAAATACAATGCCACACAACAATAAGCAACCAAACATATATAATACATAGAAAATGTCATATTGAGAATATGTATCATACGATACAACTTTTAAACACGAGACATTAGAGAGAGAGAAAGAAGAGGAACAACATCACCTCAAAACCAAGGATCGCTTGATGAATTATACACTTGTACTTATAACAACCTTGAATTGTTAGATGTACGAGAATATAATCATAAATGAATAAATTGATGAACAAGTAATATTATGATACACGATCCAAAATATCGAGAATACCAAGTTCTCGTCGAATATGAAAGAAAGGTTCAGTTGCTAACGGCTTTGTGAAAATGTCCGCTAGTTGATTTTTAGTATCAACGTGTTCAAAAATAACATCCCCTTTCTCTACATGATCCCTAAGAAAATGGTGTCGAATTTTGATATGTTTGGTGCGTGAATGCAATACCGGATTTTTGGTAAGATTAATGGCACTTGTGTTGTCACAAAAAATAGGAATATGTTCAAGTTTGAGGTTAAGATCCAACAATTGTTGCTTAAGCCACAAGACTTGAGCGCAACAACTTCCGGCGACAACATATTCCGCTTCAGCGGTTGACAAGGCAACAGAAACTTGTTTCTTGCTATGCCAACTTACCAAAGAATTTGAAAATAGGTGACAAGTACCACTAGTACTTTTCCTATCCGATTTGCACCCGGCAAAATCGGAATCGGAGAAGCCTACCAATGAGCAATCATTTCCTTTAGAATACCATAGCCCATACTTCGGAGTACCAGAAAGGTAGCGAAGGATGCGCTTAACAGCTTTCAAATGGGATTTCTTAGGAGCCGATTGATATCGAGCACACATGCACACGCTAAACATAATGTCGGGTCTAGATGTGGTAAGATAAAGAAGTGAACCGATCATACCTCGATATCGTTTTATCTCTACATCCTTACCACTTTCATCTTTATTCAAGTTTGTGCATGTAGGCATATGTGTGTCTATGGCTTTGGAGTTTTCCATGTCAAATCTCTTGAGAAGTTCCAAACAGTACTTAGTTTGACTCATGAACGTTCCATCCTCAAGCTGTTTAATTTGCAATCCGAGAAAGTATGTGAGCTCCCCCATCATACTCATCTCGAATTCACCCTGCATAAGGTTAGAAAACTCTCTCACGAGATTCATGTTAGTTGACCCAAATATAATATCATCAACATAAATTTGTACAAATATCAAGTTCTTTCCTTGACGCTTAATGAAGAGAGTTGTGTCCACTTTGCCTCTCGAATACCCTTGATCAAGTAAGAACTTGCTTAGGCGCTCATACCAAGCTCTAGGAGCCTGTTTGAGTACATACAAGGCTCTTTTTAGTTTATAAACATGATCGGGATATCCGTGCGACTCAAAACCCGGAGGTTGTACGACATAAACTTCTTCATTAATAAAACTGTTAAGGAATGCACTCTTAACATCAATTTGAAATAGCTTAAAGTTCTTCGCACAAGTGAAGGCGAGCAAAAGGCGTATAGCCTTAAGTCGGGAAACCGGCGCATAAGTCTCCTCATAGTCGATGCCTTCCTCATGGTTATAGCCTTGTGCGACTAAACGCGCCTTGTTTCGGGTTATTACCCCGTTTTTGTCCAACTTGTTCCTAAACACCCATCGGGTGCCAATTACTCGATGTCCTCGCGGAAGAGGGACAAGGTCCCAAACCTCATTTCTAGTGAACTGATTAAGTTCCTCTTGCATTGACAAAAACCAGTGTTCATCGAGTAAGGCGTCTTTAGGGTTTTTTGGTTTAGTTTGCGAAACAAAAGCGAAGTGATAACAGAAATTACTTATATGAGAATGGGTTGTAACACCCTTTGATATATCTCCGAGAATGTTGTCAATTGGATGGTCTTTGGAAGACTTCCATGCTGGAGGGAGATCATCTTTTGAGGGCGGATGAACTTCCTCAGTTTCCTCATGGCGGACATCTTTATCCTCCTCGACTTTGGCCTGGTCGGGCTGATCAATTCCCGGCTCGGCACCTTTGAGTATGTCTTCTGTAGATGTACCTGCACCATGAACAACACTACCTTTTCCGACATTTCTCGGATAAGACTCATCAAATGTTACATGTACCGATTCTTCAACAATAAGTAATCTTTTATTATAGATTCTATAGGCCTTACTTGACTGAAAGTATCCAAGGAAGATACCTTCATCAGCCTTAGAGTCAAATTTACCCAACTTTTCCTTTCCATTGTTCAAAATAAAACATTTGCAACCGAACACATGTAGGTGAGACATGTTTGGCTTGCGCCCTTTTAAAAGCTCATACGATGTTTTGTTTAGAATGTGGAGGATGAGCACCCTATTCAAAACATAACAAGTCGTACTTATGGCGTCAGCCCAAAAATATTTTGGTAATCCACTTTCATTGATCATGGTTCTCCCTAAATCTTCTAAAATGAGATTTTTGCGCTCCACAACCCCATTTTGTTGAGGAGTGCATGGAGCAGAGAAGTTGTGATTAATTCCATGGCTACCGCAATATTCTTCAAATACTTGGTTTTCAAACTCACCTCCATGGTCACTTCTAATTGACACAATGTTTGTGCTTAATTTATTTTAGGAAAGCTTGGCAAATCTCTCAAAGGCGGCGAACGTATCGCTCTTGCTAGCCAAAAAGATAGTCCAAAAAAATCTAGAGAAGTCATCCACTATTACAAAACCGTAATAGTTTCCACCTAGGCTTTTAATTCTAGATAGCCTAAATAAGTCCATATGGAGAAGCTCGAGAGGTCTCGTAGTTGAAACAATATTTTTAGATTTAAAAGAGATCCTCGTTTGCTTTCCCTTTTGACAAGCATCACAAAGGTGATCCTTGGTAAACTTTATTTTGGAGAGACCTAGGACTACATCTTTTGAGACTACTTTATTTAGCAAGTCAAAGTTAACATGTGCTAAACGCCTATGCCATAACCATGAGTCTTCACTCATTGTCATGAGACATTTGTCACTTGTTAACGATACTTCATTCAAGTCTAGCATATAGACGTTGTTCACTCTTAGGCCATTAAACATACTCTTCTTGTCATCACTATGCACAATTTTGCAACAATCTTTTGAAAATGATACATCGTATTCTTTGTCGCATAATTGGTTAATGCTAAGTAGATTATGTTTAAGACCCTTGACAAGCAACACATCGGAAATAGTAGTAGAAGAAGGGTTACCTACACTACCTTTACCAAGTATTGCACCGCGATTATTGTCACCATAGGTTACATATCCTTTCTTCTTTGCCACAAAGTCGATGAAGAGGGATATGTCTCCTGACATGTGTCTTGAGCATCCACTATCAAGAACCCATCTTCTCTCGGTGGTCTCGGCACATTGTACCTATGAAAAACATTCAACAAGAGGAGGTACCCAATGGCTTATTGGGCCCTAAATTGTGAGTAACAAAATAGTCGCATTTGGGCAACCATTGATAAATGCCTTTAGGAACTAGAAATCTCCTAAAACGACACTTAGCAATGGAATGACCTTTCTTGAAACAATATAGACAAGAAAAATTAACTTTTGAATTGCCTTTGCTATCTTGATCCCTTATAACATATTTATATTTTTGATATGGATTCACCATAATTTTTCTAAAATCAGCTTTATCGATAGCAAAGGTAATTTTGGGCTCAAGAGCCTTGTTAAGTTTGGCCTTTAGGGTTCTAACTTCATTTCGCCAAACATAACACGTATAACACCCATAGTTAATTATTCTACTTCTAAGGTCCTCGCAACCTGATTTAGTACTTTCACTATGGAAGTCTTAAGTGCCTCGAGTTTTCTTTCGGACTCGTGAATCTTTTGTTCTAAGTGAACAAAAAGTTGTTTATTCGAGGCAAGCCTTTTAAAGGCTTCTTTAGCTTCACAATGCAAAGTATTAAATGCAGCTTGTAATTCAAAATGAGACATACTAGAGGAGTTTTCATATTTAGAGTGACGTACCTGTTTCTTTTTTTTCTTTTGATGGGCGGAAAGACACAAGTTCACAGATTCTTCTTCATCACTTGAGCTTTCATCTTCGGAGGAGTCACTATCGCTTTCCCAAGATATATATGCTCTTCTCGGCTTTGAAGGCTTCTTATATGATTTATTTGATTCCTTTTCTTTGCCCTTTTTGTTCAAAGGACAATCTGGTTTATAATGACCGGTCTTTCCACACCTGTAGCACGATCCTCTAGTTTTATTCCCTTTTGTGTCATCATTTCTAGAGTTCCTAGATTGCTTTCGGAAGTTGACAAGGTTCTTCTTAGAATGTTGGATGCGATTCTTTCTCACGTAGCGATTGTAGCGCTTTACGAACAGCCCCATATCCCCATTCTTGTCATCTTCTTTATCGTCACTTGATGAATAATCACTTTGCTCCTTAGATTTAGACTTTAAGGAGGAAGTCTTAAGAGCAATAGATTTCTTTTCAACTATCTTTATTTTGTCCTTATTTTCTTTATTTTCATGTTGGTCTAGGCTTAGGAGCACTTGTTTGTGCTCTTGCAGCTTTCCAAATAATGTTGTTAGGTCCAAAATAGTGAGATCGTTTGCTTCCTTGATGGCGGTCACCTTCAGCTTCCATTCCATGTTAAGACATCTCAAAATTTTGTTAGTAGCAACATCATTTGCCACTGGCCTACCTAGTGAATGCAATCTATTGATGAGATGAGTAAACCTCTTTTGGATGTCCGCAATGGTTTCCCCTTGCTCCATGTAAAAGAGATCAAACTCTTGTGTTAATGTGTTGATTCTAGCTAGCTTAACATCATTAGTCCCCTCATGGGCGACTTGTAATGAGTCCCACATAGCTTTTGCCGTAAGACAATGAAAAACCTGATAATATTCATCAACTCCTAGTGAGGAGATCAAAATATTCTTGGCTTTCCAATCATAGTTATACTTCTTTTCATCATCATCAATCCATTGTGCTTCGGGTATAAGCACAATCTCATTATTTTCATTGGTCATGGTTATTTCCATTGGACCATTGATAATAACATTCCATACTTTTCTATCTATGGAATTTATGTGCACCCGCATACAGTCCTTCCAATAACTGTAATTTTCTCCATTAAAAAGAGGAGCTCTATTATAAGCCCCTTTAGGTTCGTTTACCATTTTCTATCAAAGTTATACTTGAAGCACGGAGTGAACCGGTGCTCCTGATACCACTTGTTAGACAATGGCTTGGATCTAGAAGGGGGAGGGGGTTGAATAGATCCCAACTAAAATATCAGTCGGCGCTACCAATTAAAAATTGGTTTTAAAAATATTTATTTTGCAGAAGCGGCCGTGGAAAATTACCGTCTAAAACAAACCGTTATTAGAAGACCGGATATGTGTCTAGCCTTATGGAAGTGATAATGAGCAAAAAATATATTCAACACACTAGTCACACTAATCAATTGATTTTACCACTAATAAGTAGGACTAGTTCCAATGCTCCACAATCACCACAAAAGATGCAAATAATCCAAGTGAATTTTGGTTTAGGAAATTTATCAAACACTTGGTGTGCGAGACACGCCAAGTGAGTTTTGACTTGAGTAAGTAACTCCAAATTCCTTGTACAATCTATTATCGTACTAGAGTTTAAAACAGTGAAAACCACTTACCCAATTCAATGCAAATTTTGATGGAATTGCTTAAACTAAAATTACTCAAATTCTAAAGCCAAAATGAAAGTGTTGAAAAATAAAGGAGACAAAGATTTGTTGAGGCAATTCCCCCGCCATCCTTGCTTCGGGGTACGTCTACCCTCAATTCTAAATCTAGAATTGAGATCAATATAATAGATATCACTTGTAGAGTTGAAGTGTTTATACAAGGATAGATAAGCAAAATATACAAACAAGCTCTCTCGATGTTGATGATGCTTTTCTCTCCTTGTTCCTTAATTTGAGTCGAATCAAGTTCTTCGATCGTTGTGAGTAGACCTCCGATTCCAGCCCATTTGTTGAACAACCTTCCGTTCTTCAAACCCTCGGCCCGATTGATCTCAATCACACACAAATCGAACCCAGAACTCTCTTGCACACTTAACTGATTCCCGCTACTAGACTGATGAAACCTTCTGCTTCTCAATTACCTTTGCTCAGCTGAAGTTGGTAAAGACGATCCGTACCAAAAACCCCCAAATTCTCCGAATCTTTAAGGGTAAAACCTTAAAGTTTTTATTCAATAAAAACTTGCTACAAACTCAACCCGAATCAGATTCCCAATCAACGGCTTCAGACCTTATCACCTTGAACGAGACACAAACCACATCAAGAATTGTTGTGTGTAATTGTTGTGTTGTGAATTGTTGAGGATGAAGGTGAAGAGATTTGGTAGCACCTATTTCACTTTTCTTGTTTCTTGCACAATTGACTCAAAATATCAATTGTTGTTGATAAAAAGGAACAAACCTTCTACGTATAGTAACTAACCAACCAACACACTCAACAACTTTTCAACCAAAGTAGAAAGACTTCACTAACTGCACAAACGCGCGAGCGGTCGACCATAGCAGGACTATGCGTTGATGCATAGCATGCAGTTTTAGGCAATTTGAAAGGTCTTGACTGCATGCGTCGACCATAGGTCGGCGTGCGCCGACCAGTGAGGAATTGCACTGCTTCATGTGTAACGCCCATTTTTAATTATTTGGTTTTCCCATGTTATTTGATTTTCGGTGCATTATGTGGGGAAATTGTTTGAGGAATTAAATCCCACAATATTAGAAAAATGTGATTAATAATAATAATATGATGATTAATAGTGTTGATACTACTATTATTAATATTATTGTTGTTATTATTATATTTAAAAATATTACTGGGGTTAATTTTGGAATTAAGAAATGAGGAGTAATATTATTATTTGGAATTAAAAGAAATGAGAGTTGTTTATTTGGATGGGAAATAAAAGAGAATTTGGGGGTATTGAGGGCATAGTTGGCAATTGAAAGAAAATAGAGAAGGAAAGAACACGTGAAGAGGAGGAACACGGTTCAGCCAGGAAGAGGGAGATCAGGAGTTGAAACTTGAGCAAGGGGATCATTAAGACTATCAATTCGTGTGGATTTCTAAAGGTTCATCATCATCAGAATTACTTCGAGGTAAGGGGGGGGGGGGGGGGGGGGATTGATCGGTTAAATTCGGTATTGCATGAAAAATTGGTAGAACGGGGAATTCCCTAAACCCCATAGATGAATGATGAAATTATGTTGTTGCATGTTGTTGATTTCTGTTGTAATTGTGATTATTGTGTTTGAGTTTATTGCATGTGCTATGGAATGGTTGTTTGATGATTTTGGGTTTTCGGTAAATTCGGAGTTAATGCCGGAAGTTGGAGAGTTGAGTAGAACTGAGGATTTATCGAGTATGAACTAGGATAATCGGTGTAGTCTTGTGGGATAGTACTGTACTGGTATAGTGTAGGATTTCGTGATATTTAATCGGACAAAATTGGAGTGTGGGGCTGTTTCTGAACAACAGTTTTTCTGCAGAATTCGCGTGCATTCGCTGGGCGAATGGGGGCGAGCCTTCGCCAGGCGAACTGGGCAGCGAATGCTGCCTGTTGCTTCTGTTTGGCTTCGCTAGGGGTTTCGCCGGGCGGGTCCCAGCGAGTGTTCGCTGCGGGGCTTCGCCAGGCGAATGGCAGCGAGCATGACATCATTTTATGGTTTTTATGTTGTGCTGTTCCGTTTCTCGCGTGGTTAGACCCTTGTTGGTCGTGAGCGAGTACGTGGTTATCGTGGATCGGTTGAGAGCATGAAGGTGATGTAGGGAGCGTGTGCTTGAATATTCGTTGATATGAACGATTGAACCGAAGTACGCTGTGATGCCTAAAGTGGCTATGTATCCTTCGATTAGGAATGAATACATGTGATACGGGAGTGTGATTCTCGTGGTAATTGTATAACCGAATAAGTGACCTGATATACGTTATGAGTGTATGTGATATTGTAAGAAACTCTTGAGATGTGGTTGTATGAGATTCAGGTGATAGGTGGAGAGCATAGCAGAACTTTATTTTCCCTGGAACTGTGTGCAGTTGTGATTGCTGAGCGTGGCCAGTCTGAAGTACCGTGATGATTTATGGGTGCTGGGTGTATGTTGGGTGTTAGAGGGCTATGTGGTCGGCGTTTAACGCATTCGACGTGATCGGTGGATTATGTGGTATAATTATATGTGTGTGCTATAAGTTGTGTGACCGTGGATCAGTAGGATCGATACGCCTTGTGTACGTAGTGCTCATATGTTGAGTGACCGTAGATCAGTAGGATCGGGTACGCCTTGTGTGCGTTGTGACTGTGTGTTGTACGTTGATGGATCAGTAGGATCGTGTGCACCGTGAGTGCTGTGTTGATGAGTGAGATATCTTTGATATATGATAAATTATGATCAGTAGGATCGATACGCTTTATATGCGTTGTGATTATATGTTGTTGTGTGATGAGTGGATCAGTGGGATCGATATGCCTTATATGCATAGTGTGTGATATGTTGTAGTGATGTGTTGTGGTGAGTGGATCCGTAGGATTGATACGCATTATATGCGTTACGTTTGTACGCTGTTGTGTGGAGATTGTGATCAGTAGGATCGATATGCCTTGTGTGCATTGTATTGACGTGTTGTTATGATGGATTGGATCAGTAGGATCGATGCACTTTGTGTGCTTCTGTGTATATGCATTATATGATGCGATGGATCAGTAGGATCGTGTGCACTATGTGTGCTGTGTGGTTATGCATAGTGTCTTGCATAGCATGTGGACGTGGTGAATCACGGCTCGGTGGAGTGTATGTGATTCACACACGTGCTCCAGTGGGGAGCGCGGACGTGGTGTGTGGTACACTCACGTGCTCCAGTGGGGGAGCGTGGACGGGAATTTGGATCGTTGCTCGGATGGAGTGTACGCGACCACCCGTGTCCCAAGTGGGGGACGTTGATATTTGATTATATGGGCTCAGGGGGAGCGTGGTAGGGATAGATCGTTGCTCAGAGGGAGTGTATGTAATCTATCCTGAGTTGAGTCGGTACCGCATTTTGTTGAGTCAAGTGCATGTGTTGCATGTGTTTTGTGTGTGTGTTGTGATTGTTGATGAAGGGACAGTAGGTCCGGGGGTGTGAAATATGAAATAAATGATTTATTGTTTTCTGCCTTTTATTTCATGTATGTTTATACCGTTATTATTTGATTGTGATTCTCACCCCTCTGTTGTTGTTGTGGTCTGTGCTTCTTCGGAAGTACAAACAATTCAGGTGTTTAACTAGCTTGGATTGTGGCGTCGTCGTAGGATTGCTCTGATACGTAACACCGGGGCTTTTTGGGGAGTTATTGTTTATTGTTGATTATGTGTGCCCCTGTGGCGTATCTGGTTCTGTGGGATATGTGTTGATGTATGACAACTATATATTTTGGGCAGATGGCCTTAAACGTTGTATATGACATGATATGCATGTGATATGTTTATATGAATGAAAAGAGTATATTTTCTCCGCTGCATATTTTGACTGTGAATCATTTAATGAGAACTTGGTGGAAATTGTGACATCCCGTTGTGGGAGATACTCTGATACGTGTTTGTTTTAATCATTTTATTTTATTTTGGGAAATGGGGTTACATCATGCGCTGACCCTGTGGTCGACCATAGGTCAGCGTGCGCCGACCAGTGGGAGATTGTACTGCTTCGTGCGCCGACCAGTGGAAGATTGTACTGCTTCATGCGCCGACCTGTGGTCGACTCAAAGCCTGCAAATCTGTAAAAATGCATATCTTTGTGATTTTAATACATCTAAACATAACCAATGATCTTCCACATATATTGAATTGAATATGCCAAGTTAGAAGTATATAAGAAGGATATGAGAGGTGAAATGTTGCATTTGTCTTGTAGATGTAGAGTCGATAAACCTGATTCATCCATGGTTGCGTTTTGTCATCATCGAAACTCAAGACCATATGTTACATGAGGGTTTGTCCTCACACGATTCTTGTCCCTTTTTCCCCGGCAACATCGTCATTCCTTTGTTTTCTCCCTAGTTGAATCATCTCTATTCTTCTGTGTTCTCCGGTGGAGCTATCACTACTCTTCTACATTCCTCAACAGAGTTTTTCTTTGCCTTTCTTTCTTGGTTTTGACACCACTTCTCTTGCATTCCCCAGTAGGTTCTTGCTTTCTCCCTTTCGCTCTTGGTTTTAACACAATTTCTATTTTCTTTTCTTTCTCTGTCCTAGTTCCCTAAACTACGTAGGCTCTGATTTACTCATTTTACTGTGAGGGTACGTAGGCACAAGATTGTGAAATCTTGGCGAGCCACCTTCTTCCATTCTGCTTTCTGTCTGGTCCGCCCAGATATTCTTTTCTTTCCTGGTTCCATGAACTACAGAGCTTTGAATTTCTCATTGCACTATGAGGGTACGTAGGCACAAGGGTCCCAATTCTCCACGAGCACTTTCTCATTCTTTTTCTTTTCCCTTATCTCTTTTAGCTAGAAACCTTTAGATAGATAACCCATCCAAGCCTAGAAGCAAGCGAAATGGTTTTCGTCAGGTACGACGGATGCTTAATATGCTAGTACCTTCCTTTCGCATAACTGACCCCATTTTCCGTTTCTCTTCCCCTTGGGTTTTATTGATATTTTCCCTGTCCTTTGGGACTAAATAAAGTTCGATGACGACTCTATTGTATCTTTGAGTGTGCAATTCACTCAGGTATAATTCCGTTAGCTTCACAATAGACAAAAATCAAATAAACAACTTAGTGAGAGAAAGTCTTATTTTATGATTATTTTCTTCTTTATAATTCATATTCTTATTACTTTAATGTTATTTAAATATTAAAATATTATTTATAATGGAAATAAAAAATTATATATGACTTTAATTTTTAAAAATAATATATGTTTTTTTCAAAATAAAATTATAATAAAACTTTTTTAGTAATTTTTTATTATTACAAATATTATTTTATTAGTTATTAATTAAAATATATTATTAAATTGATATAATATTAAAAATATAAGGTATATTGCTGAATGAGGGGGAATGGTATCCCTTCGCCCATTCAATTTTAAAAAATGTATATTTTATTAAATAGTAAGATAATCGGAGTATTTATTTTTAATACGATGCATTTTAGGGGTATTGATATTAAAAATCACAGTTCTTGCTTTCATACATGGAAATTAAACAAAGCATGGTTTTAAATTGCCCTCAACCACTTCAATTGCAATCGCACTATTCTGATGTAGTAGTCTCTGTAATCGTATCGGATTGCAATTACAATATGATTTAAAATTACATTTCTGGCTACATTAAAAACAACATCACACAATTTTATTATTGTATTTTTTAAAATATTTTTATCAAAATTTTAGAATGTCAAGACTCAATTTACTAAAAAAAACTTTGACATTAAATATTATTTAACATTTTATTTCAAACACTTCACATAAACAATGCAGTAATCATACTGCAACGACCACAGGACGTATCGTAACATCTGCAATATTCGCAATCATAACATCGGCAACGTAACTTCATCTGCAACCGTAACCGCAACCACAATTTAAAACTATAAAACAGTGGATAACTTGGATTCCAAGAAACTATCAACTCTATGTAAGTGACCATTCAAACAAATAAAGAACATCGAAAAATGTTCGTAATGCCTAGTTCTATCAGCAATGCAGATAGTATTAGCTGGACACATTCACCCGGATCCCAACATGTTGTGTTTTCTTATTTCATAAGAATTGAGGCGCGTGATATTTATCTCACCAATTTCTCTAAGCTCGATAAATTTCTGTAAAAACCCAATGCATATGACCAAACATAATATTATGTCTAAGACAAGTATTGTCTAAATTAAAAGAATGACTTAACATAACCAAAAACATGTGTATATATGACAAACGAGACTAATATAGAATGGTGAAGATTTTAAGTAAACAACAACAATGTGAAAATATTTGATACGACCATGCACTCACTCATATATTTGTCTTAACATGTCACATGTATACATAACAATCACAGGTGAGAAAACAGAGAAAAAACTCGATAAACAACAAAACCAATTACAATTTCAACAGAGTAAAATTTGTGACTAAAGAGATTCGTGAGTGCACTTTTTTGAGTTCAGTGTTTGTGACTATAACCTATAACACGTGGTTCATTGTTACGTGTGTGTGTGTGTTATGACCTATGATTGATAGGTATATGTGTGTGTGGGTTTCTTCTTATATCACATTCACTGTTTCAATTCCAATGCAATATTTTCACATGCAGCTTTAAGAAGATTCTGCAGAAATTTCAAGAAGTGAGAAAGTTTTCTTTTTAGGTTTGTGGTCATTTTTCATGATAAGGAGAAGAGGAGACACGTGTTCTTGAGAATGTTTCACGGGATGGTGTTTTTATTTGTGTCACGGGCGAGTAGAATTATTAATAATGGATTCATTCATTAATAAATGTTTAAACAGCTACTATTAATACTGTAGTAGTAACATTGTTAGTAAGATAACTTTATTTTTTAGTTTATCGTAAATAGTTCATAAATTTATAAGATCAGGTCGTAATATTTCGTAAGAGCGAATAAGTTTTTAATTAGATTGTAATAGTATTTTGTTTAAACCAAAGGAAAATAAAACCAACTATCTAATTAAAAACAAAATAATAAAATATATCTAAGTACCTTAAAATACGTTTTAATTATATCGTTAATTATGGTCTTAAAATGATGTAATTTTCAGTTTTCCTCTTTTTTTGCAATGTTATAAATGTTTGTACTTGCTTATCCTTTGTTTGACAGAAGTAAGCTATAAATTAATATATTTTGTTGTCAATTACTCTTTAGGAATATTATAATAATTTGATCTCCCTACATGATTTGATTGATTATGATGTGTCCATCAGGTAACATATCACTTTTTTCACTGGAAGAAAGGAATTCTTATTGCGGATGATAAGGGGATCTATAATAAATAAACATGGTGGAAGCAGGTCGACAATCGACAACAACTCACTTGTAACAAGTTTTTGACAATTATTCCTTTGCCTCTGTAAGTTTTCTATTTTCATGTTGCATTTATTTTAAGGGGTGTTTGTTCTTGCTGATATTATAGGATTTTTATTTTGTACAATTGTATTATATAAACAATAATTGATTTGTGCTAATTAATGTAGTGTCTACTATGATGTAGACAAATGTGTTTGTGTCTTCTTGTGTATTCTCATTTGATTTTCGAAAGTATTTTGGAATTAATAACATTAGCTAGAGCAGGGTGTGTACTTCTTTTACATTATAACCTGTGTCAGCTTTGTGGTTTTTAGGGGGTTGTTTTGGAGTTTTTTTAGGGAGTCAGTTTCTCGTTCATTTGGTAAGTATTATGCTAGGATCATTGGTGTGTAGGAGCCTTTCGTAGTTCAAATCCGTTGTGTTGATCAGAGTGATGGTTTAATGAATCTTGGTTTGCTTATCTCTTGTGTAGTACAGGAGCTGGAAGTGAATTTGTTTTTTAAAATTGATTAATGTCCTTTAGCTTGCTAGCATGCTGAAATATGTAGTTTGCTCTTTAGTTGTGGTAACACTATTGTATGTTTGTGATCATTTGCAAGTCATCGGTCTGAAGATTTTGTGGTGTAGGAAATTGATCGATAACAAGATAGTAAATTAATCATGGATTCGTTATGGTTTTGCTGGTGCAATGGATATGTTGCTCATCTAGTTGGTCAGGAATCTGACTTTAAGAGATCTTGGCACATTATGCATATATTGTTTTGGAGTTCATTGAGTCTCATGTTTGTCATATAAACCTGGGTGTTTGGTGCCAATTTATCGCTTAATTATCTCGGGTTAGCTGTAACGCCCTATATAATATATGTATCTGGAATGATATCATACAAGTGTTATTATTTGGTATTGACACCATCATAAGTGCCTATTGACAACATTTACATACTTGACCATTACGAAAACAAAGAAACAACCTATGGGGCAAAATATAGAAAGTGCCAAAACAATAAAATCTAAGATTTAAGTATAATATACTTCATCGTACAATATACACAGAACACAACAGAAAGATCACAATGTAAGCTTCTCTTAAAACATTCATGCATAACTCCAATCAAACTAGACATGCAAATAATACCTGAAAAACAACAACAATAATGAGGTGAGATAATAATCTTAGTGAGTTCTTCTATCTTATGAGTTCACTCGGCTTTACAAGGTTCTAATCTAATACTAACTCAAGTTCATGGGGAGAAGGAAATAAGACTTGAGTTCACACAACTTGCAATGTATGGAAACATGTCTCTTGAGTCCATCAACTCAAACAATCACTAATCGAAAACCATACCAAGGTAAACTTTCCCGCCGCCTCACCTACGTCTAGGACTTTTAGCGTGGGTCATAGATCCTTGTATCTACTTTGACATACAAAATGGATTCGGATTCAAGGAGTTTTCCACGTGAATCGTCACTTTCCATAGGACCGTACTCATCTTAACCCTTTTACCCGTAAGCTCCATTCGTACACATGGGACTCAAATAAATGGATTCAGACTCTAAAGGACATATAATCAACCTTACGAATCATTGCTTCCCATGGGAACCTTCCCATCTCAAGCCTTCTATCCGTAGGCTTCATTCTCTTAAGGGAATTCCTGTCAAAGTACTAATGCATACATCCCAAAAGAGCTTTACATAAGCATCAACTCTTGGAAATACACACAATACAACGTGATTGTATTCGAAAATCACAAGGAAAACACATTCACCTTAAACACACAACACCACATGTTCCTTACAAAGCTCTCCTTACAACTAGGAAACTCTTGCAAATGATACACACATAGGTATCATTGTACAAGCATTGTCACCTATGTTATTCATCATGTCCTAATCACCTTACTAATTCATTCCATTAATCAATATCAATGGTTTCCTGTTGAATGCCAAACTTGCTTTGAATTGATCATTAATTATTAGTATTTTTCAACTCTTTTGTGTTGTTTTGTTGGATTTACTCCATGATATCATGCTATTCTTCAATATTGTGAAAATATCTTTGGTTGTTTTGATTTGTGTGTTGTTGTGCAGAAATTAGGCATACAAACATCAAAGTGTAAGACATAGGCAATTGGGCAAGGAAGAGAAGGATTTCAGCATGTTTATTGTGCGAACAACTAGCGAGGAGTACCAGCGAATGTTTGTTGTGTGAATTCATAGTGAAGTTCCAGCGAACCATCTTAGAAATATGGCAGTAAGAAAAGGGCAATAAGTTCGCTGGGTGAACAAGCAGCGAATATTCGGTGTGGCGAAGTATCAGTGAATAGCCAACGAGTCATCCCAGACTGAAGTCAGTAACTAAAGGACCCTAAGTTCGCCGTGCAAACTTGTAGCGAGGTAGTTCGCAGTGCAAAGAATTGCTCGCACAATGAAATTTAGATATTTCTCAGGGGCGATTTAACTGTTCAGAGGAACTTCAAGTGCCTAAAATGGTGTTCGCTGGACGAAGAAACGGTTCGCAGTGCGAACGTGACAGATTCTAAAAGTACTATATAAGTACTTTCCACTATTTTTGGCGATCATAACCCATTTTTACACACAAGAACTTCATTTTCTTAGATTTCTTCACCAAAAGGTGATATTTTGCAAATAGAAGCTGGATTCGCATCCAAGTTCGATTCTTCGACGTGGATGCTTATTCATCTTCTTTCAAAACTTGTAAAGCAAGCTACCATGGTTATGAGTAGCTAATTTCCTTTGTATCAAAGGTAGAGGTAGTCTACCTTTTACTTGTATGTATTTCTTTTGATTGGCCTTGTATGTGAACAAGTGGTGATTAATATATGATGAATATTTTTGTTCTTAATGATCCATTCTTGTTTTGTAAAACTCTAGACATAGATTTTGTAAAACTTGACCTAAAATATTCATCTATTAGTTTATAGATCGGAGAAATCGATCTATGGTCGATAGTTGCTTTGTGTTGAACTTAAAGCTTACTATATTGGTTGTTATATGGATAAATCGTGTAGCGATAAATACGGTATTTATCACGATGCCACTCTAGACATAGACGGTGTTGAGAGAATGCCTGACGAAACTAATCGAATCCAACTTCACATGCAAGATTGAAAGAATACATATAAGTTAGGATATATAAAAACTACTTTTGATATACTTTGTTAACAAAAATCTTTAGAACTTATAAGCTTTGCTACTAAAAATGTGACAAATTTATGAACAAAACTTTGAAAACCCCTTATTCTTAAACGATAAACTGTTGAAAGACAAGCATCAAAATATCCTCAATCCATGTAGAGACGATAACAAAAACCCCCCATTTAACTACGATTCGAACAAAATGGCGCCGTTGTCGGGGATTAATGATATTTCAAGCATTGCAATAGTTTATTGATTTAAGAACTTTGTATTGTATTCTTACCCCTGTTACTTTTCTTGTGCTGCTTAATTTGTTTGGTTAAGTTTGCAGAATCTGTTTATGCGAGGGAGTGTACCTGTATGTCGCTACTGCGAAAACCGGCGCCGGCTGACAGAAGAGTCGCCACCGTGCGTTATTTATCCCACGGGAGGGAAAGGAAACGCTCAGAGTAAACCTCGCACAACATAGGAAAGGTATGGTCGTCGCAACCAAAACCTGGATTCGGGAGTCGGTTACGCAAGGGGAAGGTATTAGCACCCCTCACGTCCGTCGTACTCGACGGGATCCACGCTTGTTTTCGGGTATGGATTGTTATTCTATCTAAACTATAGGTCAAGGGTTAAAAATAAAATGAAATGAAAATAAAAATGACTCGGCAAAGTGTCGCACTTTATGCCTACGTATTCCCGCCTGGGACGAGAAATCAGAGTCAACGTAGTTCGCCTACCTACGGGAAAGGAGGGGAAGATTGCTCGCTAGGATATCGCATCCTATGCCTACGTACTTCCACACAGCATGGAAGATCAGAGCAAACGTAGTTCGGGCCATGGAAGACACAGGTTTGTCTTGATTGATTTTATTCCTTCTGAAAAAGGTTTTTTCTGATTAGCAGTCCAAGCGGACAAAAATGACGTCTTGATGAGTTCACATTCTTTTACGGAAGAAGTGTCGTTTATTGTGTTTGAAATCTTTATGGTGTTTTTCTGTTTGTTGTGAGAAAGAAGAGACAGAAATCTAACATACGGTTGCGAAGGGAATCAAACTATCCTGATGTTATCATGCATGGGTTAAGACCTAGTGTCTATCATGCTCCTCTCTTGCCCAGAGAGAAACAGAGATCCTAAGGGAATAGACGGAAAAAGAAACAATATCAGATATATAATAAAGCAGTAAAATGCATGGATGCAGCAATACAAGCGAGGCAAGGGAGTCCCACTCAACCTCGAACCTAGAAAACAATAGGCAAAAGTGAACACAATTCACTTCTAACCCAACAGGGTAAACAGCAAACAATACAGTCAGGAAAACCAATCAATACATCAAGAAATGAAATACAGCAAAATAAACAGCCACAGCAGCTCTGCATCAATATCAGTCTCCAAGTCATCTCCAATCAGCTACAAGCTTCAACAAGCATCACTCTCTATCTTCACAGTCTTCAAGCAAGGTCTTGATCACCAGTCTTCCATCTGCAATGGCTTTTCTTCAAGTCTCAATCTTCAGGAGAAACATCAGTCAACCAGATGAAGTGAATGAATGTTAGACAGTTAATTACCTACCAAGGGTGGTTCATCAACTATTAACATTAAACAGAAAGTTTCCTCTCAAAAGTTCTATCTTCCAAATACATTCACTAATCCTTCCAAAGGAAGGAGGTGGATATTTGGAAGAGACTTTGAATCACAGAGAAAGGATGGATGCAGACAAGGCATTCCATGTTTGAGAAACAATCTTTCTAATCTAGAGCTCTGCCTAGCTCCTAAACCCTAATCTCCTCAACAGCTGCTAGCAAGAATCTCCTCATCAACTCTGGAGGTTGGCCTTCAGTCTCTGGCTCTCCAATGGCTTCATCATCATCATTCTTCAGCTTCCCCAATCCCCAGACAATCCCAATACCCACACAGACAAACAGTAATCCCCAGAAGGCACACCACACCAGTCAAACAAAAATATACAGTATATTAATAGCAGTAGGGGAATCCTAATGATTTCTAAGGGGATCTAATAACTACCCATAGCCCCTATAGTCCCATAGCTAAACTATTCAAACTCTAAGTCCTAAGGGAAATGAACTACTTCTCCTAAGTTGTCACTTAAAACCCTAATTTGTTCATGTTGTTCACACCTAAACTAAACACCTAGAATTAAGTCCTAAAAATGGGAACTAAATTGTATCTACAAGTTGTATATCTAAACTAAACAACCTAAAAAGAATGGACAAAAAATATTAAAGCAACTATGAGAACAAAAAATATCAAATTCATGTATGAAATGAAACACCTAAAATATGCATTTATTTGGAAAATATGGGAAAAATATCAAATAAAAATAAAATGCAATTTTTATTTTTTTTATAATTTTCTAGACTCTTTAAAGAAAATTATGCAAAAAGAATTATTGAAAAATAATGTTTTTATGATTTATTATGATTTTTATAAAATGCATGAAAAAATGAAAAGAAATTAAAAGAAATATGAAGAAATAATGGGAGAGGGGTGAGAAAAGCAGTTCGCTGCAGTTATAATCCATGGTGGGCTGGAAAAGTGGGGGATGCGAACATTAATTGTTAGGCCCAGCGCTCTTCAGGAAATTAAAACGAAAATCAAAAGAAAAAGAATAAACCAGCGGTGTATTTAGCAATGATATCACGTGTAAATGGTTGGGCTTAACAAAACGGGGGTGCGTATAGGAAAGTTGATCCAAGACCCAGAACGGTACCATTAGTGAAACGCAGCGTTTCTCATGCTAGCCAAGTCCTCACAGTCTAAAACGAAATCTTGTCCATACGATTTGATCTCTTGGTCAATGGTCCACGCGCATCCAATGGTATACGATCCATCTTCCCCATTTGAATCAGTTTGGAGCCAAAACTCCATGGAAGCTCAAGCTTGGAATCTCCAATGTCAACACTCGAATCCTCTCAATTCTTAATCAAAATTCACGAAATAAAAGCCTAACATGATCCATTTTTCATCCTGAATTCACTCATGTCATCCACATCAACTTATATCACCTGTATCATCAAACCCGATCTGAAATCCAAGAATGCTCAACAAATCCATCACCACTAATCAACAAAATTAATGCATCAAACTCTTCCTGACCTCACACTGATCAAATATCCCTAACAACCTAGGGTTCTAGAGCCATATCCACAGGGTTCTATGTCCAAACAGAAATTGCACACACACATTAATCTTCATCAAATCTCATCAAACTGTCCAGAAACCAACCTCTAACCACCTAGAGTATGTCTACCCTAACAATTCACTAAGATTTCCTCTAATTCGAGCCAAATTAAGAAAAGTACCAACCTGGAAAAATGATGAAAACAGAAGGCCATTTTCTTCAATTCAAGGCTTGTAAGACTCCAGGATCAGTCAATGTATTGGTATCTTGCTTCTGTTTGCAATGATTCTTCCTCAAACGGCTTGGATCACCATAACAGAATCTGACTTGCAGTTGAATGTGCAGAAACTCAAGAACACGATTTGTGCCAGAATTCCCTCAGATTTTGATTGGAGCACCTTCAGTAGTGATTATTGAGTTGAATAGGATCGAGAATTTGAGGAAATGATGGAGAATTGAGGAAAATCGAAAATGACTTGCAAGAGAGAAGTGTGAAATGCAGTTCTGAGTTTCTTCACCAATGAATTCCCAAAAAATGCTTTTGATCAGCTTCAATGCTTATGTAGATGAGGATAGAGTGTTCTGGAATTTGCTAGAAGGATTCAAGGAGAAATTTGATATCTCATGGCATGAGATTTTGAAAAAAAGATGAATTGAAAAACCAGCTAGTGAGTCCCTTGTTACAGCTCCAAAATTATACTTGAATTTCTCTTCAAATGAGAAATAGGAAGTGTTTGGATGGTCCTTTGTGTTGTACCTTGACCAAAGCTTGGTTTGGCAAGTGTTGCTTCATGCATAAGCAATTAGGGATAACTTCCATTTCTTGACCTCAACCCTAAAAACTAACATTGCCATTAGTCTTAAAACATGATTTACCTTCAAAATGGTTGGTCACATGCTTGGTTTTGCCCTCATATCAAAAATTCACAATTTTGGTGATTTAAGATGGACTTTTTTCCTTTATACTTGGTCCATTTTATAATCCTAAGTTCCATGCATTTCCCAACTTCCATGATCACTTTCTTAGACTTAAAATGTCATTTAGAGCAAGTTTGATGTTGTAAGTTTTTCCATTTGAGGCCTCCTTGCATGAGTTTTGGGTATAGGTTGAAATGACCTGTAATTCACAAATGACCAAAATACTCTTTGCTTTCCAAGACCATACGTAGAGTTCCACACATCCTATGAAGGCATACTATACCATTATAGAAAGCTAAGACAATGAGGAACAACTCTTATGTTGACCAGAAATTCATTTGAAATCTCCTTGAGGGGTAAAAATTGCTTGGAAGTCAAGTCACTTTCACAGACAAAAGTTCAGATACCTCAGATGACCTGTAACTTGCAAGGACCATAACTTGAGTTCTATAAATCTCCTTGATGTCTTTCACCACTCAAATTAAAGGTCTTGAGCTCCTATACAAGTTTCATGTTGGCCAAGGATCCATTTGAAACTTGTATTTTGACTTATCTTGCTTGGAAATTTGACCTAAACTAGGGGATTTTACACAGAAACCCTAATTTAGAAACTCCTTTTCTCCTTGATTTCTCTTGAATTCTTCTTGGCATAACAACACATCCTTCTTTACATGTCAAATGATGAACCCCACATCTCTCCAATAGACCTTAATGCCCTTCCATCAGTCACTTGACCTAGAGTTGACCCAGGGTTGACCCAGATGAAACCCTAGTTGACTGTCTTCATCCCCAACTCTCATGACAACACCAATGACTTGTCTTCTTCTCCAAATGACTTTCTAAGTCTTCCATGATGCCCACATACTCTCCATGCTCCATCTACAGCTCACCACTTACTTGTTGATCCTCAGATACCCTCAGTTAGGAGATAGATGAACTGCTTGATCTATTGACTTGATATCTTCCAAATTCTTTTCTGATGACTTGAATGAGATTGAATCAGGATAATAACCTCTTAATAGGCCTCTAGAGATGAGCATAATGATTGGTACCCTGTTGGATGACTTGCTATGCTTATGCTATGCAGATGATTAGACTATGTACATGACTCTACATGCAAATGCTAAGGATATTGAAACATAAACCAAGTGGATAAGGTTGAGCAAATTTTAGGGTGCAACAGCTGCCCCTATTCAAGCGACTTGGACCCGATTGGGTGAAGAGCCCAGAGCCTTCAGACGTTCGTGGTACGAGACGGTTGAATACAAGTGAAACCAGAAATTTGCCAACCGCAGAAATGCACTGCTCCGCTGCTTGGGGAACGACATTCATCAGCTGAATCTGACTGTTACGACAACCCACTGATATTGTAGCGACCGTGTCGGGGATTACTCGCCTTTCCACGTAAGGAATACTATCTTTCCACGTAAGGAATCAGATTTCGATTTGAATCTGTCCACGTAAAGACCCTAATCTTTCCACGTAAGGAATATAATCTCAATCTGTCCACGTTAGGACTTCCAACTTGATATGTCCACGTAAGGACTCCATCTTTCCACGTAAGGAATATAATCTCAATCTGTCCACGTTAGGACTTCCAACTTGATATGTCCACGTAAGGACTCCATCTTTCCACGTAAGGAATATAATCTCAATCTGTCCACGTTAGGACTTCCAACTTGATATGTCCACGTAAGGACTCCATCTTTCCACGTAAGGAATATAATCTCAATCTGTCCACGTTAGGACTTCTAACTTGATATGTCCACGTAAGGAAACACTCTTTCCATGTAAGGAATAAATTTGTCCACGTTAGGACTACATCTTGATCTGAATCTGTCCACGTTGGGACTAAACTTTCCACGTAAGGAATCTATCTTCTCTTTTCACGTAAGGAATGACCTTGTCCACATCAGGACTCACATTTCGTCTTGATTTGTCCACGTAAGGACTCACCTCTTGACTCGCTGAGGAAATAAAAATTTGTCCACGTTAGGACCCATATCTCAACCCGCTGAAGAAATAAACTTGTCCACGTCAGGACTTGCGCGTCTTCGACTTGCTGGGGAAATAAGACTTGTCCACGTCAGGACTCACACTTTGCCATCAGCCCGAAGAAGGATAAAATTGTCCACGTCAGGACTCTCACATCTTGTCATCACAAAGAACTATAAACTTGTCCACGTCAGGACGCATATTTCACCATTACGAATAAAGCTATCTGCTGGAAATAAATTGTCCACGTCAGGACGCCAACACGAAGAGTAACCCACTTTTATCCACGTCAGGACTCTTCACTCAATCAATACTGAGCACTCGAATCGGTCCACGTTAGGACTAACACATATCGTCAAACGGGAAGAAATGTCCACGTTAGGACTCCACATTCCAACAATTCTGAGAAATCGAACCTGTCCCCGTTAGGACTAACACGTATCGTCAACTGAGGAAATCAATCCGTCCACGTTAGGACCCCCACTTTTCTAGCACAAAGAAAATCTGCCAAGAATTTTGTCCACGTTAGGACTCAGCCTTCCATTGGTCCAAACCACAAAACTTCTTAGCACTGACGTGACAGCGATTTTGACGCGGACTTTACTGGGGATATTTGGAAACCACACCACCGGGGGCCTGTTCTGATAGCTGGCGGTAGTCTCTGCAATTCTGGTTCGTGAAACCTTTTAATGCTGACGTAACAACAATTTTGAAGGAAACAAATCCGCTGATCGGACTAGGGAAACTTCAACAAGAACCCTGGCGGGGAAATAGGTAACTCTGCTTGGTGACAAAGAGAGACTTATCCTGATAACTCTGTGGGGGAGTAGTACCACAGCTGACACTTCGTCGAATGTCTCACGCCGAGACTTCAAATGTTTATTGATTCACTTGAGCAAGGGCTCTCTCTACCTACCAGAGAAAGCATTACTTGAAACCAAACGGTTAGCCGACCTGGTTTATGTTTCAAAATGCATGCGTTCGACAATGATGCAATGCTCCATTCGACATGGAAACACTACGTTTTTATTTGGTGGATGCAAGTATGACATTATATGCCAATGCACTATATGCCGATGCAAATGCAGACTCGAACTGCTGGGTATAGAAACTGCTTCAGCAAAATAAACGCTGAAGATAATGACGACTCCGCTGGGGATAGCCAGATGCTACAGAATTATTCCAGCAAAATAAATGCTGGAAGGATGAAGTCGACTCAGCTGAGAAATTGGGAACTTGAACCAAACACCTCACCGAAGTAACACCCTGCTGGGAATATAACTCTGCTGGAGAATGGCAGATGCGCCTGGTATGATTGAACTTCTGCGGGAAAATGAACGGATATCACACGGTATTCTGACAAAATAAATGCCAGGACCGCACCAACTCTGCCGGGGAGAGTCTTAATCTTCGAGTTCCACTGGGAGGAAAGAAGACACTTACTGGAAAGAGAATTCCGCTGGGGATGGGATGATTCTCTTGGAGAAACCAACTGACTCCGCTAGGGGAGTGTAAATGACCCTGCGGGGAAAGGTAAACTGCCTGAATACAGCTCACAAACATTAATCTTCTGCTTGAGATGCACAGTCTGAATACAGCCTTATAATTTTGGAATCGTCAATTCTGTTGAGGATAAATGACTTTACTGGAAAATGTTCTTTGGATAAGCTACGACTAGCTGGGGAATTCTATCCTTCTTCAGTGAGATCATGCATGACCCGCGTGGAGATCCAATCTTTCGTTATTGCAATCTTTCGATCATCTTCCTCGCGCGGCTATGAAACCTGCAACAACACAAACGAGACAAGACAAGCCTATACAACCAAATCGATTCAGGTTAGTGACGTTATTTTCAGTTAATTCAAAGCTTTAGCAATTGTTGGCAAGGGCCAGTGATGTTATACCCATGCTAGTTTCAATAAACTTTTAGGCGTTTTATCATGCACAAAACAGTAAAGAACCAGCATCGAGTACTGAATAGCATATTTTATTGATTGGGCCCCTGAATGGGCGGAGTTTTGTACACGGGATGTAACTCCTGAAATGAGGAAGCTACGCAAAGCAAATATACACGTATGCACAAGAAGCATAAATATTTTGACAAATTAAATTTTGTACACATGTCGGCAACGGGATGTAGACGAGCACCACGAAATGATCCTCCTATGACTCCTTCGACTCTAATGCTTTCCCGGTATTCACACTTCCGAAGAGGTTGTATCAGATAGTCGATCCCTCAGGTATTCTCCCGCACTGATGCTCACTTGCGATATCAAATTTGGACCGCAGTCATTTGCTTTTTGAATCCCTAACTTTTGCGTGAACCGCCCTTTACGGGTTTTCAGTTCACCGGGATACCCCTTTTTGCCGAAGCCGCCCGGTGTAGGTTTTCAACTTCGCGGGTGTACATTTTTTTCAATTTTATCCCTAACTTTTGCCCGAACCTTTTATTCTGTTTTTGGTTCGCCAGGATGCCCCATTTTTGCCTGGACTCTCTTTTTTCTGTCCAGCGGGTCAATTTTAAGCAAAGTATTTTTTAACTGCGTCCGAATTCACAGGCGACGTAAAGTCTTCACCGTCCATGGTGGACAACAACAACGCTCCTCCTGAAAAGACTTTCCTGACAACGTATGGCCCTTCGTAATTGGGGGTCCACTTGCCCCTGTGATCTGCCTGCGGCGGGAGAATCCTTTTCAGCACAAGGTCGCCCGTCTGAAAGCTTCGCGGATGTATCTTCTTGTCGTATGCTTTCTTCATTCGGCTCTGGTACAAACGACCATATGCTAGAGAAGCTAGCCTCTTCTCATCCATCAAACTCAGTTGATTCAACCTGTCTTTCACCCATTCTGCCTCGTCTAGCTGAACGTCACGCAATACCCTCAGGGAAGGGATCTCAACTTCCAATGGTAATACCGCTTCCATTTCATACACTAATGAGAACGGGGTTGCCCCGGTTGATGTGCGCACCGTCGTGCGATAACCGTGCAAAGCGAAAGGCAGCATCTCATACCAATCCTTATAAGTTACCACCATTTTCTGAACGATCTTCTTGATATTCTTATTGGCCGCCTCAACAGCGCCATTCATCTTGGGTAGGTAAGGGGAGGAGTTGTGATGTTCGATCTTGAAATTCTGACAGAGCTCCTTCATCATTTTGTTGTTCAGGTTCGAACCGTTTTCCGTGATTATCCGCTCGGGAATCCCATATCGGCAAATGATATCTCTCTTGATGAATCTAGCCACCACTTGCCTCGTTACATTTGCGTAGGACGCCGCTTCCACCCACTTGGTGAAATAATCGATTGCTACTAGGATGAACCGATGCCCGTTAGAAGCTGTCGACTCGATCTTTCCAATCATATCGATTCCCCACATCGAAAATGGCCAAGGCGATGACATCACATTGAGAGGACTCGGAGGCACATGGATCTTATCAGCATAGATTTGGCACTTGTGACACTTCCTCGCAAACTTGAAACAATCAGTTTCCATGGTCAGCCAAAAATAACCTGCCCGCAGCAACTTTCTCGTCATAGCATGCCCGCCAGCATGCGTACCAAAGGTACCTTCGTGTATTTCCTCCATGAGCAGCTTTGCCTCTCTTTCGTCTGCACAACGCAACAACACCAAGTTGTGGTTCCTCCTGTATAAGACACCATCCGGATTCAAATAGAAATTACCCGTTAATCTCCTGAGAGTCTTCTGATCTTGACTGGATGCCCCAGCCGGATACTCTTTATTTTTCAGGAAATTAAGGATATCAAAATACCACGGTTTGTCGTCGGATGCTTCATCAATAGCAAATACGTACGCTGGCCTGTCAAGCCGAGAGATAACGATTCGGGGAGCCTCGTTCCAGAAGTTGACTTTGTACATGGAAGACAAAGTGGCGAGGGCGTCAGCCATTTGATTCTCTGCCCGCGGTACATGATGCAATTCCACTTTGTCAAAGAAAGGCAACAATCTCCTTGCATAATTCATGTAATGTATCAAATTGGGCTGCCGTGTCTCCCATTCCCCTTTTATTTGATTCACCACCAGAGCTGAGTCTCCGTATACGTCGAGATGCTTGATTCGCAAATCAATGGCTTCTTCAAGCCCCATTATACAAGCCTCGTATTCGGCCTCATTGTTGGTAACGGCAAAGGTCAATCGGGCAGTAAACGGGATGTGCGACCCGTGTGGCGTAGTGATGATTGCCCCTATTCCGCTACCGTAAGCATTCACAGCTCCGTCAAATATCATCTTCCATTTGGAACCCAACTCTGGTCCTTCGTCTGGAAACGGCTCTTCACAATCTTTCATCTTTAGGTACATGATATCCTCGTCAGGAAAATCAAACCTCATTGATTGGTAATCTTCAATAGGCTGCTCCGCCAGATACTCAGATAGCACACTCCCCTTTATAGCTTTTTGAGAGACGTATTGGATGTCATATTCAGTCAAGACCATCTGCCAACGGGCAATTCTCCCTGACAACGCCTGCTTTTCGAATACATATTTGATAGGATCCATCTTCGAGATGAGCATGGTTGTATGATTCAGCATGTATTGCCTCAAACGCTTGGCGGCCCAGGCTAGCGTGCAACAAGTTTTCTCAAGCATTGAGTATTGAGATTCACAATCTGTAAATTTTTTGCTCAAGTAGTAGATCGCATGCTCTTTTCTTCCTGTCTCGTCGTGCTGACCGAGAACACAACCCATGCTTCCCTCAAGAACCGTCAAATACATTATCAAGGGTCTCCCTGCCACTGGGGGTATCAAAATAGGAGGCTCCTGCAAATACTTCTTTATTTTATCGAACGCCTTTTGACAATTTTCGTTCCATGTTACAGCCTGATCTTTCTTCAACAGCTTGAATAATGGTTCGCACGTAGCAGTTAGGTGAGATATGAACCGAGCGATGTAGTTCAACCTCCCTAAAAACCCGCACACCTCTTTCTCTGTTTTAGGCGTCGGCATTTCTTGGATCGCTTTTATTTTAGCAGGATCGACCTCTATTCCTCTTTCGCTTACGATAAACCCCAGCAGTTTACCCGATCTCACCCCAAAGGTGCATTTGTTAGGGTTCAGCCTCAGCCTGAACTTCCTAAGCCTTTTAAATAGCTTCAGCAGATTTACCAGATGCTCTTCCTCCGTCTGGGATTTGGCAATCATATCGTCAACATAAACTTCGATCTCTTTATGCATCATGTCATGAAAAAGAGTCGTCATCGCACGCTGATATGTTGCCCCAGCATTTTTCAAACCAAAGGGCATCACTTTGTAGCAAAATGTTCCCCAAGGCGTTATGAAAGTGGTCTTCTCCATATCCTCTGGCGCCATTTTAATCTGATTATAGCCTGAAAAGCCATCCATGAAGGAGAATACGGAGTATTGAGCAGTATTATCAACTAGCACGTCAATATGAGGAAGTGGAAAATCGTCTTTTGGGCTTGCTTTATTCAAATCTCTATAATCCACGCACATTCGAACCTTGCCATCTTTCTTTGGCACTGGTACGATGTTAGCAACCCATGAGGGATATTTTGTTACAGCCAGGAAACCAGCGTCCCACTGTTTTTGAACTTCCTCTTTGATCTTTACTGCCATATCTGGTCGAGTTCTGCGAAGCTTTTGTTTGACTGGAGGGCAATCTTCTTTTAGTGGCAGACGGTGCACGACCATATCCGTATCGAGCCCTGGCATATCTTCATACGACCAAGCGAATACATCGCTATACTCTCGGAGCATTTCAACCAGTCTTCGCTTGATATCGCTCTGTAGCGCGGCTCCAATACGAATATTCTTCTCAACCCCTTCCGACCCCAAATTGATAATTTCGATGACCTCGTCGTGAGGCAGAATGGCTCTTTCCTCTTGCTTCACCAACCAAGACAGTTCTTCAGGAACGTCGCTATCTTCGACAACCTCTTCTTCGGCCTGAAATACCGGGTGTTCAAAGTCGAGACGAGTCATAGGTGGTTCAAGGATGTCATCTGAAAATGTTATCCTGCAAAAGGAATGGTTAAGTGCTTCAAAATGCGTATAAAGCGAATAACCACGTTGCCATTTTATTGAAAAATATAAAACAAGCAAGACAGAGATTACAGTATTTGCACATGAAAAAACGCCATTTATTTAATGATTAACACGCAATGTTCATAACAACACATCCCTAAGCAAATCCTGATGCCCCGGGCAAGACATCAGATTATTCAACAATTAATAAAGCAAAGCATTACTATTTAGGAGTCACAGAAACAAGCTCCTGAATAGACCAGTTGCACAGTCCTTGTCCTGACGTGCTTGGCTGAATCTAGGCATCCATATCACAATCGCTGTCTCCTTCGTCAGACTCCGAAGCAGCATTGACGGTCTCATGACACACTCCACTGGCAGAGATGGTGATTGGCCCTCTGAAACGGGGTGCTCCCACAGTAGGTGCTGACGACGACGGTTGGTATCCTAGCCCGAACTGGTCTGCTTTCACAGGAATATCTAGCACTTTACCCCAGCCCTTTGCTTCTCCTGCCTCCACTAGAGCTTGAGCTTCTTTATACGATGAGACGGCTATCTCCGACGCTTTGCTCGGCCCGGGACCTTTGTCCTTGATACGCAACCCTTCAAATGCCTGGCAGGGCGTTTCGTGGATCTCTCCGTCGACCTCCACATATTTAAATGACGACAGATGGCTGACCAGGATGTCTTCTTCTCCGCATACGGTGACTACGCTGTCTCCGACCATATACTTTAGCTTCTGATGCAGGGTGGACGTGACTGCCCCAGCCCCATGGATCCAAGGTCTTCCCAGCAGGCAGCTATACGCAGGCTGTATATCCATGATATAAAACTCAGTTGCAAACACCTCCGACCCTACTTGTAGAGGCAATGTGATCGATCCAAAGACTGTTCTTCGCGTGCCGTCAAACGCTCTGACTACCAAGTCACTGGGCGTGCACAAGATTCCTCTGACATCCAGCTTCATCATCGCTTTCTTGGGTAGCACATTCAAAGACGATCCGGTGTCGACCAATACATGCGACATTACC
Source organism: Lathyrus sativus (assembly GCA_963859935.3). Lineage (NCBI taxonomy): Eukaryota > Viridiplantae > Streptophyta > Magnoliopsida > Fabales > Fabaceae > Lathyrus > Lathyrus sativus. The sequence continues at coordinate 116,571,023 of OZ012735.1, forward strand.
GATCCCCTACATTCAACAGATATGTGCAGCGCCATATTATGATCTCTCCCTTTCGGGGTCAAATCGAAGTCGGTAAAGCTCAAGCTGTGGCCTGCATTCACATGTGCCAACACTCCTTCCAGCTGATTTACAGAGACGTCTTGGGGTACGAAGGCAGTACCCAGGACTTTCAACAAAGCATTTCGGTGAGCTTCCGAACATAGTAGTAACGACAAGATAGATATTTTGGACGGCGTCTGTTGCAGATGCTCCACAATCTTATAATCACTTTTTCGAATCAAGCGCATGAACTCCTCTACATCTTTCGATGCCGCTTCTTTTTCGCTTGCTTGTACTGGGACATTCTCAACCATCTTCCCTTTTCCTTTTGCTATTCTTTCGGCCTCCACCTCAGGCGATATAAAGATCCTACCACTTCTTGTCATACCTCCTGAACCAACGACGTTATCGACAGTCTCAGCTGGCCGCTTGTTAACATCAATCTTTATTCCGTCACAATACACCTCCAACCCATATGACCATGGGACTGCCTTCGTGTTCTCGTACGGGATCGGTCCGGCCTTAGTTATGGTGATCGGTGGTCGCTGGACCGGTGCTGCAATAGTGATTGTCTTTCGAGGAATCGTTACAGTGGCCACATCACTCTGATCATCTGCTACTGCCCTTGCAGGCTCTTCAGTTGCTGCTCGGTCAAACTGCAATGTGCCTTCATCAGTTAAAGCCTGGATGCCTTTCTTCAAATCATCACACCCCCCAGCTAAGGTCCAGCATTCTAAGCAATACTCGTCACACCCTGGATACACACCCCCTTGTAACAGTTTGCTTTTTATCTCGCTCAGCGGCGTCTTTAAATCTTCGACATTCATAATTAGATTCAACCCTTCCTCAGTTAGAATGGCGTTCGCCCCATGATTGGGCATGGGCTTCTGCACTATATTCGGACCTGTCGTTCCGAAATTGATAGTCTTGTTGTCCAAAAGATCCTGCACAACATGTTTAAAAGCATGGCAACCTTCTATATCGTGGCCCGGAGCCCCAGAATGAAACTCACAGTGCCTGCTTGCATCATAACCATACGGGGGAGTTCCCGTTATCGGTGCCAGAGTTCTCTTCTCTACCAAATTCAGACCCAACAGCGTCTGCAACAAATCTGCATAGGTTGAGGGAGGCTTCTCAAAAACTCTTCTTGGTTTACCACCCTGGAATCTTCGCTGAGCCTGCTGTGCCCCCTGCTGTGGCTGCTGCTGCTGCTGCTGCTGCTGTTGTTGTTGTTGTTGTTGTTGCATTGGTTGCTGCTGAAACGGTTGTTGTTGATATGGAATAGTAACACTCGCCACCTGCTGCGGCTGATGATATTGGTTCCGACCTCTGCCTCGGCCTCGGCCTCGGCCTCCAAACACTGCGCTTGCCTCGCCCTGACGACGCCCACCAAAAGCCTTCCTATTACTACCAGATGCAGTTGATTCCTCATCCTGGAATTTTCCCTGCTTAATATTACGTTCAATCTTTTCTCCCATCAGAATTAAGTCTGAGAAACTGGCCAGAGATGTATGAAACAACATGTCATGAAACAAGCCTGTGAATGTGCCGACGAACATGTCATTCATTTCCTTGTCTTCTAAAGGAGGGCGGACCCTGGCAGCCATATCGCGCCACCTTTGCGCGTACTCTTTAAAGCTCTCACCCTTCTTCTGCGACAGCCCTGTCAATTGGACCCGATTGGGCGCCAAGTCGTTGTTATACTTGTAGTGAGCTACAAATGCCTCTGCTAATTGCTTCCATGTCTTTATATTTGTCGGCTCCAACCCCATGTACCATTCTAAGGAAGGACCTGACAAGCTATCTTGAAAGAAATGCATTAGCATTCTCTCATCAATTGAGTATGCAGACATCTTTCTGTAATAAGCCCGCACGTGCACTTTCGGACATGTGTCCCCTTTATACTTATCAAACGTAGGAGCTTTGAATTTGATTGGCACCCTCAAGCCAGGTACCAGACCCATTGTTGCCATGTCCAAGCCCACAACACTTTGGTTCAGGACCCCCCTCATCTGCTCTTCTAGCAATCTGATCTTTTGGGAGTTATCCATCGGCCCTTCAAAGTCTCCGCCGGAGAAAGCGTCCTCCTGCTGATCTTCTTGCCACATACCATTCCCAGCTCCATACCCATCATATTCATTATTGCGGCCAGCTCTAATTTGATTCATCACCGGGCCTCGCCCTCTGTTGCCGTATCCCTGAGCAACTCCAGCAGGTCCAAAAGCCATTAACCCAGCGCCGTTTCCATTTCCGAAACCTCCATAACCCTGATTGGCCACACCATAACCATCTTGCCCAAAGCCTTGAGCATTGAAACCATATTTCCCAGCGTTATCGAATCCCTGATCGTTGAACCCGAATCCAGCATTGCCGAAGCCGTTGCCTCCCATATTATCACCCAAGTTGACATCACCAAGCCCAACGTTATGGACAGCAGTCTCGTTCCCCACTCCGACGTTACCGTTCACAGCAGCGGTAGCGTTGTTGACATTAGCAGCAGGTATATTGACTACAGGTGGAGCCACTGGCGTGGGAGTGCCATCTCCATGAACAGTATCGACTCGCACAGACTGGTGATCCTCGTTACCGTGACCGGCGTTCCTGACCAACAGAGGCTGCACCATGGCTTGCAAATTCTCCTGACCTTTTGCAATAGCTTCCATGGTCTGCATAAAGAGAGCTAGCTTCTCGCGCACATCTTGCATCTCGTTCTGCATTTGATCCATGATTCTTCGACAGTTGGTGCGAATGGAATAGCAGTGCGGGGGCTGATCTGCAATCCTGAAAAGTACCTGGTACAGAGCAGGAAATAAGATATCATCCAAAGATTACCCGTAATGCAATATGAATATGAATGCAATGCAATGTGTGTGTCTGTGCATTAGGGAAATTCATTCCCCGACTCTAGTGTGAAGGTGCTGGTGCAGTGACAGTGCTATCAATATAAAGATCGGAGCTGAATCACAGAAAGCCTCATATATTGCTGAGAAATCAATGAACCCGGAATACAATATCACTGAGAGTACAATAAGAAGGCATGACCTCAACCAACAACCCTGGTGATGGTCAGCACTATGCAAATAAAGCACACAAGCTACTACATGAAATGATCAAATCCTCCCATAAGTCTGGTATTCTTCTAGCAACTTCTTGGTCTCCGGATGACTCGGTCGATCAAGCAGCCCTTCAACAAGTTGGTTCCTTTTCTTAAGAACACGCCGCACGTCTTCAGCAGTTTCTTCCCATGCCCCGTCTCCGAAGCGATCTTCTAGTTTACACTTCTGGGACACAGCTTCATCTCTCCCTTTGATGGCCTTGTTTAGCGCATTCTGGAGACTATACCTGGTCATCACTTCTTCTTCACACTTCTTGATGCTGGACTTCAACTGCTCTTCGAGGTCGGAGATTTGCTGCTTCAACTTATCTTCCCTCTTCTTATTATTGGTGAGCGTGACATTCCAGGTCTTATTGCAAGAAGAGATCTCTCGGTGAGCGATGTCAAGCGCTTTCTTCTTGGACTGAAGCATGTCATGGGAGCTTCTGAACTCTTTCCCCAGACGTTCGCGCTTCTTCCTCTCCTCAGTCAACTCAGCCCCTAGTCTGTTCACTAGCTCAATCTGCTGTTGGAAAGCATGCACGGCCTTGTTTTTCTCACTACGTATATGGGCTAGCTCCTGCTCTAACCCTTCGTTGATCTTCATCAAGGCTTCTTTTTCTTTCACCACTTGCTCGTAGGCCTCCCTAGAAACAGTAGTCGGCTCTGCTACAGGAATAGGAACAAGGACTGGTGCATCTGGAAATGGCATCCTCAACTGACTGGCTCTCTCCTGGATCCACTCTCTGTAAGGTGCATAGGCCTGACAGTCATTCTTCCCTAACAACGACTTCCCTCTTCGGTTAATACGCGTCCAGGCATGCTGCAGCTTGGCCAATAACTCCCCCTTCAAGTCTCCGGTGAAGTACAGAGATTCTTGTACTTCCTCCTCCTTTGGTGGGTTCTTCAACGCATATCCGAACTGACGGACGAACAGAGAAGGGTTGTAGTTGATACACCCTTTCCTCCCTATCAACGGAACATTAGGGTACCCAGAACAACTGAAGATAAGCTCAGATCCCAGCAGATCTCTATCAAACCATTCAACACCTTCGGAAGATAGCCTCATCAGGCGCTCTGACCAGCTAGCGGTGGTTGCACTTTCCACAAAGGACCCCTTCATTGGAAGATGACTTTTGAACCACATATTTAATAAAGGAGCACAGCAGTAAACAACTTTTCCCCTTCGGTTTTCGTTCTTGTAGTGCAATGAGTGGTAGAAGTCTCCGATCAACGTTGGCACTGGATTGCCGGCAGCAAACAGATGGAAGGCGTCCAAGTCTACGAAATTGGGCAAGTTAGGGAACAGCACAATTCCATAAATGCATAGAGCCAAAATAGCATTGAAAACCACCCAGCATCCGTTCTTAGCATACTCCTGAGCTTTGCCAACCAAGAAATCAAGAGAGAAACCTGAAACCCCAAGCCAAGAAGTCAATAATAGTTCTGCAGCGTTCATGTGCAAGGCCTTAGCTAAGTCCTCCAACTTGGGCTCAGCAGCAAAGTGAATAAAGGGAATCTTGTTCTGTATCGGTAGCTCAGTAAACTCCACATATTCTTCAATGGTAGGCCCCAAGATAAAGTCAGCAAACGTGAAACATCTCAATGCAGGGTCATAGAATTGCATCAAGGTGTACAGCCCGTTCATCTCATCAGCAGTGGGCTTGCAGACTAATCTCAGTAACCTCCCATGATTCATTCTGAAGCTTCTCCTAACCTCCTCATCGACAAGAGATATCAGACCAAGCAAAGAAGTAATGTCAGGTGAAGGCAGCTTATACGCAACTGTTTTCCTCAAACCAGCCATAATCAATACTCAGAAGCCTGGGCACTAGAATCGGAGGATATGCGAATGCACCTGCAGCACAAACACACGTTAATGGGATGCAATGATAATGAGTATGCAAACAATGCAATGCAAGTAACATGCAACAGGGACCAACTGCCGTAGCTGAATAGCCTGAACCATATCAAGAAGTCTCAGATAGACTCTATAGAAGTCCTCAAACCCTGGTCTCGGATGGACCTAAAACAAGGCTCCAACAATGGTCTCTGATAGACCTCAACATAACTCTTACTGGTCTCTGATAGACCTCAAATCACATCTCCAACTGGTCTCTGGCAGACCTCATAACACATCTCCAACTGGTCTCTGACAGACCCCAGAACTATCTAACTGGTCTCTGACAGACCTCAAAACTCTCCAACTGGTCTCTGGCAGACCTCATAACACATCTCCATAAATACCCAGGATCTCTGATCAAGAAACAAACCGGTAGTCTGAAGGTCTAGTTACCTGCATAACCCCAAACCCTCTCACAGGTGGATGTCCTAGTAACTGACAAGGTACGGCATCCTATGCGGTCGTCGGCGTCACAGACTTTCAGGGTTGATGATACGATTCCCAGAAGGAGTGGCATCATCAAATCCTGAAGAGGCCTCACTTAGCCAACTTCCAAATGATCGGTTCCCGGAGTCGACAATTCAGCTGACCAACAACCCCTTCAACCCAAAGGGTAGAAAAAGAAGCCAACCAGAAGAACCTCGTCCGAGTGTAGATTTCATGAGACACTAATGCAAGCAAAGCCGGCACGCGCCCACTACTTTCTACTCTAATTCTAGGTGCACTCAAGCCCAGGTCCGGCATATCTCTCAATCATAGAACCCCCCATCACAACCCAATACAGCAATAATAACAATATATATAATGCTGAAAAATAAAGGTCAGAAATATGAATCCATACAAAATCCTCGACGGGAAAACAAGCGTTAGGATTGACTCTCTTAAGGGACGTTGGATCCCAAATACATAAGAACTATCGCAGTCCTTAGCAGCCAGGGGATGTTGGGTCCCCAGCAGAGTCGCCAGCTGTCGCTACTGCGAAAATCGGCGCCGGCTGACAGAAGAGTCGCCACCGTGCGTTATTTATCCCACGGGAGGGAAAGGAAACGCTCAGAGTAAACCTCGCACAACATAGGAAAGGTATGGTCGTCGCAACCAAAACCTGGATTCGGGAGTCGGTTACGCAAGGGGAAGGTATTAGCACCCCTCACGTCCGTCGTACTCGACGGGATCCACGCTTGTTTTCGGGTATGGATTGTTATTCTATCTAAACTATAGGTCAAGGGTTAAAAAGAAAATGAAATGAAAATAAAAATGACTCGGCAAAGTGTCGCACTTTATGCCTACGTATTCCCGCCTGGGACGAGAAATCAGAGTCAACGTAGTTCGCCTACCTACGGGAAAGGAGGGGAAGATTGCTCGCTAGGATATCGCATCCTATGCCTACGTACTTCCACACAGCATGGAAGATCAGAGCAAACGTAGTTCGGGCCATGGAAGACACAGGTTTGTCTTGATTGATTTTATTCCTTCTGAAAAAGGTTTTTTCTGATTAGCAGTCCAAGCGGACAAAAATGACGTCTTGATGAGTTCACATTCTTTTACGGAAGAAGTGTCTTTTATTGTGTTTGAAATCTTTATGGTGTTTTTCTGTTTGTTGTGAGAAAGAAGAGACAGAAATCTAACATACGGTTGCGAAGGGAATCAAACTATCCTAATGTTATCATGCATGGGTTAAGACCTAGTGTCTATCATGCTCCTCTCTTTCCCAGAGAGAAACAGAGATCCTAAGGGAATAGACGGAAAAAGAAACAATATCAGATATATAATAAAGCAGTAAAATGCATGGATGCAGCAATACAAGCGAGGCAAGGGAGTCCCACTCAACCTCGAACCTAGAAAACAATAGGCAAAAGTGAACAGAATTCACTTCTAACCCAACAGGGTAAACAGCAAACAATACAGTCAGGAAAACCAATCAATACATCAAGAAATGAAATACAGCAAAATAAACAGCCACAGCAGCTCTGCATCAATATCAGTCTCCAAGTCATCTCCAATCAGCTACAAGCTTCAACAAGCATCACTCTCTATCTTCACAGTCTTCAAGCAAGGTCTTGATCACCAGTCTTCCATCTGCAATGGCTTTTCTTCAAGTCTCAATCTTCAGGAGAAACATCAGTCAACCAGATGAAGTGAATGAATGTTAGACAGTTAATTACCTACCAAGGGTGGTTCATCAACTGTTAACATTAAACAGAAAGTTTCCTCTCAAAAGTTCTATCTTCCAAATACATTCACTGATCCTTCCAAAGGAAGGAGGTGGATATTTGGAAGAGACTTTGAATCACAGAGAAAGGATGGATGCAGACAAGGCATTCCATGTTTGAGAAACAATCTTTCTAATCTAGAGCTCTGCCTAGCTCCTAAACCCTAATCTCCTCAACAGCTGCTAGCAAGAATCTCCTCATCAACTCTGGAGGTTGGCCTTCAGTCTCTGGCTCTCCAATGGCTTCATCATCATCATTCTTCAGCTTCCCCAATCCCCAGACAATCCCAATACCCACACAGACAAACAGTAATCCCCAGAAGGCACACCACACCAGTCAAACAAAAATATACAGTATATTAATAGCAGTAGGGGAATCCTAATGATTTCTAAGGGGATCTAATAACTACCCATAGCCCCTATAGTCCCATAGCTAAACTATTCAAACTCTAAGTCCTAAGGGAAATGAACTACTTCTCCTAAGTTGTCACTTAAAACCCTAATTTGTTCATGTTGTTCACACCTAAACTAAACACCTAGAATTAAGTCCTAAAAATGGGAACTAAATTGTATCTACAAGTTGTATATCTAAACTAAACAACCTAAAAAGAATGGACAAAAAATATTAAAGCAACTATGAGAACAAAAAATATCAAATTCATGTATGAAATGAAACACCTAAAATATGCATTTATTTGGAAAATATGGGAAAAATATCAAATAAAAATAAAATGCAATTTTTATTTTTTTTATAATTTTCTAGACTCTTTAAAGAAAATTATGCAAAAAGAATTATTGAAAAATAATGTTTTTATGATTTATTATGATTTTTATAAAATGAATGAAAAAATGAAAAGAAATTAAAAGAAATATGAAGAAATAATGGGAGAGGGGTGAGAAAAGTAGTTCGCTGCAGTTATAATCCATGGTGGGCTAGAAAAGTGGGGGTGCGAACATTAATTATTAGGCCCAGCGCTCTTCAGGAAATTAAAACGAAAATCAAAAGAAAAAGAATAAACCAGCGGTGTATTTAGCAATGATATCACGTGTAAATGGTTGGGCTTAACAAAACGAGGGTGCGTATAGGAAAGTTGATCCAAGACCCAGAACGGTACCATTAGTGAAACGCAGCGTTTCTCATGCTAGCCAAGTCCTCACAGTCTAAAACGAAATCTTGTCCATACGATTTGATCTCTTGGTCAATGGTCCACGCGCATCCAATGGTATACGATCCATCTTCCCCATTTGAATCAGTTTGGAGCCAAAACTCCATGGAAGCTCAAGCTTGGAATCTCCAATGTCAACACTCGAATCCTCTCAATTCTTAATCAAAATTCACGAAATAAAAGCCTAACATGATCCATTTTTCATCCTGAATTCACTCATGTCATCCGCATCAACTTATATCACCTATATCATCAAACCCGATCTGAAATCCAAGAATGCTCAACAAATCCATCACCACTAATCAACAAAATTAATGCATCAAACTCTTCCTGACCTCACACTGATCAAATATCCCTAACAACCTAGGGTTCTAGAGCCATATCCACAGGGTTCTATGTCCAAACAGAAATTGCACACACACATTAATCTTCATCAAATCTCATCAAACTGTCCAGAAACCAACCTCTAACCACCTAGAGTATGTCTACCCTAACAATTCACTAAGATTTCCTCTAATTCGAGCCAAATTAAGAAAAGTACCAACCTGGAAAAATGATGAAAACAGAAGGCGATTTTCTTCAATTCAAGGCTTGTAAGACTCCAGGATCAGTCAATGTATTGGTATCTTGCTTCTGTTTGCAATGATTCTTCCTCAAACGGCTTGGATCACCATAATAGAATCTGACTTGCAGTTGAATGTGCAGAAACTCAAGAACACGATTTGTGCCAGAATTCCCTCAGATTTTGATTGGAGCACCTTCAGTAGTGATTATTGAGTTGAATAGGATCGAGAATTTGAGGAAATGATGGAGAATTGAGGAAAATCGAAAATGACTTGCAAGAGAGAAGTGTGAAATGCAGTTCTGAGTTTCTTCACCAATGAATTCCCAAAAAATGCTTTTGATCAGCTTCAATGCTTATGTAGATGAGGATAGAGTGTTCTGGAATTTGCTAGAAGGATTCAAGGAGAAATTTGATATCTCATGGCATGAGATTTTGAAAAAAAGATGAATTGAAAAACCAGCTAGTGAGTCCCTTGTTACAGCTCCAAAATTATACTTGAATTTCTCTTCAAATGAGAAATAGGAAGTGTTTGGATGGTCCTTTGTGTTGTACCTTGACCAAAGCTTGGTTTGGCAAGTGTTGCTTCATGCATAAGCAACTAGGGATAACTTCCATTTCTTGACCTCAACCCTAAAAACTAACATTGCCATTAGTCTTAAAACATGATTTACCTTCAAAATGGTTGGTCACATGCTTGGTTTTGCCCTCATATCAAAAATTCACAATTTTGGTGATTTAAGATGGACTTTTTTCCTTTATACTTGGTCCATTTTATAATCCTAAGTTCCATGCATTTCCCAACTTCCATGATCACTTTCCTAGACTTAAAATGTCATTTGGAGCAAGTTTGATGTTGTAAGTTTTTCCATTTGAGGCCTCCTTGCATGAGTTTTGGGTATAGGTTGAAATGACCTGTAATTCACAAATGACCAAAATACTCTTTGCTTTCCAAGACCATAGGTAGAGTTCCACACATCCTATGAAGGCATACTATACCATTCTAGAAAGCTAAGACAATGAGGAACAACTCTTATGTTGACCAGAAATTCATTTGAAATCTACTTTAGGGGTAAAAATTGCTTGGAAGTCAAGTCACTTTCACAGACAAAAGTTCAGATACCTCAGATGACCTGTAACTTGCAAGGACCATAACTTGAGTTCTATAAATCTCCTTGATGTCTTTCACCACTCAAATTAAAGGTATTGAGCTCCTATACAAGTTTCATGTTGGCCAAGGATCCATTTGAAACTTGTATTTTGACTTATCTTGCTTGGAAATTTGACCTAAACTAGGGGATTTTACACAGAAACCCTAATTTAGAAACTCCTTTTCTCCTTGATTTCTCTTGAATTCTTCTTGGCATAACAACACATCCTTATTTACATGTCAAATTATGAACCCCACATCTCTCCAATAGACCTTAATGCCCTTCCATCAGTCACTTGACCTAGAGTTGACCCAGGGTTGACCCAGATGAAACCCTAGTTGACTGTCTTCATCCCCAACTCTCATGACAACACCAATGACTTGTCTTCTTCTCCAAATGACTTTCTAAGTCTTCCATGATGCCCACATACTCTCCATGCTCCATCTACAGCTCACCACTTACTTGTTGATCCTCAGATACCCTCAGTTAGGAGATAGATGAACTGCTTGATCTATTGACTTGATATCTTCCAAATTCTTTTCTGATGACTTGAATGAGATTGAATCAGGATAATAACCTCTTAATAGGCCTCTAGAGATGAGCATAATGATTGGTACCCTGTTGGATGACTTGCTATGCTTATGCTATGCAGATGATTAGACTATGTACATGACTCTACATGCAAATGCTAAGGATATTGAAACATAAACCAAGTGGATAAGGTTGAGCAAATTTTAGGGTGCAACACTGTAGACTAACTTCTTTTTGATCCTGAGATTGAAAAAACTACTCCTAGGCTCAATAGCAGAACTAGGCGGAGGAAACAACTTGCCCAAGAAAGACGAGAGCAAAGAGAAGCTTTTATATCTACACCCATTGCAACACCAATCATGGTTGAACCACCACCACTACCACCACTACCTCATACTTCAACCCCTTGTGTTAACAGTTCAAGGCACAATACTCAGTTTACGTGCAACGCCCATAACAGGAGGCTTTCAGAGATGAAAATGAGAATCCTTGCTCTTCTGTATCAGAATCCTTTTACCAGTATGGACCATGAAGATCTGTTCACACATCTCACCAAATTCTATGAAATTGCGGATACAACGAGAGCGCTAGAAGCTGAAGAGGAATCCTTGTTTAAGAGACTATTTCTGTATTCCTTAATCGGGAAGGTGAAGGAATGGTATATTGATGAATAGTGATGACATATTGAAATTTGTTAGAAGAAAAGTTCCTTGAACGATTTTCCCCCCACAACAGATTTATCGAAGCGAAGACGGCGATATCGGTGTTTGCTCAAGGTGGAAATGAATCTCTCAATGAAGCTTGAGAGAGGTTCAAATCCATGTTATGAAAATGCAAAGGTCACGGTTTTGATGAATTAACTCAAGTGCACATCTTCCAGAATGGGCTCCAAGATGCTACTTCAGGTGGTTCATTAATGTCCAAAAGTGCTGAAGATGCGATTGCTATTATTGATAAGATGGAACTCAATGATCATCAAGGAAATCACAACCTTGGCACACCTCAAAGGAAATCGGGAATGATAGAGTTGGGAACAAATGATGTTATTCTTACTCAAAACAAATTACTCTCGCAATAAATGGAATTGTAGAGAAGTTGTGAGCTGTGTAAAGGAGATCATCCTACCGACTATTGTCCTCTGATCATTGAAGAAGTCAACTATGCGGGAAACCAAAATCAATATGTAGCAAGTTGTGAGCTATGTAAAGGAGATCATCCTACCGACTATTGTCCTCTGATCATTGAAGAAGTCAACTATGCGGGAAACCAAAATCAAGGCTTTCAACCAAGACCACCTTATCAAAGCAATAAACAAGGTTACCAATCGAGAGGTCATAGCCAAGGTTACCAATAAGGGTAGAGGCAAGATCCGAGTTCTTCAAATCGTCAATCTGACCAAAATTACAACCAACCACAACAAAACTAAGGAGGAGGCTCTAAGATTGAAGAAACTTTCAACCAATTTATGTAAATGTCCATTTCCAATAAAAAAAAGTACAGATGCAGCAATTCGGAATCCTGATATGCCTAATCTCGACGGAGTGGATTTCAAGTCCCTTTCTGAATTTGATAAGTCTTTTCTTGAAGTATGTTTCTCAACTGCTGAAATTAAAGCTTCTTTTGGGGATTGCGAAGGGTCGAAGAGTCTCAGCCTGGACAGGTACAATTTTGTTTTTCTCAGAAACCGATGGAGTTTCATAGGGAAGGATATCTACATATTTATCAGTAATTTATATGGTAATCCTAAAATGCCTAAGGCTTTCTCATCTTAGTTTTTCACTCTCATTCCAAAGAAAGGCTCCCTTTGGGATTATATGACTACAAACCAATTTTCTTAGTTGAAAGATTATTTTTAAGACTTTAGCATCGAGACTCAAGAGGGTGTTGGGAAATTTGATCTTTCCATGCTAAACTGCTTTTGTTTCAGGAAGACATTTGCAGGACAGGGTCCTGGTGGCAAACAAAGTGGTCAATTTTGCTTCTAGAACTAAGAAGGATTTTTAACTGGAATTCTATTTCGAGAAAGCGTATGACAGGGTTAGCTGGAATTTTTTGAGGTACATAATGAAGAGAATGTGTTTCGGTGTTATTTGGTTGAAGTGGTTGGAGGTTGTTGTGTTTTCCAGTCATATTTTGACTCTGATTAATAATAGCCCTATGAAAGACTTCGAAGCTCACAGAGGCTTTTGGCAATGAGATCCTATTTGTCCTTTTCTTTTTGTTATCATAGTTGAAGGTTTAGCAGGGATTCTTAGAAACCCAGTGGACTTTGGAGACTTTAAAGGATTCTAGTTGGGGTTAACCCTCGCCGTATCAAACCTTGGAAATTTTTGGTGGACAAATTCAGAGCGAAATTCGCGAAGTGGAAATGGAAGATGTTATCTTTTAGAGGCAGAATAACTTTGATCAAATATGTATTGAGTAGTGTGGATATTTTTCTTCTTTCTTTCTATAAAGCTCCTGTTAAGATTTGGAAGGAAATTTAAATTATCCAAAAGCAATTCTTGTGGGGAGACTACAATTTGTCAAAGAAAATCCATTGGGTTGCCTGGAATCAGGTCTGCTGCCCTTCTTCAATGGGTGGTTTAGGGGTGAAGGACATAAATATTTTTAACATGGCTTTATTATTGATGTGAAGGTGAAGAATTATGTTTGAGAAGGAGGCTTTATGAAGAAAAATCCTCGAGGCCCGATACAGTGGTTTTAGTATCCTTGTTTTATTGAAGAAAAGGGTTGCCAGCAGGTCCTCAGATTCGTCTTGGTGGAGGGACATTTGTAAATCTAACTCTGTTATCATTAATTTTGGTTTCGATTTTGTAGGTTTTATCAAATTCTATCTCGGCGACGAAAAATTATGCCATTCAGAAAGGCTTCCTGGACTGGACCAGACTATTTTGAAGACCATTTTCTTGACCTTTACTAAGCAAGCAAATGCAAGAACAAATAGTGGCTGACATGGGTTCATGGCAGAATGACTCCTGGTGTGTGGGAAATTTCAGAATTAACTGTGATTTGGGGAATGTATCATTGCCTTATTGTTGGATCGCAAGGTTGTTTTGATCAACACAAGTCCCGCTGAGCAACTGGTGGACAAATTTGTGTGGGATCCGGATCTAGAGGTAGGCTATAGGCTGAAATTGAGATATGATATTTTAAGGGGAGGATCTTCAGTTTTTAATTTTTTGGCAGAAAAGAGTAATGCCTTCAGGCTACTATGGCAAATTCAAGCTCCCTTTAATGTCAAAACGTTTGGCTGGAGGTGTTTCCTCAACAGGCTACCTTCCAAGGATAATTTACTTACGAGAGGCGTTACTCTAATAACAACGATATTGGGTGTGCATTGTGAAAATCTACGGATGTAGATTTGGAGCATCTACTCTTCCTGTGCGTTGCTGTTTCTACTGTTTGGCAGATAATTTCATATTGGTTGAACATCACTGTGTCGGACAATGGTTCAGCTTGGCAGCATTTCTTCTCTTGGATTCATTATTGCAGGAAAAAGAAGGACCTTAGAAGAAAAGAAGGGATGTGCTTTGGGCTGCAGTTATGTGGTGCATAGAAATGATGTATGTTTCAACGGGGCTGTCTGTAACGTATCTGATTTAATTTGAAAAATTAAGCTTTTAATCAGGAAATGGTCGGTTATAGGAAATATTCTGCAAGCCAACTGTAGCTTTTACGATTTTTGCAAGAACCCTTTTAATTGCAGTCTTTAAATGTTGTTGGTGTTGAATCTTTCCTTCCCGGACTTGTCAGAACCTCTTTATAATTGGGATTTGAATATCCCTAATACTCAATTAATCAAACATTGCTTAAAAAAGAAGCATATGTGAAGAGGATGTAGTTACTTGTGCATATTTCAAAAGGAAAAAAAATCTGGTATTAGCATATGTGAAGATGTAGTTATGCATGCAAACGTAGCAAAACCCTTTTTACTTGAATATCTACGTCCAAGCCACTCCGATCCATACCAAAATTGAATCAGAAAGAAAAAAATAGTTTCGTCATCCAAGAAGTCCAAACATAATCTTACTCCCAAAACAATTCTTCTAATTGTCTAGAATCGTAGTGTAACACTATAAACTCTAAAAGTCATACTCTAAAATTTATGGTTTAACTTAATTTCACATAGTAAAAAACTTACACAAAATATTAAGGAATCAATAGGTACTTACAAAAAACTTGAATAGCCACTATTGATTCCTTAATGTTATTGTAGTTTGCTTCATTTATCATTAAAACTTGAATTCACAACCAATGTTTTAAATAACGGTTGCAGTCATAAGTGTTACAACATGTGAATTAACCACAATATATGCATTCTTCATGCTTTCCTTAATAAGCTTCATCCTATTGTATACCTTAGTGAAATGTATCAAATTGGTTAGGTTAATAATCTCCAAGTACCTCTTCATCAGTTGGATATTTTGCCTTCATGTTGTTACCTTTAACAAAAACAATATAAAAAATTTATTTACTACAAACATAAATTAGGAGTCATGGTGCGCTGAAATTCTGCCGAAAAGTAAACAAGGTATGACCCATAACTGTTTAAGCAATAACTCAAACAAAAACTATAATTACTGGAAGGTAATATAATCAAGATTTTGTGACATAACAATAATAATAAACATACAATTGGAAAATAAAAAATGCAACGTTGAAATGAGTATTGGAAAAGATGCAAGTGAAAAAGATAAGTCATCAAAATACTAGTGTTTCACCGTCATCATACCTAACAACAAAGAAAGGAAAAGAATTGAGAATCTAACTTGAGAAAATGGAGAGCACGGGGAAACTCAAGGGAGAGACTGCGGTTTCTGTGTTTTTGTAAACCCTAATTTTATTCAAATTCTTGGGTTACGAAGTTAAGAAATTCAAAAATCCAAAACAAACATATATGATTCAGAATTTTGAATAATTAAAAAACCTTTGAACATTCAAATCAACCTATACCTAAAAGAACTCAACGGTAAGACATTTTTTAAGTCTATGCACTTGCGCCAATGATACTTAGTTTATAAGAAAAAAAATCAAGCTATTCAATGTAATTCAATTTTGAGAAAATAATTAAATAAGAAAAGAAAAATACTTAATTTTTAATGAGGGATACAATTTAATAAAATAGTTCCACATTGTATTCCATTTAAGGCATTCCAAATTTTCCTTAAGAACATTGTACCTTATAATGTTATGCAATTCACTTAAACACATCACATATTATGGTTTATCAAATTTCTATAATTAATGATAGTCTTTTCACCTCAGGGTTACATGATAAACGAGTGGAAAAAATAACTCAATTTTATCAATAAAGATACTTTGTCATACATTCATAAAATAACAACATTCAAAATACTATCAACACATCAATCATAATAAACTCTCTACATCCAATCAAAACACAAACATCTTAACTATATATTTAGAATGCAACGTTGGAAAACTCAAACATTGATAATAATAACATTTGCCATGAAAACAATAAAAATTAAAGAAACTTGAAAAATATCTATAGAATGGATTGCAAGCGCTGAAAAATATTTTGGTGCAAGGTTGGTGTTCTTACATAACCTTTTATCTTTTATTTAAATTTTTATTTTATTTGTCTAACATTTTTTAGTATTTTAAATTAAAAACAAATAAATGCAAAAGCAATTGAATGCAAAAATCATTAAACTTGAAAAACAATGAGTGAGCAACAAAACCATCATTTGTTCTTATCAAAAACAATTTGTCAATTAGTTACCTCCTAAAAACAGTTACTCATACCCATTTTTCAACTTGCATAAAATTACCACTCTCACCATTATTTAAATTAAGTGTGATCCTAACACTAAAAAAAATAGTTTGATCGTGGTTTGGTCTGAAAACTATATCTTTTTTTTTACAAGAAAATAATTTCATTAAGAAACAACAAAAGCAACATCCAAGTTACATAAGTCCATATATGAATATCCCCCAATCCAAGATTTTGATCCTAACAACTTACTAAGCCCCACTAATTTATGGGCATCAGTATTACCACTTCTAGGAGTAAACATGATAACGTAAAACTTAAAAAGCTTGAGTAATTCTCGACAATCTGAAACTATGAGTTCAAGGATGGCATTTGCAGCAGACCTGCTGATACAGTCAAAGTTCAGTTGGTGTGTATTCTCCAAATAATATTAGCACTGTTACAAATAATATACTTTATGACAATGTTTTTTATTTAACACAACAAAAAGTTGAGGTATAATTGTTAAATGTGTCATTTTTTATTTCGTTAAAGAAAATCATCTATTTTCACGGATTAAGTACATAACTGAAGGAAAATCTACTTTAGAAGATATACTTTGAATCCCTAACAACGGTAGCTTATGCTTTTAGTTCTTAAAAGGTGATGCATTTTATTTTTTATTTAATAATTAAATGATATATTTCTTTGGTTTCATAACTAACTGAGGAGTTAGATATTCAGATTTAACTATTAAAGTATTAATTTATTAAGTTGGACCATAAACCTAACTCATATAATATCACTCAAAATGCATAAACATATTTTTGTGAGATGGGTTGTAAAATAAAAAAATCTACAAGTTTCTTAATTAATTAAAAAATATTTTAAGGTTTTGTGTTTTTATTCTTCTAACACCAACCTTGAACTAACAATTTTTTGTTCTTGCAATATATCTTACATAGTAGTGTTGTTGCGGTTATGTAGTTGTTTCCACCCCTTTCAAGGTCATTGTTATATTTTGGAATAACTTCTCAATATTTTTAGTTAAAGAAAATATTCTATAATTTATTAATTTTCTCGGCCGACAACGTTAAGAAATTTATTCATAACATTATATTACAAGCAATGTTGTTGTTTCATACAACAAGATTTTGGAAATTTTGTTTTGAATATAACTTTTTTTAATATTGCAACACAAAGGATTTAGTGAATGGTAAAACATTGAAAAATAAAATAATATATGTTACTTTCAATTTTTTCCATTCATCATTATTTTACAAAAGAAGTCATTTATTACCTCAGTGGATTTAGACATTGAGGAGAAAAAGTCTCTTTTTTATTTTATTATTTTATTTAAATAAGAAATAACTTGTTACCTTAGTTTTACAAAATAATCGAGGGGAAAAATAACCTATTTTTGTCAATAAAGAATCTTTGTCTAACATTTATAAAGTAACAATGCTCAAGATACTGACATCACAACAATTCATAAGAAACTGTCTACATCCAATCAAAATGCAAACACCATGACTGTATATCTTGAATGCTACATATTGAAACTCAAACATCAATAATGAAAGCATTTTCCATGAATACAATGAAAGTTAAAGAAGCTTAGAAAATATCGATAAGATGGATTGCAAGAGTAGAAAATATTTTTTGCAAGGTTGGTGTTCTTACATAATCTTTTATCTTTTAATAAAAAAATTATTTTATTTATCTAACATTTTTTATCATTTCAAATCAGAAAAAAATAAATTCAAAAGTAATTCAAAATATTGTATGTAAAAACCATTGAACTTCAAAAACAATAAGTATACAACAAAATCATCATTTGTTCTTCTCAAAAATTTCACAATAATGTGTACTTAAAGATTGAAACCAAAACAATATAAAATAAAATATATATGCTCCTCGAGTATTCTAAAAATCGAGAGGTAAGGTAGCGTGTATAAAAAAATGAATATACAGTTGCGTTAGTGTGAGAATTTTGGTTTATTTATATGAGATTGCTAAGTATATAATAACCTAGTTATGGTTTCGACATTTTTATAATTTCGAGTAATGGGGTAAGATCGACTCGCTTATCAGATGTTTTGGGACTTAGTCTATTTTTGTGTTCAGGGTTTAAATAACCTAGGAACTTGCCAAGTCTGGTTTGGAAGAATCTCAAGAACAAATCCATTATATTAGGATTACTCTTTCTTCAAAACATGTTCAGAATCTCGAAAATGCTTATGGTGATTTGACATATTTGATAGAAGTATAAGTGAGGTAAATTCACACGCTAAGTATAGTTAGCTAAGCATTTTGACGTTATGCTCCAAGGTTCGACATGAGTAATTAGAAGATTTAAAAGACAGTTTAAAACAGCAAGAGTAGTTCAAAACATTTCAAAAGTCGAAGACACGTGGAAGCAGATTTGAAGGATGAAGCTCACGGTAGGGAGTGGGTGTCAAACTATGCGAAGATAACCATTATCTAAGGTTCACAATAAAATATTATATAAGACAAATTCAGTCATGTAAAAAAATATCGCGAAATTCATTAAGTATACTCTATAAAATTTAATTATCCAGCTCACAAAGAGAAAAGAGTTTGTGAGAAGATGTGTGAATCTATATCCTTTCTTTTAATTATTTAAATTTGAAGCATTTGCTTAGATGATTTTTAAGTTCTTTGTTTATTCCGTATTTTTAAAGCAATTATGTATCATCACATTTTAGAGTTTATATTCAAATTTTTGACATTCAAACATCAATATTCAAAGCACAAACATATTTTCTCAAAACTTTTACACAATATTGTAGTGGGAAAAATTGAGATTAATCTATTGATTAACTTGACTCATAAAACAAGAGTCGCCGCCACATTTTTATTTTATCCAAAGGAAATGGAAAAGAGCGAACAAAACCTAAAGAAGTTTTAAAACAAAACTAATAATAACAGAGACAATGGTAAGGGGGTTGGTTACGCAAAGGGAAAGTGTTAGCACCCAAAATATATATAGTACTCTGTGGGAATCTCTTTGAAAATCTAGCGTTTGGCTTAAAAGGTGTTGTTTGCAAAAGATAGTGGAGGTGAGAAGAAAAGTATTTTTTTTATAATTCTTTATTTGACAAGACTTCTTGAGTCTCGTGCCTATGTACCCACAAAGTGCAATGGCATATCAAAACCTTGTAGTTCGTGGTACAAATAACCAAAATAGTTTGTTATAATTCATTTTAAATGACAACACAACTTGTCATTTTTAGGAGAAAACATTAACTAATCACCCATAAGTATGTGAAAATGGACATTTGCATCACCGGGAGAAGGGCTTCAACTTGGATAAAATCAACAACTATGCCACTAACTTTCAAAGGTGGAAAAATGTCAACTTTATTCCAAACAATACTATGGGGATAAGTGGATCAAATCTCAACTATAAATGACTCATGTCTAAACTTTATGAAAAGTTAAAAGGAGAAATGCATAAGAGCACAATACTGATTCGAATGAGTTAAGTTTTTTTTTAAGTTTTTATGAAATATGGTCTAAGTATACTTAAGATTGATTAACATCTATTAAAAAAATGAAGTTCGAAAAGGCACTTGAAAAAGTCAAGGTTTATTACAAAAGAGGTTCTAGTTTGAAAGAAGAAAGTTTTGAAAGAGGGAGAAGATTTTGAAAATTTAAGAAGGGGGGGTGGAGATGAAGAGGTTATCCTAAAGCAATAAAATAAAAGTTAAGGAAGAAAATATCTAACTAAGATACAAACCTTTGACATAACAAGCCAAAACTCCCATCCTTTGGACTCAAGCAACAAGATAAGCAATAAAATAAGTATAGGAAACCAAACATAAATAACCAAGGGTCCAAGCCAAGTCTTCAAAAAGGTCTCTCAAGGTCAACGTACCAAATAAGATCCAAGGTCTCAAGATATAACTCAAAAGGATAGGTCAAGGATCCTAATTCTAAGTTCATCGCCCATGAGCAAAGGATAGTCACCAAGTAATCCAAGAAACACATTAAGATTTTTTTTAATGGTTTAAGCTTTTATCAGTGTCTTAAAAGAAAAAAGAAAGTCCAAGTGGACAAAGAAAAAAAAAGCATAAACATAAACAAGATGAATATATGATACGAGATGATAAACATAAAAAAGAGAGCATAAAATAAAGGACATAAAGTAAAGAAGTACAAATATAAAAGTGCATAAAAATAAAGGACATAAAATAAAAGTTAGTACAATTAAAAGTTAGTGTTAGTGTTAATGAATATATTTTGTCATTTAAAATAGATTACTCAACTAATCAACTCAACAAATGTGAGAAATTTGCTTCATACTTTAGAAGGATTCCAACTTGGATAAAATCTATAAGTATGTCACTAACTCTCTTAGGTGGAAAAAAATGTACACACTATAGAGATAATAGATTTATATCTAAACTAAAAATGACTCATATCTAAATTGGACCAATATGATCACTTTCCGATTATGGACAAATTTAGCGTTATGTTAAGCAATCGTAGCATAATCTATAAGGAATATCATACTATGAGAGGTTGGTCAATAACAATCTATGTACCATAGAGATATGATATAAAGGTCATACTCCTAAAATATGTTGCACAAGTCAAAAAAAAATTGATCAAGACCTAATTTAAGGAAAGATGGATCAACTACATCAATCAACCTCTCATAGTACTTTGGATAAACTTATGCATCAATCTAAAGTACCTCAATTAATCAAATAATCAATCAAATGGTAGATTTGAATTGATGAAAGTTCATCAAACACCACTCAAAATCTCATGAACAAGGTTGCCTACACATCCCCCAAATTGATCCAAAGAAAAGTGAGAAAGAAAAAAAGAAGGGGATTGAGATGAAGAGAGAAACAACCAAATTAAATCTCAAATTGATTAAGTCATTATCAACATCTATCACCTCTCTTGGTAGATTAGAATTTTCCTATCAATACTCAAAGTCCATTGATATTAATGAGATCTTTGTCAAAATTCAAGATCCAAGGCAACAACCAATAATCAATATTCAAAAAGCAACAAGAATATAAAATCAAATATAAAGTAATTTCAAATAATTTAAAAAAAACTTGGAACAAAATTTAAAAAAGAAGATTAAAGAAGTGAAAAAGAATCTAAAATATTAAATCAAAAAAGAATTAAGAGAAAATTTTTATGAAGAACTAATATTACAAAAATGAACTAAAAAAAGAAGAAGAAACTATTTTAAAGAAAATGAAGAGAGGGGAGGTCTATGTTAAAAAATCAAGGTGAAGTAGTAAAAACCATTTAAAATACGGGTCAGGCTCAATACCATAAGATGAAAGCATTAATAAAAATAAAAGAAAGAATCAAAACCAAAAATGTTCATCATCTTCTTCCTCGCGTGAAAACTCTTAAGGCTAGCAATCTGCTCCGCGGCGGCGGAGTTCCAAACTTATGCAAATTCAATCGAAAACCAAAGCTCTGCGCAATGCTACATTCAATTTCAGAAGTTAATCAACAACAAGCTCGAATCGGAAATACGAAAAGCTCTCCTAACTACCTTCAAAATCAGGTAAGAGTGAATTCAAATATTCTTCTTCCTTTCTCTGTTGTTCTGGCTTTCTATTGTTTCAAATGAAAGATGAATTTTTAGAAGAAGAATAGTATGAATTCGGTTTCGCAGTGAGAATTTTGAGGAGAAAAAGTTTCAGAGTAATCTTGGCTCTAAAGCTTGAAGCAAATGAATGAATGAATGGAGCTCTTTATTTATAGAACAAATTGGTATTGCCGTTTTCATCTTTCCACTGTGTTTTGTTCATTGTGTATTGTGATGTCTTTCATGTTCACTTTGTTGCAACAGGTCATTTCCGCATTTTTAATTGTGTTCGTTTTGTTTCTAGGCTGCCTACGGTTTATAGCTTGGCAAAAGAACTTCGTTGTAGCTTTGCATATTAGTGAAGGCTTCATGAAGCTTGGCTGTGCGTGAGAGGCTTGATGGATGTGGGGCCTGCATAATTTTTTTTCTCATGGCTTGAAGTATCAAGGCTTTATGTAGCAGACTGTGCGTGTGTTTTGGCTTGGAAAACTGGCTTGTAGTTGTGGCTTACTTAAAGTTACCTTGCGTAGTAGTAGCAGAGAGTAGCTTGGCAAGATGTATCATGTAGTAGTTACTTTGATTTTTTTTTAGTTCTTTTCCTCATTCCTTTGAAAAAATAAAAGTGCAGTGACAACTCTTACTTTATAAGTTAAGTTTATTAATAGCTTAATCTCAAATATTCCCGCTACAGAAAAGTGGCGACTCTGCTAGAGAGTAGTCCTTAGTGGGTTAAGCCTATCTAGTTTATCTGTGTTTTTATTATATTTGTTGTTTTCTGTTTTTTTTATTCTTGGTGATCTCTGAGTGGTGAGATAAGTCCTATATTCGGGTTTGAGTTCACTTGAGATAGGATGGTGGTATAATCATGTTTGGTTTACGCGGAGTTAATTCTTAATAAGCTGACTTGAGATTCCCAACTCAGTGGTGGCCTCCTTTAGGGTAAATATGTTGAACAAGTAGTTGTGAAGGCATTTTAATTTCGACCTGAGAGCCTGAGAAGCTGAGGACCTTAGAATCCTTTAAGTCATCTTGACCTTATTAAGACGTAGTGTGTTGACTATTCAGGTGTAGACTTGAATTAGTTGTTACGCAATACTACACTCAGACGAGTTTCTCTTGAGAATATTATTAGTTGTGGAGTAGTCGTTTAAGCTGGTAATATCCAAAAGATGGAATCACGACTTTGGAAACTTTGTAGAACCTTGCTGTATAGGTGATTTAACCCTTAGTACATACCTTGTGGGTTGTTCTTACCCTTGACCTCATGCTCGTGACATCGAACCCTTGAACCTTGTTTATGATCTTGTTTGTGATTGTTGCATAATAATGCACTCATGCATTCATGAACATCCTATTTCACTCAGTTTTCAAAGAACTTAGATATTCTTTTTGCAAACATCGCAGATATTCTGACTATGGATATTGGAAGGGGAAACACTCAGAAGTACAGTTTTAGAGCTTCTGATCTTAAATATTTGAGAAAGCTAGCATCCTTAGTGGTTGATCCTGTGGATTTCAAATTTCATCATGAAAGACTTTTGTCTATTCTTTCTACCAATATTGAAGATGGAATTCTTAATACTCTTGTGCAATTTTATGATCCTATCTACCGATGCTTTACATTTCTAGCCTATCAGCTTTTATCTATCCTAGAAGAGTATGCTTATCTTGTGGGTGTGCCAGTTTCTGACAAGGTTTTTTTATTTGTTTGGAGGAGGTTCCCAAGTCACAAGTCATTGCCACAACTATTCATTTGAGGAAATCTAATATATATTAAATAGCCCTTAATTTTTGAAATATACAAAAATTTATACATTTTAGATAAAGTAAATATCCCAGAAAATACAAATTTTACAAATGAATTATGGATTGGTCTATTTATCTAAAAGTTGATGTAACAACCATTGTACCTAATAACCATTGTACAAATTTGTTATGGATTGGTCATCAATTGTTATGGATTGGTCTATTTATAGCATATTTGAAATAAAATTGTAAAATCTTATAGATAATAAAAATTTATACTTTTAATTTTAAAAACAATTGATTAAATAGAAAGTACATCTCTCAATAGTAGAAATTAAAATAATATATATAAAACAAAAACATATAATTATCAAATTAATAAAATTATTGTTTATATTGTAACTTTTAATGTCCAAAACAAAACAAAAATAATAAGAGTGTTTAAAAAACTTATTATTATCTATAACTATATATAAAGGGGATACAAGTTTTTGGTGTGGCTTATTTTTGTTCCAAAATTACCCTTCATCTTTTTTATCAACAAGAAAATAGTTTAGTTTAAAATTTTGAGTGGTTAATAATTTTTGTTGGTTACCAATTGAAAAAGTAACTTCCATCTCTCACAAAAAATATCTCACGCCTATAACTTTCATTAACTACTAAGTGGTGACCAAGTTAAAAATTCTCTTTTATTTTTTTATGTAAATTTCATCTCTTTCTCAATGAATATACTTTTTTTTTTTTTTTTAATTTTTTCATTCTATAATATTTTCATTTATTCAATTTTAATTAGTGATCTTTTTATTTTTGAAAAATAGATGAAACTTATTTCCAGTCAAGATCGCACCATCACCCCCGATAGAAGAAGTCGTTCTCATTATGACTGAAAATTGATTGTTGTATGTAGATTTTTTTTGTAATTGCTTTTATAGTAATAGTTTTTGTATGACTTTTGTAATTGAGTCTTTTTTAGAATTTTACCATTTACGAAACTTTTCTTTTTTTCAAAGCAGAGTTATTAACTATGGACCGAGTAATGCACATGTCAGTCGCATTCAATCCCCGGGTTAGAAACTTTAATTTTTGTTATACATTAAACTTTAACACATTAAATTTAAAAAATATTAATTAATTATGCAAAAATGATTGTCTGGTCTATTAATTCAAAACTAATTTACAGATCAAAATTTTCCATGCCCAATTTTTCAACAAACTGATAACAACGAAGCAAGACCATCTATAAGAAATATTGATGACAATGATTGTGGTAAGTATAATTCTGTCAGTAATAATCACATTAATAGTAATACATATTTAGATTTATACATTATTGTTATTTTTAAACTATAACTCTATATTGAAGTTAATACTTTATTTTGTAGAATCACATTCGCAAAATATGAATCCAGCGGTTGAAACTCACGAAACACAGTCAGTTTTTGATCAAGGTACGATTATGTATTTCTAATCTATAATATATATTGTATGTTTTTAGTTAAATTATACTATCGTCCAGACGGGCACTCGCGTGCCCGCTTTTTAAATGCACACGTAAAAGTTTAAATGACATTTTTTATGTAATATTAATTATAAATTTCATGTTAGTAAGCATGTATATAATAAGTATACTTTTTTTAATGGATGTTTTAAATGTAATAAAACACAGAATCACGGTATGTTTTTCAAGCAAGACATAACATTGCTAGAAATTTTCGAAATACTGTTATGACAATCAAATCCCTACTGCCTATTTCAAGTGAGTGTAGACGATGCACTGCAAAATTGTTTCATAAAGAATCTCAAGATATGTGTTGCAAGGGTGAAAAGGTGACAATTACACAGGTGCCTTCTCCTGACGAGTTGTTACAATTATTTTCAGACACTTCTACTGAAGGACGGAATTTTAGACAGCATATTAGAAGTTACAACCATGTAATGTCATTTACTTCACTTGGTGTCCACATCAACGTAAGTTTGGTTACAACTGGTCATGGTATTTACACATTTCGTGCTCAAAGCACAATTTATCACAAAATAGGAGGTTTTCATCTGAATCAAGGTTCAAGGCCACGCTACTTGCAGCTATACATTTATGATACTGATCGTGAGCTTCAAAATAGGATGAGGGAAAATCCAATACTTAACCAAGCCATAGTGTATAAATTGCAAAAAAATACTCCATCAATGCAACCCTTTTGTCATCATGTTTAGGTAGCTTGCACTAGAGCCAAATGTTGAAGAATGTAGGTTACTCATTAAAGAACGTCCGTCAAATCAGCCACAATATAGTCTCCCTTCAGCTTCTCAAGTTGCAGCAATTGTTATTGGTGGTGGTGATGAAGATACAATAGAACGTGGAAGAGATATAAATGTCATCAGCTGTGATGGAAATCTAGCAAAGGTTCAAGAAACAATTGGGTATTATGATCCTTTACAATATCCTATATTGTTTCCGTTCGGAACATACGGTTGGGACATAGAAACAAAAAATAATGTTGGAAAAAATGTTACATGCCGAGAGTACTACAGTTATGTGCTTCAGGTACATGCTAAACTTTTTTTTAAAGAAATTTACTTCTAAAAGTGTAAAAAAATAGGTCATGATTGATTATTTTTTCAATGTAGATTCGACATAATGATCAATTTGTATTGTTCAAATCGGGTCGACTTTTACAACAGTATGTTGTAGACAATTATGTAAAGATTAAAACAGGAAGGTTGAGATGGATTCGAAGAAATCAAAATAATATTCGGTCTAAGGTATATCAGGGGTTACAAGATGCATTGCACAATAGGGAGAATAACGCATGTATTTAATATAACATGTTAGATTTATACATGAAGAGCATCCACTTTATGTTTACCACTATCATTTTTTATAATTTTCATATATTTCTATAGATAATGTTGGACAAAGGACAATATTACCATCATCATTTATTGGAAGTAAGCGAGACATGACACAAAGATATCAAGATGGTATGGTTATTGTTCTTAATGATGGTAAACCAGATATATTCCTTACAATGACATGCAATCCTTCCTGGATTGAGATAACTTCCGAATTAGGCATCCATCAAACTCCACAAGATCGACCTGATTTGCTAACAAGAATTTTTCGATCAAAATTTGAGAAGTTGAAGGATGATGTCATTAATAAAGGAGTCTTAGTGAGAGTTAGAAGTTATATGTATGTAACAAAATTTCAGAAACATGGACTACCACATGTGCATATGCTACTCATCTTGGATACTGATGACAAGTTACGGGAACCTGAAGAGTATGATAGTATGATGAAAGCAGAAATACCACGACATGAGTCTGAACCAGAATTGTATGAAGTGGTGTTAAAACACATGATCCATGGTCCATGTGGAGTATTGAATCAAAAATCTCCATGTATGAAGAATGGTCATCGTAAAAAAAGATACCCAAAAGAATTTTGTGAAGAAACGCGTCAGGGAAATGACTCATACCCGAAATACAGAAGAAGGTTTAGTGATCCCATTTTTCTAAATAGAAATAAGTCTATTGATAATAGATGGGTGGTTCCTTACAACCCATGGTTGTTGAAATATGATTGTCACATCAATGTCGAGATTTGCAGTAGTATCAAAAGCATTAAATATTTGTATAAATATGTTTACAAAGGTCCTGATCGAGTTGCAATGGAAGTTCACAGAGGTACAGGTTTGGATGAGATTCAACAATATGTTGATGCAAGATGGATTTGTACTCCAGAGGCATTGTGGAAAATATTTAAATTCACACTTTACAAGTTATATCCCTTTGTTGAAAGACTGCAGATCCACTTGCCAAATCATCATCAAGTGCGGTTTTATAAGCACCAAAGAATCACAGATGTGCTAAATGATAACCAAAATGCAGTAACCATGCTCACTGAATACTTTGCACTAAATCAAATGGATCCACATGCTAAGAATTATTTGTAAAGAGAGATTCCAAAGCATTATTGTTGGCTAAAAGGGGTCAAAAAATGGCAGCGAAGACAGAGAAAACAAAAAGTTATTGGTCGAATCTATATAGTATCCCCTTCAGAAGGTGAGAAATTTTATTTACGTGTTTTGTTGTCTCACTTAAGAGGTCCAACAAGCTGGGAATACCTTCTTACACATAATGGTGCATGTTTTTTCACATTTAAAAAATCAGCTGAGGATTGGGGGTTATTAGAGAGTGATAATAGTATTCGTGAATGTTTGCTTGAAGCATCAAATATGTGTATGCCATATGCTTTACGAAGGTTGTTTGTGACTATATTAATTTTTTGTGAACCAACTGATGTTAGAGGCCTATTTAATGAGTTTTATCCCTACATGGTGGAGGACTATCAAATGACAAATGTTGTTGTGGGGGATATCTTTGAAAATATGTTATTGAGAGAATTGAGGGATCTTTTGCTACTGCATGGAAAACTAATAAAAAACTACGATCTTCCAATGTTGACAACGGAAACAAATGAAGTCGGGGGAGTGCCAGCAATTATTCAGGAAGAGTTATCGGTCCAAATTCCAAACGAAGACGTTCAATCTGTTGTGAAGTTAAATAATGACCAGATGAGTGCTTACAATATAATTATGAACGCCATCCACTAAAAACAATGTCAAATTTTTGTTGTTGATGGTCCTGGAGGGACAGGTAAAACTTTCCTTTATCGAACTATAATGGTAAATTTGAGGCGTAATAATGAAATTGTCTTAGCAACAACTTCCTCTGGTATAACTGCTACATTATTACCTGGTGGTAGAACTGCACACTCTCGATTTGGGATCCCCATTGATATAGAGCCCCATTCTATTTGCAAAATAGCAAAGAATTCTGACCTTGCAAAACTCATTAGAATAACCAATGCAATCATTTGGGATGAAGCACCCATGATAAATAAATATTGTGTAGAAGCATTGGATCGATCACTTCAAGACATCATGAATAACAATGCTCCATTTGGTGGAAAAATAATGATCATGGGCGGAGATTTTCGTCAGGTGCTACCAGTATTGAAAAAGGAAATATAGGACAAATGATTTCAGCATGTATTGTTAGGTCTCGATTATGGGCCACCACAAAGGTCCTACATTTGCGCCAAAACATGCGATCAATTCATGACCAGGACTTTGCGCAGTTTCTGATGAGAATTGGAGATGGTAATAAACCTACTAAAAAGGATGACATGGTCAAAATGCCTGCTGAAATTAATACCTTGGGAAGGAGAAAGCTTCATACAAAAGCTTATACAACATACATTCCCCCAATTAGAAAACCATGGATGGGATGCTTCATATATGGTGGAGAGAGCGATACTTACTCCAAAAAAATTGTGATGTGCATATGTTGAATGACATGATTATTGATAAATTCCCTAGAGATGAACATATTTTGTTATCTTTTGATGAGGTTGAGGGTGATACTCATAATCTATATCAACAGGAATACTTGCACACAATTGCTCCTGGTGCTTTACCGCCACATATTTTAAAGATAAAAATAGGGGCTCCACTGATGTTGTTGCGAAACATAAACCCTAAATTTGGGTTGTGTAATGGGACAAGGTTGTTATGTCGTGGTTTTTTTTATGAATTTGCTTAATGTTGAAATACTTACAGGCCACAATGCTGGAAAAAGATCTTTCTTCCCAAGAATTAAGCTCAAAACCACTGAAGGTGCGGGACTTCCTTTTGTGCTTATTAAAAAACAGTTTCCTGTCAAACTAAGCTTTGCACTCACTATAAATAAATCCCAAGGACAAACAATTCCAAATGTCAGAATTTATCTTCCACGACATGTTTTCAGTCACGGACAATTGTATGTTGCTTTATCAAAAGGTGTTTCGCGGGCTGCAACAAGAGTGCTAATTAAAGACGGAAGAGTAAGTGGGGAAGAAGAGGAGTTTACAAAAAATATAGTTTTTAAAGAAATTTTGTTGTCACAAACTCAGGTATTTATCTATTATGTTTAATCATTCAACTATACTTTTGCAATCTCACACTAGGCATGTACTTACTAGATTACACTATACCGTTGACTACTAAAATTTACTTCATTTGTTTTGCAGTGAAACGAGAGATATTAATGATTTTGATTCCATGGTTGGCCTTCTTATTAAGCAATAATGTAACTTAATATCTGTGTTAATGTTTATGTTTAGTTGCTTAATAAATTGTGAGAAAGATTTTTGTTCTTCTTCTATCTAAATCTTCTTATGGTTTTGACTAATCTATAGCAATATATAAATACAAAACTTAATGTTTCATCATATAAATAGTTTATATTAAAATCAATATAAATAGTTTATAGTAAAATTAAATTTATAAAAAAATACGTTTTTAATATTTTTGCACGTTAGCGCAATAAAAAAAGCGGACAAACGGGCACGGACGTGCCCGTTTGGACGCTAGTAATAATAAAATTATTCAGATTTATTTGAACAGGCCGACCTGATAGATTTTAAAGAATGTTTTTTATAGCTTAAGGTCTTATCTTCTAACTAAATAGACTTATATAAATGCTAAGACTTTTTTTAATATAAAAAAAAAACATGGCCTAACCTGAGTATATATGCCTCTATATGTATGCCTAATCAATTCTCACCTGCAGTGTATCTTAAAAGATTCAGGAAGAAGTAATGGCGAGAAAAAACATGTATTTTGTTTCAATATGAATGATTTAATCAAGAAAGTTAATAGTTACTTATTATTACTAAATTATTTATCATTTATTAAATTGCGTAATATTGACAATTATGAAAATGAGAGTGATTAAAGACGCAATAATATCAATCAAAGAATGTTTAATATTAATAATTAATTATAATAATAATAATAACACATGTATTCTCTATTTTTTTTAAAATATTTTAATAATAATTATAATCAATTGTTATGGATTGGTCTATTTATAGCATATTTAAAATAAAATTTTAAAATCTTACATTTAATAAAAATTTATGCTTTTAAATTTAAAAACAATTGATTAAATAGAAAGTACATGTCTTAATAGTAGAAGTTAGAATAATTTATATAAAACAAAAACATATAATTATCAAATTAATAAAATTATTGTTTATAGTGTAACTTTTAATGTCCAAAACAAAACAAGAATAATGAGAGTGTTTAAAAAAATTATTAGACAACATATTATATCTAATATTAAAATAGAAAATAAAAAATATTGATCACATTACAGTGTATTAAATTTACATTGAACCATCAATGTCCAACTAAATCATTTATACAGAATAGGCGTCATGTTTAAAATTCTTGAGCTTCATAAATGAAGAATAACGAATACAATGTAATTTTTTCTAATATTTTTGCCAAATCAAATTTTTAATTTGGCCCAGACTTAACAACAAATATATGCATGCAACAAAATTTATGAGTCAACAATCATAAAAACAAAGGAAAAAAAGGGAAAATAAATTCAAAAATCGATTATTACAAAATAATACTTTATAAAGTATATTATATTTATTAAAATTTGATACAGTATCAAATTGACAAGTACATATTATATGTTTATTTAGGTTGCAACACCCTTTTTTTAAGCAATTTAGTCCTGTACCACATGCACAGGAAACTGCAGAATAAAAGTATACAAAAAAGTTAATAACTATATTTCTCATGTTGAAAACATGGCTAAAATAAAAGTTGATGAGAATGTTAAAAAATACCACATCTTAGGCTAATAATCATAGAAAAATAATTATGAACATTTTGTCTCTTTACAATATTTTACACACTTCAAAATCATTCAACTTGTATACAACTAGCAGAATCATTAACATCATCAGAGCAAAAACTTTCATTAAAGTACTCACCATTTCTTTTTCAATATTTATCTTTTCTCAAACTCAAATAACTTTTTAATTTTTTAAAATTTCAGCTCTTGCGTAAGTTTCACCCAAAAAAGGTTTAACATTAGACCTTAATTATAGCTCAGATTTCTTAAAATATTTATCTATTTTTTCATATACTTTAGGAAATTTTATTAAAAATATATAAAATATCCATCTTAAATAGCCCTTACTTTTTGGAATATATAAAAATTTGTACATTTTAGATAAAGTGAATACATTGTACCTAGTTCATATATATATATATATATATATATATATATATATATATATATATATATATATATATATATATATATATATATATATATATATATAAGTCAAAAACATATTTTATATTAAGAATAAGAGGGATGATAAATTACACGTAATATATCATCCCTCTTATTCTTAATATAAAATATTTTTTCACGTTCTAAATGCATTGAATTATCAATATATATATATATATATATATATATATATATATATATATATATATATATATATATATATATATATATATATATATATATATATATATATATATATATATATATATATATATATATATATATATATATATATATATATATATATATATATATATATATATATATATATATATATATATATATATATATATATATATATATATATATATATATATATATATATATATATATATATATATATATATATATAATTCAATGCATTTAAAACGTGAAAAAATATTTTATATTAAGAATAAGAGAGATGATAAATTACAGGTGAAAATAGGATGGATTGAGTTGCACTTTACCGAGACTAAGTTCAACTTACTAAAATTAATATATTCCAAACCTGACATGTTGCTTGTCATATGTTTAAATATATGTGTTTGTCTGAGTGTGTCATTTTCAAATTCCTGATTGGAGTTTTAGTTAATTTAAAAGCTTATTTCATTTTAACATACATAAATACATAATTTAATTAATGTTTATGTAGACTAAACAACTAAAAGATAGTTTTTAATAACAATTTGTTTGCATTTTCTTTTATGAGCTTACATATTAGCACAAGTTTTATTAAACTACTTGTTCAAACATAATTAATGAAAATAATTTATGAAATTTTTATAAGATTTTTTCAACCTATTTTCGTAATTTATTTTTTAAAATTAACTTTAAATTTTGTATTTTAATAATAATAATAAATTTTATTATTATTATAATAAAATTATTCAGATTTATTTCAACAGACTGACCTGATAGGCTTTAAAAAATGTTTTTTATAGCTTAAGGTCTGATCTTCTAACTAAATAGGCTTATATAAATGCTAAGACTTCTTCTATTTAGAAAAAAAAGTATGAACTAACCTGAGCTTAGGAAGTCAAGGTCATATGCCCCTATGTGTATGCATAATCAATTCTCACCGGTAGTGTATCTTAAAACATTCAGGAAGAAGTAATGGCGAGAAAAAAATATGTATTTTCTTTCAAAATGAATGAGTTAATCAAGAAAGTTAATAGTTACTTATTATTACTAAATTATTTATCATTTATTAAATTGCGTAATATTGAAAATCATGAAAAAGTGAAAAAATATTTTATATTGAAATCAAGAGGGATGATAAATTACAGGTGAAAATAGAATGGACTGAGTTAGACTTTGCCGAGTCTAAGTCCGACTTACTGAAAATAATAAATTTCAAGCCTGATTTGTTACTTGTCATATGCTTAAATATATGTCTGAGTGTGTGATTTTTAAATGTCTGATTGGAGTTTTAGTTAACTTAAAAACTAATTTCATTTTAACATACGTAAATAAACAATTCAATTAATATTAGCATAAGTTTTATTAAAGTACTTGTTCAACAAAATTAATGAAAACAACTTATGAAATTTTTCATAAGAATTTTTCAACCTATTTTCGTAATTTATTTTGTATAATTAACTTTAATTTTTGTATTTTAATAATAATAATAATAATAATAATAATAATAATAATAATAATAATAATAATAATAAAAAAATTTATTATTATTATTATTATTATTATTATTATAAAATTATACAAATTTATTTGAATAGGCGGGCCATTTAGACTTTAAAGAATCTTTTTAATAGCTTTAGGTCTGATCTTTTAACTAAATAGACTTATTAAAATGCTAAAACTTTTTCTATTTAGAAATAATAAGCATGGCCTAACCAGAGCATATAAAGCCTAGGCCATATGCCCCTATACGTATGCCTAATCAATTCTCACACGTGGTGTATCTTATTCATGAAGAAGTTATGGCGAAAAAAATATGTATTTTGTTTTAATATAAATGATTTTATCAGGAAAGTTAATAGTTACTTATCATTACTAAATTGTTTATCATTTACTAAATTGCGTAATATTACAATTATAAAAATAAGAGTAATTAAAGACTTAATAATACCAATCAAAGAAAGTTTAATTTAATAATTAATTATAATAATAATAATAATAACACATGTATTCTTTATTTTTTAAATATTTTAACAATAATATTATAGTCAATGGTTATTGAATTTACATTGTACCATCGATGTCCAACAAAATCCTTTATACAGAATAGGTGTCATGTTTAAAATTCAATTGGTGGCATGTTTAAAATTCTAGAGTTTCATAATTGAAAAATAACGAATACAATATAACTTTCTCTAAGAATTAAATTTTACAGAAAAGTAATTGACAGCGATAATGGTGAGGCGAGGACGACCACCAAAGGTGGTGTCAACGCCGTCATAAGCTATCAACAACAATGATGATGACATACCATCTGAAACCAACGCGAATGCAAGAAAAACACAACATGGAGGAGAAGAGCCAACAAAGGAGATTGCGGAAGAACAGGAAAGCAGCAAATCTGGAACCCTAATTTCACCAAAAGGGGCAACAGAACCTAGAAGACTATGGGTAGATGTTATAAGTGGAAATCGGAATCCTGGGAGGCGGCATTGATCATGTATGTAATGTGAGGTGATTTAAGTATGAACATGGTCAAACAATTCATGCTAAAACAATGGAATTTCGTTAAGTTGTCTGACATGTATTACAACAACGAAGGATATTTTGTATTGAGATTCCATTCGCATAAGGAGAGGGATGATGTACTCATGAAAGGGCCTTACACCATACGCAATATGTCGATGTTGTTAGCTGAATGGAAACCAAACTTCAATTTGAAGAATGATATGTTACGTACAATCCCGGTATGGATTCAACTTCCTCAACTGCCGCTGCACCTATGGGGAGCAAAAAATTTAGGGAAGATAGCGAGTGTGCTGGACACACCGTTGATGACTGATGAATGCACCGTGAACAAATATCGTATCTCGTATGCTAGAGTTCTAGTAGAAGTTGATGTTACATAAGAACTAATTGCTGAAATCACTATAACAGATGAGAAAGGAGAGAAGATGCAACAACGGGTAGAATATGAATGGAGGCCTCCATACTGCACAAAATGCCAGCGGATTGGGCATAAATGTGAAGAGAAGCAACTAAGGAACCCAACCAAGCAGTGGATCCATAAAGAGAAGAAGCACGAAGATGATAGGGTGGCTAATAAGGAAGTGGAGACCTTGAAGACACCAACACAGAAAGTAACAGGACAGGAACATACTAAATATGGAACAATTGTGTGAATGAAGAACAGCAAACAAACAGAAACAGACGAAGATATGGCGTGGACAAAGGTGAGGAGGAAAGACAAAGTTAATGCCAATGGTATTGATACTGGTACAAGCCCAAAAAACAAGAAGCCAACGAAGAATGACGGGAACCTTTATGCAACACTCGGGGATAGTCCAGCCTCGGTGTTCCTAGACGATGTCCCATGATTGTCTCTTGGAACATCAGAGGGATGAATAAAGCAGGCAAAGTTAGGGAGATCAGCTCTCATCTCCAAAAACTAACCCCTACAATATATGTTTTAATCAAAACAAGAGTTAAGGCAAAGAATGCAATTTGTATTCGTCGGAAACTGAGATTAAAAGGCAACTATATAGATAGCTACTCAAACCATGATAATGGCAGAATATGGATCCATTGGGATGAGAATAAAAGAAACATGGCACTGGTGGAAAGCACAGATCAATTGATTCATTGTAAGGTTAATGATGTTAATGGAAATTTTTTGTTTTGGTTGACAGCCATTTATGCACATAACCAGCTGCACTGCAGGAGGGAATTGTGGCATGATATTGAAAGGATTAATACACAACAAAATGGGCCTTGGATCCTGGTAGGTGATTATAATAACGTGATGAAAACTGATGACAGAATTGGTGGTAATGATGTTACAGAGCAAGAGTACATAGATTTGGCTGCGATGATGAGTAAAACAGGATTATATGAAAAGGATAGTGGGGGAGACTACTTCACATGATCGAATAAACATGGAGATAATGCTATTTACTCTAGAATTGATCATGTCCTCTGTAATGCTGAATGGCTGCAACAGAACGGAAGTACGACATTAACGTATATGAACCCCATTATATCAGACCATGCCATGCTTGTGTTACCTGACGATATTGAAGTCCAGCGGCCTAAAAAAGTATTTAGATTTATAAACTGCGGCGCAGAATTGAAAACTTTTCAGGAAGTTGTCAAGAACAGTTGGGACATGCCGCTAGTAGGTAAACCAATGTTTGTTGTGTGGAAGAAATTGCAAAGGTTACAACCCCACATCAGGAATTTGAGCAAACCGCTGGCTGAGATTCACAAGGAAATTGCATGAGCTCGTGATGATTTGAGCAATGCGCAGGATAATTTAATGACTGGTAGATTAGATGCAGACAAGATTAATATGGTTAAAAGATGTTCTGATAATCTTCTTAGGCTACAGGAGCTGGATGATAGTATGGTGCGGCAACGAGCTAAAATTGACTGGCTGCGACTTAGTGACGATAATAACAAGTATTTTCATGCCTCTATAAAGATGCGACAATAGCTGAATAACATGACCAAAATTCAAAGAATGGATGGAAACATTGTTACAGATCAACAAGGAATGGAAAATGAAGTAATCTCATTCTACAGGGAATCTAATGGGTACTAAATTGAATCACCTTGAAGGCATTGATACAACAGCTATGAGAAATGGAAGCCAATTGGACGCTGCGCAGAGGGATATGCTGACGGGGCATGTAACCGAAGACGAAATCACCACAACTCTAAAAGGAATTGGTAATGATAAGGCACCTGGTATTGATGGGTTTTGAGCGTATTTTTACAAGAAAGCCTGGAATATCATCAAACTGGATGTTATAGTAGCTGTGCATGATTCTTCAAGCATAACCGTTTCTACAGAGTGGCTAACTGCTCTGCTGTCACACTTATCCCGAAGCACAAGGGCGCGAAAGAAATACAAGACTATCGACCTATTGCATGCTGCAGTACCCTGTACAAAATCATATCCAAGATCTTGGCCAACCGTCTCAGTAAACTACTAGGTACGATAATTGGTGTGAATCAAGCAGCATTTGTCAAAGGGCATAGAATTCACAACCATATTCTACTCACGTATGAATTGATTAAGGGATACGAAAGGAGAAATATTTCTCCCCGATGTTTAATGCAAATGGATATTCAAAAAGCATATGCTACGGTTGATTGGAATGCGCTTGAAAAGATTTTGAATAAGGTGGTTGCCCACAACATTTCACTAAATGGGTGATGACAATGGTTTCCACTGTTTCTTATAGATTTAACGTCAACTGCCAGCTAACTGACATCATGGAAGCGAAAAAGGGGCTTAGACAAGGAGATCCGATATCACCTATGTTGTTTGTCATTGTAATGGAATGTTTGAACAGATACTTATACAAGATGCAGGAGGATTGTGACTTCAATTTTCACCATAAATGTGATAAATTGAAAATCACAAACCTATGCTTTGCGAACGACTTACTTATGTTTTCCAGGGGAGATAAGGTGTCAGTTGAAATGATGATGAAGACTTATGGGAAATTTTCGAAGGCTACAAGACTCGCAGTAAATCCGCAGAAGTGTCGAATTTACTGTGCTGGCATGGATGAGCTGACAAAGCAGAATATTATCAAAACATCGGGGTTCCAAGAGGGTCGTTTTCATTTTAAGTATCTGAGGGTTCCGGTAACAGGTAAAAAAACTCTCTGTTCGTCATTATGCACCATTAATAGACAAGATCGTGGGCAAGATAAAGCATTGGACTGCGCGGTTATTGACATACGCGGGGAGGCTGCAACTCATTAACTGTATTATGTTTGCGATGATTAATTATTGGCTCACTTGTTTCCCTTTCCCCCAAACTGTACTACAGAAAATATAATCGATTTGTCGCATTTTCCTCTGGACAGGAGGTTTTGAAGGGAGCCGTAAGGCACCAGAAGCATGGAAACAAATTTGTAGTCCACGTAGCCATGGCCGTTTAAACGTCGTTGACATTGAAGTTTGAAATAAAACAACTATTATGAAGCTGCTCTGGAATTTAAGTGGGAAGGAAGATTCGCTTTGGGTTAAATGGGTACAAACGTACTATCTCAAGAACAAAGATCTGATGGAGATCCAGTGTAAACAGAGTGATTCCTGAATAATGAAAGGTATACTCAATCTTAGGGAGGAATTTAAAAACATGAGCAATCAAGAAGAATTCAAGATGGGGGGAGGGATTTAGATTGAGTAAACTATATGCAAAATTACATGATTGTGGACAGTCGGTGGAGTGGAAGAATATGGTGT
Organism: Lathyrus sativus; assembly: GCA_963859935.3. NCBI lineage: Eukaryota > Viridiplantae > Streptophyta > Magnoliopsida > Fabales > Fabaceae > Lathyrus > Lathyrus sativus. The sequence continues at coordinate 116,609,316 of OZ012735.1, forward strand.
ATGGTAATAACGCGAGACTGGGAGCTAATTTCATGCTATGGTTTGCTTGCCATGGGAGATTAGTAACGAAAGATAGGTTTCATAAGTACTGTATGATTGATGATACCGAGTGTTGCTTCTGCGAGAAAAATGAATCTTTAAACCATCTATTTTTTGAATGTGAACGTTTAAAGAGTGTCTGGATAGAGATCCTAAGATGGGCACAAATTAACCATACCCCTGGAAGTTGGCATAGCGAGATGAAGTGGCTTATTCAACATACCAAAGGTAAAGGAGTCCGAGCTGCAGTCATAAAAATGGCGATTTCTGAGACCATCTATGAGTTATGGCAGGCTAGGAGTAATAATATATTTGGAGAAAAGCCGGAGATCACTACTTTAGGAAGAAAAGTAATAGAAATTTTGGTGTATAGAGGATGGAACACTAAAAAACTAAGGAAGTATATAGCTATCTTAATGTTGGAGGGGGATAGATAGATAGATTGTTGCCTTTTCTCTTTTGGTCCTAGGTTGTCTTGTTTTGTAGTTGGATACATTGGGGTCGCTTGTACCTATCAACATTTTTTTTTGAGTAATATAGTTTTATTTTCAAAAAAAAAATAACTTTCTCTAATATTTTTGCCAAATCAAATTTTTAATTTGGCCCAGACTTAACAACAATCATATGCATGCAACAAAATATGAGTCAACAATCATAAAAACAAGGAAAAAAAGGGAAAATAAATTCAAAATTTGACTACTAAAGAATAATACTTTACAAAGTATATTATATTTATTAAGATTTGACACAGTGTTAATTTGACAAGTACAGTTTATTAAGTAGAGTCTTGCATAAGTGTCATACTCCAAAACTGTTCTACATATATGTACCCTTCAGTTGTACATTCACCCCAAACTTTATTAGGAAAATTTAAAATAAATATATGATGCTCTCGCTTGTTGTTCTAGATCAGGGTTGTGCAAGATTGAATTTAAAGTGACTCAGACAAATGTATAGTGAAGTTGAGTGGTGTTTGATTGAGGTCTAAATTAGGGTTTTATGCCAAATCATCTGCGTGCAGGTACACAATATTGATCAAGAAGGTTCAAGATCAAGATTTATTCAATGGGCAAAACTGCAAGACTCAGGGCCATAATGTGCTTGAAGATCAACATGGATTCATGATTAACACTAATCATAGTCATCCCCAACAAGGCTAGGAAGTAGCTTAAGTTATAATTCACGAGCTTAAGTCAAGCATGGAACCATAGATCATTAGTTACTACACTTTGTCAAAAGTGATTGGTCGTTATGGGGCAGGGGGGGCATGTGAGATCATAGGGTTATTCAAGATATGGTTTGTGTGCCTTAAAAGTGTCATAAATAAATTGCTTCAAGAATGAGGAATATCATTTCTTATGTTGCAAGATAAAGTCAAGTGGATAAATCATCATATGTTTAATGTAGATCAAAGCAAGCTTCGCAATAAGCTGAGCCCAATTGAGGTACAAGGACCACCAAGAGACATTCTTCGTTACCTACATCCTGAAAATAGCAGAAAATAACTTTTAGAAAATAACCATAAGCCACCATACGATTTACAATTACCTGCATAAAAGAACAAAAAAAATATTCTTTTTCTAGGAAATAATACGACAAATGGTAGCAGGCTCCACACAAAGTGAAATTGTTACTATCACTACCAAATGAACCCCACACACAATCAATGCAAATTCAAAAAATGATGCAATACATAATCCAACTTGCACAACAACCTTGTCGTAATATGTGCGATACAGAAATGACCATCAATCGGATGTCGTACGATACAAATTTCATGCACATCAACAATTCATCCGGGTTATCACTTTCTCCTCAAATTTCGCCAAATACCCTCAAGGCTCACTCTATAAATCCATCCCATTCACCCTCTAATTCTAGAATCAGCTAAAATCCTCACCCAACCTCCATTTTCCAAAACTTTTCTCTTCATCCACCTTCTTCAACACAACAACAAAACCCACTCAAACCTTTTATTTTGTGGAATCCCGTGTAAATTACATGTATCCCTCTCCCATTTCAATGTACGTATTCATATTTCTTTGACTGTGGTTTATCTTCTATGAGAACCCATAGAGACTAGCATAGACTAAACTGTTTTCAAACTAACTCTCGATTCGTCAACACCCTCTGTAAGTCGAGTGCCCGTATGCATTCGTCATCGACCTGTCGCACACAATCTCACCTTTCATCGTGTTTTCGATATTAGGGGCACCCTCAGGGACTAGTATCATTTCTCACAACTAACCCTTGATTCATCATCAATCCGGTTCCGTTTTCAAACAAACCCTCAACTCGTCGTCGAGACATTTTCAAACCCACTTCCAGTCCGACGCGTTTTTTCACGCAAATAGAAGTCAAACCCTTCATCCAACGTCAAGCGGTATTTTAAACCAAGTTGTAAGTCGAGTTCCTTTTGCCTCGTAGTCCACCTCTTTTCACAATGTATTCGATTCAAATGTTTTTCTTAATAAATAAATAAAGAAGAAGATTCTTGGAGTCTAGCATTCCTTAAATCTTCAAACGAATGGATCTTGAAGCACACGCTTTGGGTTGTCATTCATTCACCCTTTCGTCTTAAAACACCTAATCTCTATTCAAATATTTTCGAAATCAAACTTACGAAAGAAGGATATTCTTGGAGTCTAGCATTCCTTGAGTCTTCGAATGAGTGGCTCTTGAGGCATGCCCCTTGAGTTTATTCATTCAATCTTTCAAATTCAAAACATTCAACTTTTTCTCTTCAACTCTATTCAATTAAATCCAGAAGGAAATGAGTTCTTGGAATCTCGCATTCCTTGAATTCTTGAGTGACATATCTCAAGGCACACCCCTTGGGTTGTTTGTCAGTCAATCTTTCGTTTCTCAACCAAACCTCAACCATTCAACCCCTCTCTTTTCATGGTCAACAAACTACGGATGCTCTAATTCTTCATTCTCATCTGAATGTAAGATACATAGGCACAAGATTGTGATGATCTTGGCGAGCTACCTTTTTCTTTTTCCACCTTTTCACACTTCCATTTTTTTCCGCCATTCTACCTTCTATCCATCTTTCGTTTCCCCTTTCCCATAGTCGAACTATGACACTATGATTTCTCTTTCTCGTCCGAATGAGCATGTATAGGCACGAGGGCTCTAATCCTTGGCAAGCACCCTATCCTATAACCACCCATTTCCCCCCAGTGTTATCATCTTTTTATTCTTCCAATGCGCATTTATCATTGAGAAGAAAACAAGCAAGCTTAGATAACGCCCATCGTAAATTACCCTAAGAGGTTCCCATTGAGTACAACAGACGTAAGGGGTGCTAATACTTTCCCCTCGTATAACCGACTCCCGAACTCGGAAAATCGTTAAGACGACCCTGTTCCCATCCTTTTGCGTTTTAAGAGGTTTTCTCGATATTTTCCTTTCCCTTTATGGGATAAATAAAGTTCGGTGGCGACTCTGTTGAATTGTATTTATGCTTCTTTAGTGCGAGGGTCGTACATTCTCGATTATAATATTTCGAGGTGCAACAGCTGGCAACTCTGGTGGGGAATTGCTCCATGCAAGAGAGAGAGAGAGAGTTTAGCCTATCTTGGGGTTTTTCAAAAAGCATTATCTTTGTTTGTTTATTTTCTTCTTGTTTTTGTATTTGTTCTCTTATGGCTTTTATTTTGTCTTCTTATCTTTGCCTGTTGGTTCTTAGGATGACATCATGAGTAAGACTCTATGCCTGAGCTTTGGTAAAAGCAGAGAGAACACATAGCTTAGAATTGGTAGTCGATTAGTGTTATTCCCCAAGGACTTGTTCCTTGTGTGCCTAGCATGAAAGTTCCCTAAGAGGAAACCTATTTATAGATCTTGTTGTAACATAACTAGCCTGTTGCACGACTTGATTAAGGGTCCGTGATTCTGGGAACCCTTTTTAGCACCAGTTCCAATATTGGTGGTCGTGTAGTGTTACTCTCCAAGGACTCACTCCTTGTGTTCCTAGCATGACGACTCCACCTAGGAGAGACCTTGTCGTCATTATCGTCGTAATACAGCTAGCCTGTTACGTGACGCTGATGTGATTAGTGTCCATGATCCTGACAAGCGTATCCACAAACGTAGAAACCATCCTGTGAGTGGTTTTATGGGTAAAAGAATTTAGATCTTCCAGTATAGGGCCTACCTATAAGGTATCTTTGATCAAAAACTGTGGTTACCTACCTGTTACAGTGACCAGCTTCATAATTGCTCGAATCTGTGATCCTACGATCTTAGATCTTGCATTGCATATGGCATTTTGCATATCATTTACATTACATCTGTTGTGCATCTTGCATTTTTATTCCTCCAGCAGAATCTCATTTCTCCTTCCTTCCTCTTCAGTAAATCAAGCTGATTCCTCGACACCAACACACAATTCAACCCAATACTAGATGCATGATGGAGCATATTGAGTAAGAGCAAGTTGCCATCAGAAAGGATTTGGAATCCCTCAAAGGAAATATTGATCAGATCTTCAAAGCCATTATCACAGCCAGAAAGGAAGAAGAACAACGAGTTGCTCAACGACAGCTTCAGCATAATCAACAAAGGATGAGGAAGCCAGGTAGAGTCTTTAATCGAATGCCAATGACATATGCTCAGATCTTTGCTTAATTGCTGGAGAAAAAAGCCATCACTCTGAGAGGCCTAACTTCTCTAACTGTCATTCCTCCCGACTATGATGCAAATGCCCATTGTAAGTTTCATAAGGGTGCTCCAGGGCATAGGAACGAGAATTGCAGAGCTTTCAAGCACAAGGTTCAAGATATGATTGATAGGAATGCTATCAACTTTAATGGGAAAACTCCAAACATCATCAACAACCCTATGCCGCCGTCAAGCTAGTGCCAACATCAGATCAAATCAAATCATGTCAAGTCAAGTTCATCCCTCCGAAGAAGGCAGTCATGTTGCCATTTCATCTTTTGCTTTCTTGTATTTTGTCTTTGTTCGTTTAAGTACTGTACGTTTTTAACATTGCCATTTGTATTTGGTTTTCATTAATGTATCGTTTATGCATGTTTCAAATTAGTTATGTTGTATTCACTCATCACGAATCACTGACAAATATTTTATCCACTTCACACTCTTTATCAACTGTTGTTTAGCATGATTGGAGGAAGGATGATGAAAACGAAAATCCTATAATTGCAAAGTGTATGCTTTCAGACAAAATCTCGTCGATGATGTACAAACATTATTTCAATTCCCCAAACAATAGAGAGACAAAGAGTTATTCCCTAGTTAACCACTTCAAGCCTAGGAATAGCAGTGTCCTTAGGATATTCAACCCTTTACACTCAACTTGGGGCGGGGTAATGTTTAGTTAACCTGGTTACAAACTCAAATAACGAAGCAAGATCCAAAAGACATGACGGGTGTTCATTAATAACCCATGACTTGGTAGTCACAATCCTTCAACAAAAATCAAAAATCAAAAGCCTACTAAGTCAAGCACCTCAAAGGAGACTTAAGCAAAATCAAGGCAATCCCGATGCACTCGAAAAGCAAAATCAGTCAGTGCAAAAGTTAGGGATAAAAAACAAGATCAAAAGAGGCCCTCAAACCCTCAACAAAAACAAAATAAGATTCAATGATCACCGTACCAAAATCAAAAGGGTCACTGACATCCATCAAAAGCAAATAAGGTGATTACCATTTCGAGCAAACCTTGGATCATCAAGCTTACACCGTCAAGATAGACATGTGTAGATTTAACTGAACATAGGACTGGAGATCATCAAGAAGAAGGGATGGGTACAAATCATACTTTGAGCCTAATATCCTTTGTTTCATAAATCGTAAACCAGACCACGTTACAACCCTTGAGAGATCTATTAAGGGGAAGGTTTATTCTAAAAGCATACTATTGAAAGGTTGTGTAAACTAACTCCTCACATATTTGCTAATTATCAACATCAGTGTTATTTTCCTTTCTATATCTTTCACACACCTATCAAATCAGCACAACGTCTGGATTAACGGTCCATTCATCTCACACTATCACAACACTCAATAAACAACATTTTTTCAAAATTTTCCTAAACTTTGCATTAAGATTACCATTTGTAAATGTGTTATTTTAATTGAAAATCAGTGCTAGACATCACAAACACTCCAACAGAGGGAAATCGAAGAAGAACTTGAACTTTCAGTAGCTAACACAAAACAAGGCTACCTCAAAACCCCCGGGCTACGGAAAATCATTCAACAGCTCGATCAGGGGCAAGTCATCTCAAAGCATTAAAGTTCAGCTTCAATTTCCAGAACTGGTTAATCAGGGGCAGACTATTATCATGTTCAGATTAGGGCAAGACCAGGTCATCCTGACCATCAAACAGAGTTGTGATCTTCTCTGAAGCAAGTTCACCAAGTGATCAAACTTGGAGCATCAAGAACATCACCGTCTGCTTTAATCATGAAGTCTTCAAACGAACTACGTGTTGAGGAAATCAAACCCTCCCACCATCCAAAGTCCAATCCGCATTGGCAACTACCAAAAGTCCACCACATTGGCACTCCCCACCTGTATTTCTAATCACCTGTTTGCAATCATTTACATCATACGCGTTGCATTCGTTATCATAAGCATCATATGCATACCCAAACGAATCATACTCCCCCAGCTCTTGCATCTCCGCGCTTCAGCATTTGCATTTTCATTTCCATTTGATATGGAACATCATTCTCAACATCAAGCATCCACATATGCAAGTCAAGGTCCAGGATCAATCTCGAGATTTCCAAGACCGTATTTAACCCAACCAAGGGAATTTTATTCAAGACCTTGGGCGTTCCCCACGAAGTTGTTTCAACCTTGTAGTTGATGAGATTTTCAAAGGAAAGATTCAGCCCTGCCAGTGGCATCTTCATCAAATCTGTGGGCATTTCCCCCGCAAAGTTGTATCAACCTTTTGTTGGTAAAGTTCAAGAGTTTTAAAGCAACATTCAGCCCAGTCAGGGGCATTTTTTGCAAATTTGTGGGCATCCTTCACGAAGTTGTATCAACCTTTTGTTGATCAAGATAAGACATCAAGCAAAACTCAGCTTAGTCAAGGGCATCTTTTTCAAGTTCATGGACGTTCCTCATGAAGTTATTTCAATCTCTTGTGGTCAAAGTTGCGGTCTCCAAGCAGGTCAATGGGAGTTCCTCATTGAGTTGTGTTCTTAACCTTTTGTTGTTGAAGTTGGAGTCCCTAGCTCAACCAGTGGCATTTTTCCTAGTCAGCGGGTGTTCCCCGTTGATTTGTTTCAATCCAACCTTCCTCTTGGGTGTTCCCCAGTGAGTTGTCTCCTATCAACCTTTTGTTGGCAAGGATTGTGTTCCTCAGTAACTTATTTGCTTCAACCTTTTGTTGATGTCCTCAGATAAGCCTCACTCATCATATCTCCAGTAAACTTGACCTTTGTCAAATACTTCACTATCATCCTTTTGATGATAGCCAAACCTCGTCAGTTCAACTAGCCTGCATCTTTTTGGTGATGGAGGACTTCAAATTTTGTAAGTTTCTATCATCTTTTTGGTGGTAGAAACTTGTGTGAGTGTGTCGCTCCATCATCCTTTTGGTGATGAGTCTGTCATCCTTTTGGTGCCAGATTGTGCGAATGTTGTTCTATCATCCTTTTAGTGGTAGAAACTTGTGTGAGTGGGTCGTTACATCATCCTTTTGGTGATGGGTTTGTCATCCTTTTGGTGCCGGATTGTGCAAGTGTTCCCTACATCCTTTTGGTGTTAGGGTTGTGTGTGTGTCGCTTCACTATACTTTTAGTGATGGGTCTGCCATCTTTTTTATGCTATATTGTCGGGTGTTCTCTACATCTTTTTGGTGTCAGGTCTGTGTGTGTCGCTCTATCATCCTTTTGGTGATGAGGTTGTCATCCTTTTGGTGCCAGATTGTGCGAGTGTTCCCTACATCCTTTTAGTGTCGAAGTTGTGTGTGTGTTTTGCTCTATCATCCTTTTGGTGATGGGTCTATCATTCTTTTGGTGCCATATTGTGAGAGTGTTCCCTCCATCCTTTTGGTGTCATGGTTGTGTATGAGTTCGCTCTATCATCCTTTTGGTGATAGGTCTATCATCCTTTTGGTTCCAGATTGTGCGAGTGTTCCCTACATCTTTTTGGTGTCAGCGCTAAGTGTGTTTCGCTCTATCATCCTTTTGGTGATGAGTCTGTCATCCTTTTCGTGCCAGATTGAGCGAGTGCTCCTTAAATTGTTTTGGTGTCAGGGTTGTGTGTGTGTTTCACTCTATCATTCTTTTGGTGATGGGTCGGTCACCTTTTTGGTGTCAGATTGTACAAGTGTTCCATACATCCTTTTGGTGTTATGGTTACGTGTGTGAGTTCGCTCTATCATTCTTTTGGTGCCAGATTGTGCGAGTGTTCCATACATCCTTTTGGTGTCAGGGCTGTTTTTGTAAGTTTTCTCTATCATCCTTTTGGTGAGGGGTATGTCATCCTTTAGGTGTCAGGTTGTGCGAGTGTTTCCTACATCTTTTTGGTGTCAGGGCTATGTGTGTGAATTTACTTTATCATCCTTTTGGTGATGGGTCTGTCATCCTTTTAGTGCCAGATTGTATAGGTGTTCCCTACATCCTTTTGGTGTCAGAGCTGTGTGTGTCGCTCTAGCATGCTTTTGGTGATGGATTTGCCATCCTTTTGGTGCCATATTATGCGAGTGCTCCCTATATCCTTTTGGTGTCGGGGCTGTATGTGTGAGTTTGTTCTATCATCCTTTTGGTGATAGGTTTGTCATCCTTTTGGTTCCAGATTGTGCGAGTGTTCCCTACATCTTTTTGGTGTCAGGGTTGTGTGTGTCGCTCTATCATCCTTTTGGTGATGGGTCTGCCATCCTTTTGGTTCCAGATTGTGCGAGTGTTCCTTACATCCTTTTGGTGTTCGGGTTGTGTGTGTGAGTTTGCTTAATCATCCTTTTGTTGATGGGTATGTCATCCTTTTGGTGTCAGATTGTGCGAGTGTTCCCTACATCCTTTTGGTGTCAGGGCTATGTGCGTACGTGTCGCTCCATCATCCTTTTGGTGTTAGGGATGTGTACGTGCGTTTCACTCCATCATCCTTTTAGTGATGGGTCTGTCATCCTTTTGGTGCCAGATTATACGAGTGTTCCCTACATCCTTTTAGTGTCAGGGCTGTGTGTGTCGTTGTATCATGTTTTTGGTGATAGGTATGTTATTCCTTTGGTGTCAGGTTATCTCTGTTATCATTCTTTTGTGATAACGACATTTACAATTTATTCAGTGGCTACTCGAGGATTGACATTTATTTGTTATTTTCCATTACCCAAGCACTTTCATTCTGTTCGGACAAATTCAAGGTTTTATTCATATCTAATTGTCTTATACCTTGAAAGAATGAATGTCGTAGCAATTCATCTTACTAGGTTTAATCCAATTAGATAGGGGCATCTGTCATACCCCAAATTTATCCTACCTATATGTACCCTTCAGTTGTACATTCACCTGCTAATCTTATTTAGAAAACTCAAAAAAAATATGATGCTTCCGCTTGTTGTTCGAGATTAGGGTTGTGCAAGATTGAATTCAAAATGACTCAGGCGAATGTTGAGTGAAGTTGAGTGGTGTTTAATTGAGGTCTAAATTAGGGTTCTGTGCCAAATCATCTGCATGCAGGTACACAATATTGATCAAGAAGGTTCAAGATCAAGATTGATTCAATGGGCAAAACTGCAAGACTCAGGGCCATAATGTGCTTGAAGATCAACATGGGTTCAAGGCTGGGAAGTAGCTTAAGTTATAATTTGCGGACTTAAGTCAAGCATGGAACCATATATCATTAGTTACTACACTTTGTCAAAAGTGATTGGTCATTATGGGGGTGGGGGTTCATGTGAGATCATAGGGTTATTTAAGCGTCATAAATAATTTTTCTTCAAGTATGAGGAATGTCCTTTCTTATGTTGCAAGATAAATTCAAGCGGGTGAATCATCATATGTTTAATGTAGATAAAAACAAGCTTCATAATAAGATGAGCCCGATTGAGATTCAAATTGAGAATTTTGGATTAAATGAGGTTAAATATAAGTTCTTAGTCAATTGTGGTCTACTCGTAGTATAAGTGACAGTAGTTCTTCAAAGCATCCATTCATTTTTTAATCTTAAAAGATCGGTTCAAATTTGTTACAAAATTGCACTCATAACTAGCTTGATTCTTGAAGGTCATAAATGCTCTAAGTACCATTCGAAGTTGCATAAAACCAAAGAAACTTCAAAATGTCCCAAGGAATTTTCTTAAGTGATTTTCAAAGCACCCCAATACATCAAGACAATACTCATGGCAAAAGAAGTCGGTTACATTGGAGCTCGTAATTGTTACCGAAGAAATTGTACCATAATTAACAAAGATAATCATGCTATAAGTGTTACAAATGTATGCTATGGTTGTGTCCATGCCATGGATTTATAAAGTTGTTCATGTTACAAATTTGCAAAAGGGGTGGCAAGTGCTACACGACCATAATCTCGTTACGCAACCTCCACACCTCGAAACCGCAATTTCACAACATTCCCATGTGCAAGACACAAGTCGTAGCAAGCCCCACACAAAGTGGAATAGTTATTATCACTACCAAATGAACCCCACACACAATCAGTGAAGATTCACACAATGATGAAATACACAATCCAACTCGCACAACAACCTTGCCTTAATATGTGCGATGTAGAAATGACCATCCAAGGATGTCGTACGATATGAATTTCACGCACATCAACAATTCATCCGGGTTATCACTTTCTCCTTAAATTTCCCCAAATACCCTCAAGGTTCACTCTATAAATACATCTCATTCACCCTCTAATTCCGGACTCGGCTAAAATCCTCACCCAACCTCCATTTTCCAAAACTTTTCTCTTAACCCACCTTCTTCAACACAACAACAAAGGCCACTCAAACCAATCAGATTCAAAACCAGACAATAGACAGAGAGTTTGAGGAGATGGATAGAAATTGATATTGAACTACGAATCTAACGGAATGGATAGAGAAAGAAGAAATAAATTGAACAACATGAACGCAAACCTGATTTGAGAATTCTGGAAGTGAAAGATTAAGACAAAATCCAAACACTAACCGAGAGGAAGGTCAAAATTTGAAGTCGTGTGAGTTTGAACTTCGTGATCATGTTTCTGTAAACACGTTGAATTTTGTTTTGAAAGTTTTGTTTCTCTGAGCGTGATTCATCTTGAAAGAGAAAGGTCGACATGGTTATAATGCTTAGGATGTGGATAGAATCAACTGATGATTTTCTTTCCCATATTGGGTTTTTCATCTTCCTGGCTTGGTGTTTTTTTTTGTAGTTGTTTTTATGAGTAAGCTTATATTGGGCTTTGGGGCCCGAGTGTTCTCATTTTGCTTTTTTTTGCTACTCGTGCTATCTCAAATAAATGGAGATGATGGGCTTTTGTTGAGTCCACATGATTCTCCTTTTTTCCCTTCACACATTTTATTTTCTTATGCACCCTCACTAGTTTTTTTTTTATTTTTATATTATTTATCTTTTTAGAAAAAAAAACTTGTTTTTAGTTAACATTTAATTTGGTTTTAAATCTCATTATTTAATTTGATTTTCCATTTAATAATTTATCTCATTTATTCTTTTTCATTTTCGATTTTATTTTTTGGATCGATGAAGAAATAAAAAAATCACCACTAGTCAAATTATTGATAAATGGTGATGAATCTGAGACCACTTCTTTTTTCTCTTTTCATTTTCTTCTACATCTTCTTCATCTCGATTTTATTTTCATTTTTCGATCGATGAAGTCTTTGGATTTGTAAACGTCAATTTATCGAAGTCGATAACCTTCATTATGTCAAATCTATGGAAAATGGCCATTGGGGTCATTTTCTATACTTTGGGATCGTGATAAGCTACATTCGATTAACCGACACGAGTTTATGATTAAGACGAGATCATTTGCCTTTTGACCCGTGCGACACGATTAAATTGGAGAATGATGCTCAATATCATTTCTCTATCTTGTTTTTAGCATGAATATCAACTCGCGCGACCTCCTATAGTTTGACTTTCGTCATAAGTCGAGCTACGACAGTTTAACACTACATTTTGTCCCGATTCAATTCAAATCGACTAACGACTAACTTTACTTTCTGTCAATATATTCTTGATTTACTTTTAGCCAATATATTATTTTTATTTTCAGTCAATATTATCTTGATTTTATTATCTTGTTCATATACTTGTTAATATTATCTTGATTATAGTATTATGAATATTATCTTGATTATATTGTTATATATCTTGTCATATTATTCACATTGCTCATATTCATATTTTATTCACACGTATTCGAAAACACATAACAGTTATCGAAACAATAAAAGCCTAAATTGGTGGACTGTTGGTTATTTGTCCGAGCAACAGATTATTGGACTTTGTCAGAAACCCCAGCTTAGAGTATTGTCTAACTTTTTCTCAAGGCATAGTTTAGGACACTTCGCACACACACGACTTTCTCTTGGGCTACCTTACAACGAGACCTTTTATTTCGTGCAATCCTGTGTAAATTACATGTATCCCTCTCCCATTTCAATGTACGTATTCGTATTTCTTTGACTGTAGTTTATCTTCTAGGAGCACCCATAGGGAATAACATAGACTAAACCATTTTCAAACTAATTCTCGAATCGTCATCGAGCCATTTTTAAACACCCTTTATAAATTGAGTGCTCGTACGCATTCGCCATCAACCTATCACCCACACTCTCATCTTTCATCGTGGTTTCAATATTAATGGCACCCTCAGGGACTAGTATCATTTTTCACAACCTAACCCTTGATTCGTCGTCAAGCCGGTTCCGTTTTCAAACAAACCCTCAACCTGTCGTTGAGCCATTTTCAAACCCACTTCCATTCCAACATGTTTTTGCATGAAAATAAAAGTCAAACCCTTGATCCAACGTCAAGCGGTATTTTAAACCAAGTTGTAAGTCGAGTTCCTTTTGCCTCACATTCCACCTATTTTCGCAACGTATTCGACTCAAACGTTTTTCTTAACAAATAACGAAAGAAGAAGATTATTGGAGTCTAGCATTCCTTAAATCTTCGAACGAATGGCTCTTGAAGCACACGCTTTGGATTGTCATTCATTCACCCTTTCGTCTTAAAACACCTAATCTCTATTCAAATGTTTTTGTAATCAAACTTACGAAAGAAGGATATTCTTGGAGTCTAGCACTCATTGAATCTTCGAATGAGTGGCTCTTGAAGCACGCCCCTTGAGTTGTTATTCATTCAATCTTTTGAATTAAAAACATTCAACTCTTTCTCTTCAACTCTATTCAATTAAACCCCGAAGGAACTGAGTTCTTGGAATCTCGCATTCCTTGAATTTTTAAGTGACAGCTCTCGAGGCACGCCCCTTGGATTGTTTGTCAGTCAATCTTTCGTTTCTCAACCAAACTTCAACAGTTCAACCCCTCTCTTTTCATGGTCGTCTCCACAAACTACGGATGCTCTGATTTTTCATTCTCTTATGAATTTAAGATACGTAGGCACAAGATTGCGATGATCTCGGCGAACTACCTTTTTCTTTTTCCACCTTCTCACACTTCCATTTTTTCCTCCATTCTACTTTCTATCCATCTTCCGTTTCCCCCTTTTCCGTAGTTGAACTACGACACTTTGATTTCTCATTCTCGTCCGAATGAGCATACGTAGACACGAGGGCCCTAATCCTTAGCGAGCACCCTATCCTATAACCACCCATTTCCCCCAGTGTTCTCATCTTTTTATTCTGCCAATGCGCATTTACCATTGAGAAGAAAACAAGCAAGCTTAGATAACACCCATCGCAAATTACCCTAAGAGGTTCCTGTTGAGTACAACGGACGTGAGGGGTGCTAATACCTTCCCCTCGCGTAACCGACTCCCGAACCCGGAACATCGTTTGCGGCGACAATGTTCCTAGCCTTTCGCGTTTTAATAGGTTTTCTCGATATTTTCCTTTCTCTTTATGAGATAAATAAAGTTTGGTAGCGACTCTGTCGAATCGCATTTTCGCGCTTTTAGCGTGAAGGTAAAACATTTTCGATTATAATTTTTCGAGGTGCGACAATAAATTACAGATTATATGTTTATTTGTGTTGCAACACCTTTTTTTGAAGCAATTTAGCATGTACCACATGCCTAGGAACCTGCAAAATAAAATTATACATAAAAGTTAATAACTATGTTTCTCTTGTTAAAAAGATGGGTAAAATAAAAGTTCTTGAGAATGTTAGAAAATACCACATCTTAGGCTAATAATCATAGCAAAATAATTATTAACATTTTGTCTCTTTACAATGTTTTACACACTTATCAAAATCATTAACTAGACATTTTAAATACAAATTGCATCACACTTTATCTCACAAAAAGACTCTAATAAACATTCAACTTGTATTTTAACTACCAGAATAATTAACATCATCAGAGCAAAAACTTTCATTAAAGTTTAACATTATTAAAAATTTCAACTCTCCGTAAGATTCACTGAGAAAAAGTTTAACATTAGACCTTAATTTATAGCTCATATTTTTTATAATATTTATCTTTTTTTTAATATACTTTAGGAAAATTTACCTTCTAAAACACACAAAAATTTGAACATTTTTGATAAAGTGAATAAATATTTTATCTACATCATACACACACACACACAAACATATATATATATATATATATATATATATATATATATATATATATATATATATATATATATATATATATATATATATATATATATATATATATATATATATATATATATATATATATATATATATATATATATATATATATATATATATATATATATATATATATATATATATATATATATATATATATATATATATATATATATCATTCGAAGTATTTAAAAAGTGAAAAAATATTTTTTATTAAGAACAAGAGGGATGATAAATTACAGCTGAAAATAAGATGGATCGAATTAGACTTTGCTAAATCTAAATCTGACTTGTTGCTTGTCATATGCTTAAATATATGTCTGAGTGTGCGATTTTCAAATGCCTGAGTGTGCGATTTTCAAAAGCTTATTTTATTTTAACATACGTAAATAAAAAATTCTATTAACGTCTATGTAGACTAAACAACTAAAAGACATATATTAATAACAATTTGTTTGCATTTTCTTTTATGAGCTTACATATTAGTATAAGTTTTATTAAACAACTTATGAAATTTTTCAAAAGATTTTTTTAAACCTATTTTCATAATTTATTTTGTATAATTAACTTTAAGTTTTATATTATAATAATAAAAATAATAAAATTTATTATTATTATAATAAAATTATTCAGATTAATTTGAACTCTGAACAGGCCGACCTATTAGGTTTTAAAGAATATTTTCAATAGCGTATGACCTGATCTTTTATCTAAATAGGCTTAGAAAATACTAAAACTTTTTCTATTTAAAAAAAAAAGCATGACCTAACCTGAGCCTATCAAGCCTAAGCCATATGCCCCTGCATGCCTAATCAATTCTCACATTGTGGTGTATCTTAAAACATTCACGAAGAAGTCATCGGAAGAAAAAATATGTATTTTGTTTCAATATGAATGATTTAATCAAGAAAGTTGATAGTTACTTATCATTACTAAATTATTTATTATCTATTAAAGTGAGTAATATTCACAATTATAAAAATGAGAGTGATTAATAATGCAATAATACCAATCAAAGAATGTTTAATATTACTAATGAATAATAATAATAACAACACACATATTCTCTATTTTTTAAATATTTTAATAATAATATTATACTCAATTGTGATGGATTGGTCTATTTATAGCATATTCGAAATAAAATTTTAAAATCTTACATATAAGAAAAATTTATACTTTTAATTCTAAAAATAATTGATTAAATAGAATGCACAAGTCTTAATAGTAGAAATTATAATAATATATATAAAACAAAAACATATAATTATCAAATAAATAAAATTATTGTTTATATTGTAACATTTAATATCCAAAACAAAACAAAAAGAATGAGAGTGTTTAAAAAAATTAATAGACAACATATTGTATCTAATATTAAAAAAGAAAATAAAAAATATTGATCACATCAGTGTATTGAATTTACATCGCACCATAAATGTCCAACAAAATCATTTATACTGAATAGGTGTCATGTTCAAATTTATTTGGTGTCATGTTTAAATTTCTAAAGCTTCATAATTGAAAAATAACGAATACAATATAATTTTCTCTAATATTTTTGCGAAATCAAAATTTTAATTTTGCCCAGACTTAACAGCAAACATATGCATGCAATAAATATTATGAGTACACAATCATAAAAACAAGAAAAAAAAGAGAAAAAAAATTCAAAAATTGATTATCACAAAATAATACTTTATAAAGTATATTATATTTTTAAAACTTGATACAATGTTAATTTGACAAGTACATTTTATTAAATAGAGTCTTGCATAAGTTACAAATTATATCTTTATTTGTATTGCAACGCCCTTCTTTTTTAAGCAATTTAGTCATGTAACACATTCCCAGGAACCTGCAGGATAAAAATATACATAAAGGTTAATAACTATATTTCTCTTGTTAAAAAGATGGCTAAAATAAAAGTTATTGAGAATGTTAGAAAATACCACATCTTCGGCTAATAATCATAGCAAAATAATTATTAACATTTTGTCTCTTTACAATGTTTTACACACTTATTCCAATCATCAACTAGACGCTTTCCAATACAGATTGCATCATACTTTATCTCACAAAAGGCTCTGATAAGCATTCAACTTGTATTAAACAAATAGAATCATTAACATCATTAGAGCAAAAACATTCATTAAAGTACTTGCCATTTTTCTTTAATATTTAACTTTTCTCAAAATCAAATAATTTTTTTAATTATTTAAAATTTCAGCTCTCGCGTAAGATTCACCGAGAAAAAGTTTAACATTAGACCTTAATATATAGCTCAGATTTCTTATAATATTTATCTATTTTTTATTATACTTTAGAAAATTTTATATAAAATATATAAAATGTCCATATTAAATTATCCTTACTTTTTAGAATACACAAAAATTTGAACATTTTAGATAAAATGAATAACCATTGTATCTAGTTCATATATATATATTAAGAACATATTAAAAATAGGGATGATAAATTACAGGTGAAAATAGGATGGAACGAGTTAGACTTTGCCGAGCTTAAGTCCGACATACTGAAAATAATTAATTTCAAGCCTGACTTGTTGCTTGTCATATGCTTAAATATACGTCTGAGTGTGCGATTTTCAAATGCCTGATTTGAGTTTTAGTTAATTTAAAAGCTTAATTCATTTTTACATACGTAAATAAACAATTCAATTAATGTTTATGTAGACTAAACAAATAATAGACATATTTGAATAAAAATTTGTTTGCATTTTCTTTTATGAGCTTACATATTAGCATATGTTTTATTAAACTACTTGTTCAATAAAATGAATGAAAATAACTTATAAAATTTATCAAAATATTTTTTTAATCTAGTTTCATTTAACTTTAAAATTTGTAATTTAATAATAATAATAAATAAAATTTATTATTATAATAATAAAATTATTCAACTTTATTTTAACAGGTCAACCTATTAGGTTTTAAAGAATATTTTTAATAACTTATGGCCTGATATTCTATCTGAATAGGCTTATAAAAATGCTAAGACTTTTTCAATTTAAAAAAAAAAGCATGGCGTAACCAGAGCCTATGAAGCCTAGGCCATATGCCCCTATGCGTATGCCTAATCAATTCTCACCCGTGTATCTTAAATCATTCATGAGGAAGTTATAGGAAGAAAAAATATATATTTTGTTTCAATATGAATGATATAATCAAGAAAGTTGATAGTTACTCATCATTACTAAATTATTTATCATCCATTAAATTGCGTAATAATTACAATTATAAAAATGAGAGTGATTAATGATGCAATAATACCAATCAAAGAATGTTTAATTTTAATAAAGAATAATAATAATAATAATAATAATAATAATAATAATAATAATAATAATAATAATAATAACGCATATATTATCTATTTTTTAATATATTAATAATAATATTATATCAAATTATTATGGATTGGTCTATTTATAGCATATTTGAAATAAAAATTTAAAATCTTACATATAAGAAAAATTTATACTTTTAATTCTAAAAATAATTGATTAAAAAGAAAGCACATGTCTTAATAGTAGAAATTATAATTAATATATAAAAACCAAAAACATATAATTATCAAATAAATAAAATTATTGTTTATATTGTAACTTTTAATATCCAAAACAAAACAAGAAGAATGAGAGTGTTTAAAAAAATTAATAGACAACATATTGTATCTAATATTAAAAAAGAAAATAAAAAATATTGATCACATCAATGTATATAATTTACATTGCACCATAAATGTCCAAAATAATAATTTAAACAGAATAGGTGTCATGTTCAAAATTATTTGGTGTCATTTTTTAAATTTCTAAAGCTTCATAATTGAAAAATATCAAATACAATATAATTTTCCCTAATATTTTTGCCAAATCAATTTTTTTAATTTGGCCGAGACTTAACAAAAAACATATTCATGCAATAAATATTATGAGTACACAATCATAAAAACAATGAAAAAAAGAGAAAATAAATTCAAAAATTGATTATCAGAAAATAATACTTTAAAAGTATATTATTTTTTAAAACTTGATACAGTGTCAATTTGACAAGTACATTTTATTAAGTAGAGTCTTGCATAAATTACCGATTATATCTTTATTTGTGTTGCAACACCCTTCTTTTTTTAAGCAATTTAGTCATGTATCACATTCCGAGGAACCTGTAGGATAAAAATATACATAAAGGTTAACAACTATATTTCTACAATACACAAAAATTTGAACATTTTAGATAAAATGAATAACCATTATATCTAGTTCATATATATATATATATATATATATATATATATATATATATATATATATATATATATATATATATATATATATATATATATATATATATATATATATATATATATATATATATATATATATATATATATATATATATATATATATATATATATATATATATATATATATATATATATATATATATATATATATATATATATTGGTCGTTCAATGTATTTAAAATGTGAAAAAATATTGTATATTAAGAACAAGAGGGATGATAAATTACAGGTGAAAATAGGATGGAACAAGTTAGACTTTGTCGAGCCTAAGTCCGACTTACTGAAAATAATAAATTTCAAGCATGACTTGTTGGTTGTCATATGCTTAAATATATGTCTGAGTGTGCGATTTTCAAATGCCTGATTTGAGTTTTAGTTAATTTAAAAGCTTAATTTATTTTTACATATGTATAAAACAATTCAACTAATGTTTATGTAGACTAAACAAATAAAAGTCATATTTGAATAAAAATTTGTTTGGATTTTCTTTTATGAGCATAAATATTAGCATAAATTTTATTATACTACTTGTTCAACAAAATTAATGAAAACAACTTATGAAATTTATCAAAAAAATTTTTAATCTAATTTCATTTAACTTTAATATTTGTATTTTAAAAATAATAATAAATAAAATTTATTATTATTATAATAAAATTATTCAGCTTTATTTTAACAGGCCGACCTGTTAGGCTTTAAAGAATATTTTTAATAGTTATGGCATGATATTTTGAAAAAAAACATGGCCTAACCTGAGCCTATAGGCCATATGCCCCTGTGGTGTATCTTAAGACATTCATGAAGAAGTTATGGGAAGAAAAAATATGTATTTTGTTTCAATATGAATGATTTAATCAACGAAGTTGATAGTTACTTATCATTACTAAATTATTTATCATCTATTAAATTGCGTAATAATTACAATTATAAAAATGAGAGTGATTAATGATGCAATAATACCAATCAAAGAATGTTTAATATTAATAATGAATAATAATAATAATAATAATAATAATAATAATAATAATAATAATAATAATAATAATAATAATAATAATAAATATAATAACGCATATATTATCTATTTTTTAATATTTTAATAATAATATTATATCCAATTATTATGGATTGGTCTATTTATAGCATATTTGAAATAAAAATTTAAAATCTTACATATAAGAAAAATTTATACTTTTAATTCTAAAAATAATTGATTAAAAAGAAAGCACATGTCTTAATAGTAGAAATTATAATAATATATAAAAACTAAAAACATATAATTATCAAATAAATAAAATTATTGTTTATATTGTAAATTTTAATATCCAAAACAAAACAAGAAGAATGAGAGTGTTTAAAAAAATTAATAGACAACATATTGTATCTAATATTAAAAAAGAAAATAAAAAATATTGATCACATCAATGTATTTACATTGCACCATAAATGTCCAAAATAATAATTTAAACAGAATAGGTGTCATGTTCAAAATTATTTGGTGTCATGTTTAAATTTCTAAAGCTTCATAATTGAAAAATATCGAATACAATATAATTTTCACAGTAACTTTTTGCCAAATCAATTTTTTTAATTTGACCGAGACTTAACAAAAAAACATATTCATGCAATATATATTATGAGTACACAATCATAAAAACAATGAAAAAAAGAGAAAATAAATTCAAAAATTGATTATCACAAAATACTATTTTATAAAGTATATTATTTTTTAAAACTTGATACAGTGTCAATTTGACAAGTACATTTTATTAAGTAGAGTCTTGCATAAGTTACCGATTATATCTTTATTTGTGTTGCAACATATTCTTTTTTTAAGCAATTTAGTCATGTATCACATTTCCAGGAACCTGCAGGATAAAAATATACATAAAGGTTAACAACTATATTTCTACAAATACACAAAAATTTGAACATTTTAGATAAAATGAATAACCATTTTATATATATATATATATATATATATATATATATATATATATATATATATATATATATATATATATATATATATATATATATATATATATATATATATATATATATATATATATATATATATATATATATATATATATATATATATATATATATTGGTCGTTCAATGTATTTAAAATGTGAAAAAATATTTTATATTAAGAACAAGAGGGATGATAAATTACAGGTGAAAATAGGATGGAACAAGTTAGACTTTGTCGAGCCTAAGTCCGACTTACTAAAAATAATAAATTTCAAGTCTGACTTGTTGGTTGTCATATGCTTAAATATATGTCTGAGTGTGCGATTTTCAAATGTCTGATTTAAGTTTTAGTTAATTTAAAAGCTTAATTCATTTTTACATACGTATATATACAATTCAATTAATGTTTATGTAGACTAAACAAATAAAAGTCTTATTTGAATAAAAATTTGTTTGCATTTTCTTTTATGAGCTTACATATTAGCATAAATTTTATTATACTACTTGTTCAACAAAAATAATGAAAATAACTTATGAAATTTATCAAAATTTTTTTTTAATTTAATTTCATTTAACTTTAATATTTGTATTTTAAAAATAATAATAAATAAAATTTATTATTATTATAATAAAATTATTCAGCTTTATTTTGACAGGCCGACCAGTTAGACTTTAAAGAATATTTTTAATAGTTATGGCATGATATTTTGAAAAAAAACATGGCCTAACCTGAGCCTATAGGCCATATGCCCCTGTGGTGTATCTTAAAACATTCATGAAGAAGTTATGGGAAGAAAAAATATGTATTTTGTTTCAATATAAATGATTTAATCAAGAAAGTTGATAATTACTTATCATTACTAAATTATTTATGCGTAATAATTACAATTATAAAAATGAGAGTGATTAATGATGCAATAATACCAATCAAAGAATGTTTAATATTAATAATAATAATAATAATAATAATAATAATAATAATAATAATAATAATAATAATAATAATAATAATAATAATAACAACAACAACGCATATATTATCTATTTTTTAATATTTTAATAATAATATTATATCCAATTATTATGGATTGGTCTATTTATAGCATATTTGAAATAAAAATTTAAAATCTTATATATAAGAAAAATTTATACTTTTAATTCAAAAATAATTGATTAAAAAGAAAGCACATGTCTTAATAGTAGAAATTATAATAATATATAAAAACCAAAAACATATAATTATCAAATAAATAAATTTATTGTTTATATTATAACTTTTAATATCCAAAACAAAACAAGAAGAATGAGAGTGTTTAAAAAAATTAATAGACAACATATTGTATCTAATATTATAAAAGAAAATAAAAAATATTGATCACATCAATGTATTTAATTTACATTGCACCATAAATGTCCAAAATAATAATTTAAACAGAATAGGTGTCATGTTCAAAATTATTTGGTGTCATGTTTAAATTTCTAAAGCTTCATAATTGAAACATATCGAATACAATATAATTTTTTCTAATATTTTTGCCAAATCAATTTTTTAATTTGGTCTAGACATAACAAAAAACAGATTCATGCACTAATTATTATGAGTACACAATCATAAAAACAATGAAAAAAAAATTCAAAAATTGATTATCACAAAATAATACTTTATAAAGTTTATTATTTTTTAAAACTTGATACAGTGTCAATTTGACAAGTACGTTTTATTAAGTAGAGTCTTACCTAAGTTACTTATATCTTTATTTGTGTTGCAACACCTTTCTTTTTTTAAGCAATTTAATCATGTACCACATTCCCAGGAACCTGCAAGATAAAAGTATACATAAAGGTTAACAACTATATTTCTTTTCTCTTGTTAAAAAGATGGCTAAAATAAAAGTTATTGAGAATGTGAGAAAATACCACATCTTAGGCTAATAATCATTGCAGAATAATTATTAGCATTTTGTCTCTTTACAATGTTTTACACAGTTATTCCAATCATAAACTAGATGCTTTCCAATACATATTGCATCACACTTTATCTCACAAAAAGACTGTGATAAGCATTCAACTTGTATTAAAACTAGCATAATCATTAACATCATCAGAGCAAAAACTTTCATTAAAGTACTTGCCATTTTTTTTAATATTTTACTTTTCTCAAACTCAAATAATTTTTTTAATTAATTAAAATTTCAGCTCTTGGGTAAGATTCATTGAGAAAAAGTTTAACATTAGACCTTAATATATAGCTCATATTTCTTATACTATTTATTTATTTTTTAAAATACTTTAGGAAATTTTATTTAAAATATATAAAATATCCTTACTTTTTAGAATACACAAAAATTTGAACATTTTAGATAAAGTGAATAACCATTGTATCTAGTTGATATATATATATATATATATATATATATATATATATATATATATATATATATATATATATATATATATATATATATATATATATATATATATATATATATATATATATATATATATATATATATATATATATATATATATATATATATATATATATATTGGTCGTTCAATGTATTTAAAATGTGAAAATTTATTGTATATTAAGAACAAGAGGGATGATAAATTATAGGTGAAAATAGGTTAGAACGAGTTAGACTTTGCCGAGCCTAAGTCGGACTTAATGAAAATAATAAATTTCAAAGCCTGAGTTGTTGCTTGTCATATGCTTAAATATATGTCTGAGTGTGCGATTTTCAAATGCCAGATTTGAGTTTTATTTAATTTAAAAGCTTAATTCATTTTTACATACGTATATAAACAATTCAATTAATATTTATGTAGACTAAACAAATAAAAGACATATTTGAATAAAAATTTGTTTGCATTTTCTTTTATGAGCTTACATATTAGCATAAGTTTTATTAAACTACATGTTCAACAAAATTAATGAAAACAACTTATGAAATTTATCAAAAGATTTTTCTATAATAAAATTATTCAGCTTTATTTTAACAGACCGATCTGTTAGGCTTTAAGGAATATTTTTAAAGGCTTATGGCCTGATATTTTATCTAAATAGGCTTATAAAATGCTAAGACTTTTTCTATTCAGAAAAAAAAAGCATGGCCTAACCTGAGCCTATGAAGCCTAGGTCATATACCCATATATGTATGCCTAATCAATTCTCACCCCGTGGTGCATCTTAAATAATTCATGAAGAAGTTATGGGAAGAAAAAATAAGTATTTTGTTTCAATATGAATCATTTAATCAAGAAAGTTAATAGTTACTTATCATTACTAAATTACTTATCTTCTATTAAGTTGCGTAATAATTACGATTACAAAATGGGTCGTGGGAGAGGGAGAGGGTGGCCACACTTGGTGCCACCGTTAATAACCAATCCAACGGTGACTGATCAGAATACTGCGGATAAGGAAAACTATGGGATTGGTGAAGTGCAAGCTACCAATTTGGAGTGCGATAGCCAGGCGGGAGAGGAAGCAGCGACAACTGATACCAAAACTCTAAATCAAGTGATTACTGAAGAAGCCAAGAAGGAGGTGGAAGTGACCCAACCGAAGAAGCTCTGGGTTGACATTATCAATGAAAATCATAACCCGGCGAAGGGACTCACCATGGAATTTGTTGCACCAAAGATTATTGATGGAGAAGTGGAAATTCAGATTGAAGAAGCGGATGTTGAAGCAGAAGTGAAATTCTGGGAATCTGCTCTCATTTTGTATGCCTTGGGTGTTTACCTAAGCATGAACGCGGTGACACAGTTCATGAGCAGAACCTGGAACTTTGTGACACTACCTGAGATGTTCTATAATGAGGAAGGTTTTTTCATTCTTCGTTTCCACTCATTCCACGACAAGGAATTAGTTCTGATGAAGGGGTCGTACTCAATCCGTAATAGACCTACGTTGCTGCGTGAATGGAAGCCTGATTTTAGTATGAACAAGGATATGCTACGCACAATACCGTTATGGGTGAAGCTTCCCCAACTTTCTCTGCATCTTTGGGGGGAACGAAGCCTTAGTAAAATAGGAAGTGCAATTGGAACTCCTCTAGTGACTAATGAATGTACGACAAATAAACTCAGGGTCTCCTATGCACGAATCCTTGTGGAAATTGATGTTACACAAGAGTTAAAAACAGAAATCCTAATCAGAGATGAAAAGGGAGCGCGAATGAAACAACCGATTGAGTATGAGTGGAAACCTTTATACTGACAATGATGCCATAAAGTGGGGCATAACTGTGACAAGCCTGCAAAACCAACTAAATAATGGAGGGTGAAGGGCCAAGTGCAAGTTCAAGTGCAACCATAGAAGGAGAATGAGAAAGACCAAACTAGTGCAAGTGTTACACCAAGACAAGTCATAACAACTACAGAGGTACAACAGCCGGAGAATGAGGCATGGACGAGGATCACTAGTAGCAGTAAAGGGAAAGGGAAAGGACCAGCCAATAAGGAGGGATCTGTCCAATGCCAAAATGGATTTGGGATGCTGGGGATTTTGAATGGTCCTGCCAGCAATCTTAACTCCCCATGTTAGTTTCATGGAATGTGAGGGGCCTGAATAGGAGGGTTAAGACTAAAGAAGTTAGTGCCCGCCTCCGTTCTCTTAACCCTATGATCTGCATTTTGCTCGAAACCAGAGTGAAGCAGGAAAAAGCTGACAGAATTAGATGTAAATTGAGGAGTACATGTAGTTTTTTGGATAACTATACTAACCATGTGAATGGCAGAATCTGGATCTGGTGGGACAATGCCAAAACTGAAGTTAGGAAAGTTACTAGCTCTCGTCAAATGATTCACTGTGGAGTCTATGATATGAATGGGGTTTTCTAGTTCTAGCTTACAGCTGTGTATGGTGCTAGCAGACTGGACCATCGTACAGTTTTATGGAATGAGATTGAGTATATTCATCAGAATCAGTAGGGGTCGTGGTTTATTATTGGTGACTTTAACAATGTTATTCGCACAGCTGACAAAAAAGGTGGATCCTTGGTGCAATTGAAAGAATACAAAGGCATTAATGATATGATGAACAATTGAAATCTTAGTGAAATGGATACTGTTGGTGATTTCTATACTTGGTCCAACTGGCAGGGTGAAAACATTATACACTCTAGAATTGATCATGGTCTGGCCAACACAGAATGGTTTCAAAAATATACCAATTTGTCTCTTGAGGCTCTTCCACCTGGTATCTCTGACCATGCTTTGTTGCTGCTTTCTAAACCCAATACGGTCATGCATAAAACCTCCCAATTCAAGTTCCTAAATGGTGTGACAGATGTGCAGGGTTATCAGGAGAACATTGCTAGAAGCTGGAATGCCCCTATCCATGGCAGCCCCATGTTTGTGTTGTGGAGGAAACTGCTTAGAACCCAAAGTGTTGTGAAAAATCTCAGCAAGCCATTGGTTGATGCCACCTCGTCTCTCACTTACGCTAGACAGAAGTTGATGGAAGCCCAAGTGCAGCTTAGGGAAAATCTGGATAACCCGGAAGTGATTCAGCTAGTTAAGGATAGATTTGCTGAGGTTGTCTATTGGAGTGAGATTGAGGAACAGGTGCTGAGCCAAAGATCCAAAATTAGCTGGCTTAGACTGGGAGATGGAAACAACAACTACTTTCATGCCTAAGTTAAGAACAGGAAGAATAGTAACAACACTTCTGGTCTGTGTAATATGGCTGGTGACATCCTCAACACCACTGAGGAAATTAAAAATGAGGTGCTATCATTTTATGGTAAACTCATAGGGAGTTCTAATGGTGAATTAGAAGGAATCAACCTTACTGCCATGAGAGATGGCTCTCAAATTACCGGGGAGCAGAGAGCCATGTTGGACTGTCCCATAACTGATGCCGATATTAGTAGGGCTCTCAAAGATATTGGTGACTTGAAAGCTCCTGGTATTGATGGGTTTGGAGCCAAATTTTTCAAAGCATCTTGGAGCACCATTAAGGAGGATACAACTGCTGCTGTTATGGATTTTTTCAACAACTTCAATATGTATCCGGCTGTCAATTGCACTCTTGTCTCTCTAATTCCTAAAGGAAATGGTGGGAATTCTGTGAAGGACCTCAGACCTATATCCTGCTGCACTACTATCTACAAAATCATATCAAAAATATTGACGAATAGATTGAGTTCAGTCTTTACCAGAATTGTCAACCATAGTCAGACGGCTTTCATTCCTGGGCAGAACATCCATGAACATGTTTTGCTAGCTTATGAGCTTATACAAGGCTACATCAGGAAAGGATGTACTCCTAGATGTCTGCTGCAACTTGACATCCAAAAAGCTTATGATACATTGGAGTGGAATGCTCTTGAGTGCATCCTCAAGGAATTGGGTTTCCCTCAAAAGTTCACCAAGTGGGTTATGCTGGCAGTATCTACGGTGTCCTACAAATTTAAGGCCGATGGAAGCATTACGAGATGTATGAAGGCAAAAAGGGGACTTCGGCAAGGGGACCTTATTTCCCCCCTTCTATTTGTCTTAACTATGGAGTATTTACACCGCTTACTCCACCAATTAAGAAAGATTCCAGATTACAATTTTCATGCTAAGTGTGAAAAGTTGTAAATCATCAACATCAATTTTGCTGATGATGTTCTTCTCTTCTCCCGTAGGGATACCCAATCTGTCAAGTTGCTCATGGATAAATTGCATATGTTTTCTCAGGCCACTAGCTTAGTGGTGAATCCGGCAAAGCGCAAGGTGTTTTTTTGGAGGGGTTGATAATGAGACTAAAACGAAGATTTTGGCATCTACTTCTTTTATGGAATGTGAGCTGCCGTTTCGTTACCTGGGGAATCCTTTCACCAGCAAAAGACTGTCAGCTCACCACTACATGAGTTTAGTTGATAGGATTGTTATACGGATTCGACATTGGAGTTCTAAGTTGTTGAGTTATGCTGGTAGAATTCAATTGGTTAATAGTACCATCTCTACTATGGCATCCTACTGGATGTACTGCCTTCCTTTCCCCAATTGCTTGGAAGACGATCTGTAAGCCTCGGAGAAAGGGGGGATTGAATGTGTTGGATCTGTATGAGTGGGACAAAGCCTGTTTAGCTAAATTGCTTTGGAACCTTTGTAATAAGAAGGA
Source organism: Lathyrus sativus (assembly GCA_963859935.3). Classification (NCBI taxonomy): domain Eukaryota; kingdom Viridiplantae; phylum Streptophyta; class Magnoliopsida; order Fabales; family Fabaceae; genus Lathyrus; species Lathyrus sativus. The sequence goes on from OZ012735.1 coordinate 116,637,535, forward strand.
CTCCTTTTGGGTCAAGTGGATTCATTCCTTTTACTTCAAATCCACTAACCTTATGCAAGTCCAGGAAAAGCAGTGTATGTCATGGATTTTCAAAAACATTCTGAGGTATAGAGACATCGTGACTGACATGCAAGATTGGGAGGATATGAAGGTGAAGTACTCTGTTGGTAAATTCTACCACTACCTCAAAATGGATGAACCTGATGTGGCTTGGAACCACATGTTCTCTACTACTATTGCTAGACCAAGAGCTCTTTTCACTCTTTGGATGACATACCACCGTAGGTTGGCGACAAAGGAGCGACTCAAAAAGTTTAGAATTACTACGGATTGTTAGAACACAGATTGATGTTCAATATATATTTATGTTTTGATGATAACACTAAGGAAATTTTGTATTAAGAAAATATATACTCTAATTTTGTTCAAGTGTTTTTGTTTCAGATATTAAAATAAATATTCTTATGGAAGCAAAAATGCATCTGAACAATAGTCTACGCAAAGCTCTGAAGCATCAGAAGACTCTGAGCGCTGCCAGAAGAGACTCTGAAGCAGAAGCTGCAGAAGACTCTGAAGCAGAAGCTGCAGAAGCATCTGAAGCATAGCTTAAGATTTTGTATGAAGAGTTTAAAGCATTGTTTCAGAAGACTCTGAATGTACTTTACGCTGCAAGTATAGAGGCTCTGATAAACAAGTATGCTCTGATCAGATCACTCACGCTAAAGCACTATTGCTGCAACTATGATATCATTGAATCTGATCTGAAGAACAAAAAGCACATTAGAGGATCTGATGTTGTTTACGTTTGAAAAGATGTCAGCACGCGAATAGACTTGGTACTATTCTCAACGTCCTCTCCAACGGAACTATTCCTTATTTGTGATAGACACAAGGATTCAGGCAAAAGGCATTTCTCTGAACATTCTACTTCTAAGAAAGGAAAATTCATGTGAAGATAAAAGGCTACAGCTACTCTACTTGCACAGTCTTCAAGCATTGGACTTTCAGCACTATAAAAGGACGTCTTCAACATCTCTTCAAGGTTAACGAACCATTGAAAAACTCATTGAAATTATTCAATAACTCTCATACAACCTTTCTTATTCAAAGCTGAATAGTTTTTATTCGTTCTTAAACTAAGTGTAAAAATCACAGTTCTGATATAGCTTTTTAGAAGATACTTAAACACTTGTTAGTTTACATTTATTTGTAAAAGGTTCCTTAAGAAGACCAAGTTGTGGTCAGGATTTTTTGAGAAGACTAAGACAGTTGTTCTTAGTGGTTGACACTGTAATCTGTTTGACTATACTGGATTAAGTCCTTGTGGAGAAAGGCAAATCACCTTGATAGGGTGGACTGGATTAGTTGAGTTCAACGAACCAGGATAAAAATATTGTGTTGTTTTTATTACCATAAGCTTTTTAAAACCCTTATTCAACCCCCCTTCTAAGTGTTCTTCTCACCTTCAGTTGGCATCAGAGCTCCGGTTCTGTTAGTGCTCTCACTTCACCGTGAACAGAAAAGATCCAGTTGAGAAAACTCTTGATATATTTTGGTTGATACATTATGGCTGAAGCTTCAACATCCAACAACAACAGATATGAGGACAGAGATAGAATCAACACTAAACCCCCTATGTTTGATGGGGAGAAGTTTGACTACTGGAAAGACAGAATTGAAAGCTTCTTTCTAGGATATGATGCTGACCTTTGGGATTTAGTCATTGATGGCTATGTTCACCCCACTGACGGGGATGGCAAAAAGATAGACAGAAGATCTATGACTGAAGCTCAGAAGAAAGAATTCAGGAATCATCATAAAGCAAGAACCATACTAATAAATGCTATATCTCATATTGAGTATGAGAAAATTACTAACAGAGAAACAACATTTGGTATGTTTGAATCTTTGAAGATGACCCATGAAGGGAATTCTCAAGTCAAGGAGACCAAGGCTCTGGCGCTGATCCAGAAATATGAAGCTTTCAAAATAGAGGAATATGAATCTGTAGAAGTTATGTTCTCTAGATTCCAGATTCTCACAACTGGCTTGAAAGTTCTGGACAAGGGTTACTCCACTGCTGATCATGTTAAGAAGATCATCAGAAGTTTGCCAACCAGATGGAGACCAATGGTCACTACTCTAAAGCTTGCTAATGATCTAAACAAGATCATGCTGGAGGAACTTATCAGCTCTCTGAGGAGTCATGAGATTGAGCTAGAAGAAGACGAACCCTAAAAGAAAGGTAAGTCAGTTGCTTTAAAGTCTAACAAATCTGCCAAAGCCTTGCAGGTTTTAGAAGAAAGTTCTGAAGAATCTTCTTTTGAAGAAGAAGATGAATTATCCCTGCTGTCCAGAAGGATCAACAAACTCTGGAAGCATAAGCAGAAGAAATTCAGAAACTTCAGGAAACCAAATCAACGTAAAGAGTCTTCTGGACATAGAAGATCTGGAAAGAAAGAGGTTGTCTACTATGAATGCAAGGAACCTGGGCACTACAAAAATGAATGCCCAAAGCTTCAGAAGGAGAAGCCAAGAAGGAAGTCTGATCATAAAAAGAAAGTTCTGATGGCAACCTGGGATGATTCAGATGCATCTGAATCTTCATCAGACTCAGATGAAGAATGTGCAAACATGGCACTCATGGCTGATGTAGAAGACCATGTGTCGCTACTGCGAAAATCGGTGCCGGCTGACAGAAGAGTCGCCACCGTGCGTTATTTATCCCACGGGAGGGAAAGGAAACGCTCAGAGTAAACCTCGCACAACATGGGAAAGGTATGGTCGTCGCAACCAAAACCTGGATTCGGGAGTCGGTTACGCAAGGGAAAGGTATTAGCACCCCTCACGTCCGTCGTACTCGACGGGATCCACGCTTGTTTTCAGGTATGGGTTGTTATTCTATCTAAACTATAGGTCAAGGGTTAAAAAGAAAATAAAACGAAAATAAAAATGACTCGGCAAAGTATCGCACTTTATGCCTACGTATTCCCGCCTGGAACGAGAAATCAGAGTCAACGTAGTTCGCCTACCTACTAGAAAGGAGGGGAAGGTTGCTCGCTAGGATATCGCATCCTATGCCTACGTACTTTCATACAACATGGAAGATCAGAGCAAACGTAGTTCGGGCCACGTACGACACGAGTCTGTCTTGATTGATTTTATTCCTTCTGAAAAAGGTTTTTCTGATTAACAGTCCAAGAGGACAAAAATGACGTCTTGATGAGTTCACATTCTTTTACGGAAGAAGTGTCTTTTATTGAGTTTGAAATCTTTACGTGTTTTTCTGTTTGTTTTGAGGAAGAAGAGACAGAACTCTAACCTACGGTTGCGAAGGGAAACAAACTAACCTAATGTTATCATGCATGGGTTAAGACCTAATGTCTATCATGCTCCTCTCTTGCACAGAGAGAAACAGAGATCCTACGGGATAGGCAGAAACAGAAATAATACCAGATATATACAGTAAAGCAGTAAAATGCATGGATGCAACAGTACAAGCGAGGCAAGGGAGTCCCACTCAACCTCGAACCTAGAAAACAATGGGCAAAAGTGAACAGGCTTCACTTTCAACCCAACAGGGTAAACAGCAAACAATACAGTCCAGAAAACCAATCAATACATCAGCAATGAAATACAACAGCAAAAGAAACAGCATCAGCAGCTCTGAATCAACATCTGGCTTCAAGTAATCTCCAATCAGTTACAGGCTTCAACAAGCATCAATCTCCATCTTCATGGCCTTCAGATAAGGGCTTTGATCCTCAGTCTTCTATCTGCAATTGCTTTTCTTCAAGCTCAAATCTCCAGGATGAGGGATTAGTCACAAGAGTGGATTGGGTGTTAAGCAATCAGTTGACTACCAAAGGTGGTGAACAGACTGCTTCTAACACAAAAGACATTTTCTCTCAAGAGTTCTATCTCTTAGACACTATCACCAAGCCTTCCAAAGGAAGGGGGTGAGTGTCTTAGAGAGACTCTGTATCACAGAGAAGAATGGATGCAGACAAGGCAATCCATGTTTGAGAAACAAACTGTCTAATCTTGAGCTCTGCCTAGCTCCCAAACCCTAGTCTCCTCAGCATCTGCCAACAAGAATCTTCTCTTCAACTCTGGAAGTTGATTTTCAATCTCTGGATCTCCAATGGTCTTCATCTTCTCAAGTCTTCAGCTCTCCTAAGGCCCCAGACAATCCCAATACCCACACAGACAAACAATAATCCCCAGAGGGCACACCACACCAGTCAATCAGACATACACAGAGTATTAATAGCAGTAGGGGAGTCCTGACTTTTTCTCTAAGGGATCTAATAACTACCCATAGCCCCTATAGTCCCATAACTAATCTAGTTAAACCCTAAGTCCTAAGGGAAAGAATCAAATTTCCTAAGTCATCACCTAAAAACCCTAATTTGTTCATGTTGTTCAAACCTACACTAAGCACCTAAAATTAATTTCTAAAAATGGGAACTAAATTGAATCTACTAGTTCAATGTCTAATCTAAACAACCTAAAAAGAATGGATGAAAAATATTGAAGCAAATAATAGAACAAAAATTAGCAAAATTGTGTATGAAATGAAATTATGTAAAATGTTATTTATTTAGAAAATATGGGAAAAATATCAAATAAAAAATAAAATGCCATTTTTATTTTTTATAATTTTCTAGACATCCTAAAGAAAAATATGCAAAAAGAATGAATTAAAAATAATGATTTTTCTATTTATTATGAATTTTATAAGATGCATGAAAAATTAAAGAAAATAAAAGAAAATAAAAGGAAATAAAATGGAGGGGGTGAGAATAGCAGGGAAATCACGTTCAAGGGATTGGGCTTGATAACATGGGGGGTGTGGATAGCGCTCTGAGCCCAACCCCCCCAATTAGTGAAACGCAGCGTTTGGTCCTAGCTCAGCCTTCCCTCACAAACGAAGTTTAAATCTCAGTCGTTGGATCCAAGGTCAGTCAACTGGTCAAAAGGTGATCTGAGGGTGATAAGATCGTCTTCCTCCTTGGTTCAGGGCTTGGAGGGAACTCCATGGATGAACACGCCAACTGCTCCATACCCTAACTCCCTCGATTCTCCATGAAATGTCAACATATAAAAACCAAATCCGCTCCAAAACTTACCAGGAATCCAACCATGGTGTCACAACTAACTGAAACCTCCTCTAACCCTAAACCCGATAGCTACCTCCAAGAAAAGATCAAGAACTGATTCTCACTATCTTCAAAATTGAAAGCACAAGCATGTTCCTCTCTTCACCTAGATCATTTTCCCCTAAAGAACTAAGATTATCATTCAATATTGAGGGAGTTCTTGGTCCACACAGAAATGGTGCCTCTAACAAAATCATCACTAAACCACCTCTAACTTTCCAGAAAGCTTCCCCTAATGATTTCTAACCATTCTAACCTACTAATTCTAATCAATTCTACTTAAATTAAGGTGCACGAAGAAATTTACAAACCTGGTGAAATGAGATGAACAGATGGTAAAATTCTTCAAATCAATGCTTGAATTTCTCCAGAATCATTCAATGATCCATCTTCTAGCTTCTGTATGCAAAAAGGAAGGTTGAGAAGCTTTGAATCTTGGAAATGGATCTGAAGCTGCAAGCTGCCAAACTCCAGATGCAGAACACGATTTGGACTTGAATTTCCTCTGATTTTGATTGTCACACCCTCAATGATGATGATAGAACTGAACCAGATCAAGAAATTGAACAGAATGGAGAAGAAATGAAGAATTGGAAAATCACTTGCTATGGAAGAACTTTGATTTCAATCTCTCTTTCTGCAGCAATTCTCTCTAACCCCTGCATCTGAGCACACTCCAATCCATATATAGATGATGTTAGAATCATCTAGAACCAACTGGAATCTTCCTATGAGAAATTGAGTTTCTCATGTCATGACTTTTTCATTTCATGCTATGCATAGTTCAGCCTAAGCTCTCCTTGTTGCAGCCCATGATTATCAATTGAAAATCTCCCCAAATGGTATTTTGAACATGTTGAAAAGCCTTGCAAGCTTGTGTGTTAATCCCTTATGTGAGTTGGATGTGTAACTTGAATTATAAGCAATCTATGGCAAGTCCCAAATTATGACCTCAAATCCAAAATCTAACAATTCCAATGATCACAAAATATGTTTTCTAGTCAAAATGATATGTCACTTGCCTCATTTTGATCATGTAGTATAAAATTCCCAAAAATGGACATTTCATGTATTAAATTTATGCCTTTTTTAGGTCATTTCTACAAGCATGAGTTACAAGCATTTCCAAACTTACATGGCCTTCTTTCTTGACTAAAAATCACATTTTGAACAACTTTCATGTTTTGAGTTTTTCCATTTGAGGCTTGGAAATAGGAGATATGGCCTTTGCTTAAAAAATGACCTATAACTGACAAATGACCAAAATACCCTTTGCTTGCCAAGACCATAAGTTGAGTTCCACACATCATATGAAGGCATACCATACCATTCTAGAAAGCTAAGACAATGAGGAACAATTCTTATGTTGACCAGAAACTCATTTGAAATCTCCTTGAGGGGTAAAACTAGCTTGGAAGTCAAGTCACTTTCACAGACAAAATTTCAGATACCTCAGATGACCTGTAACTTGCAAGGACCATAACTTGAGTTCTATAAATCTCCTTGATGTCTTCCACCACTCAAATTAAAGGTCTTGAGATCCTCTACAAGTTCTATGTTGGCCAAGGATCCATTTGAAGCTTGCATTTTGACTTATTTTGCTTGGAAGTTTGACCTAAACCAGGGAATTTTGCACAGAAACCCTAATTTAGAAACTCCTCTTCTCTTTGATTTCTCTTGAATTCTTCTTGGCATATCTCCATATCCTTCTTTATATGTCAAATGATGAACCCCACATCTCTCCACTAGACTTGAGTGCCCCTTAAATCAGTCAATTGACCTAGGGTTGACCTAGGGTTGACCCAGATGAAACCCTAGTTGACTGCCTTCAGCTATAGCTCTTGTGCTCTCATCAATGACTTGTATCCTTCTTTAAATGACTTTCTAAGTCTCTCATAATGTCTAGATACTCTCCATGCCTTCAACTCACAGCTCACAACCCTCTTGTTGACCCTCAGATACCCTCAGCTAGGAGATGGACTCAAGGCTTGATCTGCTGAACTCTTTGCTTTCAAATCCTTTCCTGATGACTTGAATGAGATTGAATTGGGATAATAACCTCTTGATAGGCTTCTAAAGAGGAGAATAGTGCTTGGTCCCTTGTTGGATGATTTGCTATGCTATGATATGCAGATGATTAGGCTATGTACATGACTCTATATGCAAATGCTAATGATATTGAAACATAAACCAAGTGAATAAGGTTGGGCAAATTTTAGGGTGCAACAGCTGCCCCTATTCAAGCGACTTGGACCCGATTGGGTGAAGAGCGAACGGGCCTTCAAACATTCGAGGTACGAGACGGTTGAATACTAAGAAACCCGGAAATTTGCCAACCGCAGAAATAAACTGCACCCCTGCTTGGGGAACGACATCCACTGCCTGGATCTGACTGTTTGCAGCCGCTCACTGATCTCGTGCGACCGTGCTGGGGATTCTTCTCATCATCCTGAAAAAGATTGAATTATTGGAAACTTCGTCCTTTGCTTGTCCACGTCAGGACTCTATCTGCTGTCAACTCGGAAAAAACTTCAACAACTTTGCTGGGGACGACTCGTCTGCCTTCTCGTCAGAGATAAATCGTCCACGTTAGGAATAAACTCTTCCACATTAGGAATACCACCGTCCATGTTAGGACTCACCTTTCCACGTAAGGAATAACCGTTCCACATTAGGAATAACACTGTCCACGTTAGGACTCACCTTTCCACGTAAGGAATACATCGCTTTTCCCCGTCAGGGGTGACTTTTCTCTGCTTTGTCAAACTCTTCCACGTAAGGAATACGTCTTCTTTTGCTTTGTCCATGTAAGGACTCTTTCTTTTTCCACGTTAGGAATCACAAATTTTCCACGTAAGGAACCCCAATCTTTCCACGTGAGGAATACTATATCAATCTTTCTTTCCACGTTAGGAATGCTTCTTCTTTCCGTCCATGTCAGGACTAAACTCTCCACGTAAGGAATCTATCTTCTTCTTCCACGTTAGGAATAACTTCTTTGATCTGTCCGCGTCAGGACTAAACTCTTCCACGTTAGGAATGCACTTGTCTCCCCGTAAGGAATCCATCTCGATATGTCCGCGTAAAGACTCAATCTTTCCACGTAAGGAATACCAACTTCTTTCCACGTAAGGAATAAATTCGTCTTTCCACGTAAGGAGAACATCGTTCACGTTAGGACCCACCTTTCCACGTAAGGAATCACAATTTTAATCTGCCCACGTAAGGACTCCCATCTTTCCACGTAAGGAATGAACTTGCTCTTCCACGTAAGGAACTGAAACCTCTTTCGTCTTAATTTGTCCGCGTCAGGACTCAGGCATCTTCGACCGGCTGAGGAAATAAGACTTGTCCACGTCGGGACTCACACCCTTGTCTGATCTGTCCACGTCAGGACCCATGCTTTGCCAACACGAAAAAAGACAACTGCTGAGAGTAACTGGTCCGCGTCAGGATATCAACACAAAGAGCAATCACTTTTGTCAACGTCATGACTTCCCCTTTCATCAATTTCGAGAATCTGAATTTGCCCACGTTAGGATTAACACACCTCACCACCCCGGGGAATAAACCTGTCCACGTTAGGACGCCCACTTCTGAAGAAACCCCGTCAATATAGGAATAAAGTGTCCACGTCAGGACTTAGTTCTCCATTGATCCTCACCCACAACCTTCTTAGCACCAACGTGACAGCGACTTTGAGGCGGACTCTACTGGGGATATCTGGAAACCAAACTACCGGATGCCTGTTCTGATGCCCGGAGGCCCCTTTTGATGACAACTAACTCTGCTTGGGAATAAAGTGAAACTTATCCTAGTAACTCTGTGGGGAATACTGCCGAGCTGATATTATCATTGGATGTCTCATGCCGAGATCTTGAGTGTTTGGTAGTTCATTTGAGCAAGTGCTCTCCCCACCTGCTGGGATATAGGAACCGCTTCAGCAAAATAAATGCTGAAGATAATGCCAACTCCGCTGGGGATAGCCAGGTGCTACAGAATTATTCCAGCAAAATAAATGCTGTAAGAGTGAAGTCGACTCAGCTGGGAAATTAGGAACTTAAACCAAACACCTTGTTGAAGTAGCATCCTGCTGGGGAATATAACTCTGCTGGGGAATAGCAGATGTGCACAGTACGATTGGATTTCTGCTGGAGAGTGAACTGATATTACACAGTATCCCTGACAAAATAAATGCTAGGACCCACAACCAACTCTGCTGGGGAGAGTCTTAATCTTCGAGTTCTACTGGGAGGAAAGAACACTTGCTGAAAAGAGGATTCCGCTAGGGATGGGATGATTCTCTTGGGAAAATCAATCGACTCCCCTGGGAGAGAGTAAATGACTCTGCGGGGAAAGGCGAACTGCCTGGATGCAGCTCACCCCTGCCTTATAATCTTGGAATCGCCAATTCTACTGAGAATAAATGGCTTTGTTGGAACATGCCTCCTGGATAGGCTACGACTGGCTGGGGAATTTGATACTTCTTCAGTGAGATCATGCATGACCTACGTGGAGATCAAGTCTTCCGTTATCGCAACCTTTGATCATCTTCCTCGTACAGTTATGAAACCTGCAACCACACAAACAAGCCAAGACAAGCCCATACGACCAAATCGCTTCAGGTTAGTGACGTTATTTTCAGTTAATTCAAAGCTTTAGCAATCGTTGGCAAGGGCTAGTGATGTTATACACATGCTAGTTTCAATAAACTTAGGCGTTTTATCATGCACAAAACAGTAAAGAACCAACATCAAGTACTGAATAACATATTTTATTGATTGGGACCCTGAATGGGCGGAGTTTTGTACACGGGATGTAACTCCTGAAATGAGGAAGCTACACAAAACAAATATACAAGCATGCACAAGAAGCATAAATATATTGACAAACTAAATTTGTACACATGTCGGCAATGGGATGCAGATGAACACCACGAATTGATCCTCCTATGACTCATCCGACTCTAAGGCTTTCCCGGTATTCACACTTCTGTGGAGATTGTATCAGATAACCGATCCCTTAGGCATTCTCCCGCGCTGATGCTTAGTGCAATATCAAATTCGGACCGCAGTCATTTGCTTTTCAAATCCCTAACTTTTGCGTGAACCGCCCTTTACGGGTTTTCAGTTCACCGGGATACCCTTTTTTGCCGAAGCCGCCCAGTGTAGGTTTTCAACTTCGCGGGTGTACATTTTTTCAATTTTATCCCTAACTTTTGCCCGAACCTTTCATTCTGTTTTTGGTTCGCCAGGATGCCCCATTTTTGCCTGGACTCTCTTTTTTTTGTCCAGCGGGTCTATTTTAAGCAAAGTATTTTTTAACTGCGTCTGAATTCACAGGTGACGTAAAGTCTTCACCGTCCATGGTGGACAACAATAATGCCCCTCCTGAAAAGACTTTCCTGACAACGTATGGCCCTTCGTAGTTGGGGGTCCACTTGCCCCTGTGATCTGCTTGCGGCGGTAGAATCCTTTTCAGCACAAGGTCGCCCGTCTGAAAGCTTCGCGGATGTATCTTCTTGTCATATGCTTTCTTCATTCGGCTCTGGTACAAACGACCATATGCTAGAGAAGCTAGCCTCTTCTCGTCCATCAAACTCAGTTGATTCAACCTGTCTTTTACCCATTCTGCCTCGTCCAGCTGAACATCTCGCAATACCCTCAGAGAAGGGATCTCAACTTCCAATGGTAATACCGCTTCCATTCCGTATACTAACGAGAACGGGGTTGCCCCGGTTGATGTGCGCACCGTCGTACGATAACCGTGCAATGCGAAGGGTAGCATTTCATGCCAATCCTTATAGGTCACCACCATTTTCTGGACGATCTTCTTTATATTCTTATTGGCCGCTTCGACAGCGCCATTCATCTTGGGTCGGTAAGGGGAGGAGTTGTGATGTTCGATCTTGAAATTCTGACAGAGCTCCTTCATCATTTTGTTGTTCAGGTTCGAACCGTTGTCCGTGATTATCCGCTCGGGGATCCCATATCGGCAAATGATATCTCTCTTGATGAATCTGGCCACCACTTGCTTCGTTACATTCGCGTAAGACGCCGCTTCCACCCACTTGGTGAAATAATCGATTGCTACCAGGATGAACCGATGCCCGTTAGAAGCTGTCGGCTCGATCTTTCCAATCATATCGATTCCCCACATCGAGAATGGCCATGGAGATGACATCACATTTAGAGGACTCGGAGGCACATGGATCTTGTCAGCATAGATTTGGCACTTGTGGCACTTTCTCGCGAACTTGAAACAATCAGTTTCCATCGTCAGCCAAAAGTAACCTGCCCTCAGCAGCTTTCTCGTCATAGCATGCCCCCCAGCATGCGTACCAAATGTACCTTCGTGTATTTCCTCCATGAGAAGCCTTGCCTCTTTTTCGTCTACACACCGCAACAGCACCAAATCGTGGTTCCTTCTGTATAAAACGCCATCCGGATTCAAGTAGAAATTACCCGCTAATCTCCTAAGAGTCTTCTGATCTTGACTGGACGCCCCAGCCGGATACTCTTTATTCTTCAGGAAATTAAGGATATCGAAATACCATGGTTTGCCATCAGATGCTTCATCAATAGCAAATACATAAGCTGACCTGTCTAGCCGAGAGATAATGATTCAGGGAGCTTCGTTCCAGAAGTTGACCTTGTACATGGAAGACAAAGTGGCAAGGGCGTCAGCCATTTGATTTTCTGCCCGCGGTACGTGATGCAATTCAACTTTGTCGAAGAAAGGCAACAATCTCCTTGCATAATTCATATAATGTATCAAATTAGGCTGCCGTGTCTCCCATTCCCCTTTTATCTGATTCACTACCAGAGCTGAGTCTCCGTATACGTCTAGATGTTTGATTCGCAAATCAATGGCTTCTTCAAGCCCCATTATACAAGCTTCGTATTCGGCCTCATTGTTGGTAACGGCAAAGGTCAATCGGGCAGTAAACGGGATGTGCGACCCGTGTGGCGTGGTGATGATTGCCCCTATTCCGCTACCGTAAGCATTCACGGCTCCGTCAAATATCATCTTCCATTTGGACCCCAACTCTGGTCCCTCGTCTGGCAACGGCTCTTCACAATCTTTCATCTTTAGGTACATGATATCCTCGTCAGGAAAATCAAACCTCATCGATTGGTACTCTTCAATAGGCTGCTCCGCCAGATACTCAGACAGCACACTCCCCTTTATAGCCTTTTGCGAGACGTATTGAATATCATATTCAGTCAAGACCATCTGCCAACGGGCAATTCTACCTGACAACGCCTGCTTTTCAAATACATATTTGATAGGATCCATCTTCGAGATGAGCATGGTTGTATGATTCAGCATGTACTGCCTCAAACGCTTGGCGGCCCAGGCTAGCGCGCAACAAGTTTTTTCCAGCATTGAATATCGAGATTCGCAATCTGTAAATTTCTTACTCAGGTAATAGATCGCATGCTCTTTCCTCCCCGTCTTGTCGTGTTGACCGAGAACACAACCCATGCTTCCCTCAAGAACCGTCAAATACATTATCAAGGGTCTACCTGCCACTGGGGGTATTAGAATAGGAGGCTCCTGCAAATACTGCTTTATTTTATCGAACGCCTTTTGACAATTTTCGTTCCACGTCACAGCTTGATCTTTCTTCAACAGCTTAAATAACGGTTCACACGTGGCCGTTAGGTGAGATATGAACCGGGCAATGTAGTTCAACCTCCCTAAAAACCCGCGCACCTCTTTCTCTGTTTTAGGCGTCGGCATTTCTTGAATTGCTTTTATCTTAGCAGGATCAACCTCTATCCCTCTTTCGCTTACGATAAACCCCAGCAGCTTACCCGATCTCACCCCGAAGGTGCATTTATTAGGGTTCAGCCTTAGCCTGAACTTCCTAAGCCTTTTAAATAACTTCAGCAAATTCTCCAGATGCTCTTCCTCCGTCTGGGATTTGGCAATCATATCGTCAACATAAACTTCGATCTCTTTATGCATCATGTCATGGAAAAGAGTCGTCATCGCGCGCTGATATGTTGCCCCAGCATTTTTCAAACCGAAGGGCATCACTTTGTAACAAAATGTTCCCCAAGGCGTTATGAAAGTGGTCTTCTCCATATCCTCTGGCGCCATTTTAATCTGATTATAGCCTGAAAAGCCATCCATGAAGGAGAATACGGAGTATTGAGCAGTATTATCAACTAACACGTCAATGTGAGGAAGTGGAAAATCGTCTTTTGGGCTTGCTTTATTCAAATCTCTATAATCTACGCACATTCGAACCTTGCCATCCTTCTTGGGCACTGGTACGATGTTAGCAACCCACGAGGGATACTTCGTCACAGCCAGGAAACCAGCGTCCCACTGTTTCTGAACTTCCTCTTTGATCTTCACTGCCATATCTGGTCGAGTTCTGCGAAGCTTTTGTTTGACCGGCGGGCAATCTTCTTTCAGTGGCAGGCGATGCACAACCATATCTGTATCGAGCCCTGGCATATCCTCATACGACCAAGCGAATACATCACTATACTCTTGAAGCATTTCAACCAGTCTTCGCTTGATACCACTCTGCAGCGCGGCTCCGATACGAATGTTTTTCTCAACCCCTTCCGACCCCAAGTTGATAATTTCGATGACCTCGTCGTGAGGCAGAATGGCTCTTTCCTCTTGCTTTACTAACCAAGACAGTTCTTCAGGAACGTCGCTATCTTCGACAACCTCTTCTTCGGCCTGAAACACCGGGTGCTCAAAGTCGGGACGAGTCATAGGTGGTTCAAGGATGTCATCTGAAAATGTTATCCTGCAAAAGGAATGGTTAAGTGCTTCAAAATGCGTATAAAGCGAGTAACCACGTTGCCATTTTATTGAAAAATATAAAACAAGAAAGACAGGGATTACGGTATTTGCACATGAAAAAACGCCATTTATTTAATGATTAACACGCAATGTTTATAACAACACAGCCCTAAGCAAATCCTGATGCCCCGGGCAAGACATCAGATCATTCAACAATTAATAAAGCAAAGCATTACTGTTTAAAAGTCACAGGAACAAGCTCCTGAATAGACCAGTTGCACAGTCCTTGTCCTGGCGTGCTTGGCTGAATCCAGGCGTCCATATCACAGTCGCTGTCTCCTTCATCAGACCCCGAAGCAGCATTGACAGTTTCGTGACATACTCCACTGGCAGAGATGGTAATTGGCTTTCTGAAACGGGGGGCCCCCACGGAAGGAGTTGATGACGACGGTTGGTACCCCAGCCCGAACCGGTCCATCTTCACAGGAATATCTAGCACTTTGCCCCAGCCCTTGGCTTCTCCTGCTTCCACTAGAGCTTGAGCTTCTTTATACGACGAGACGGCTATCTCCGACGCTTTGCTCGGCCCGGGACCCTTGTCCTTGATGCGCAAACCTTCGAATGCCTGGCAGGGCGTTTCGTGGATCTCTCCGTCGACTTCCACATACTTAAATGAAGATAAATGGATGACCAGGATGTCCTCTTCTCCGCACACGGTGACTACGCTGTCCCCAACCATATATTTTAACTTCTGATGCAGGGTGGACGTGACGGCCCCTGCCCCATGAATCCAGGGTCTTCCAAGCAAGCAGCTATACGCAGGCTGTATATCCATGATATAAAACTCAGTTGCAAACACTTCCGGCCCCACTTGCAGAGGCAAAGTGATTGATCCAAAGACTGTTCTCCGTGTGCCGTCAAACGCTCTGACTACCAAATCACTGGGTGTGCACAGGATTCCTCTAACATCCAGCTTCATCATCGCCTTCTTGGGTAACACATTCAAAGATGACCCGGTGTCAACCAAGACGTGGGACATTACCGATCCTCTACACTCAACAGATACGTGTAATGCCATATTATGATCTCTCCCTTTCGGAGTCAAGTCAAAATCGGTAAAACCCAAGCTGTGGCCTGCATTCACATGTGCCAATACTCCTTCTAGCTGATTTACGGAGACGTCTTGGGGTACAAAAGAGGTGTCCAGGACTTTCAGCAAAGCATTTCTGTGAGCTTCCGAACACAACAGCAATGATAGGATAGATATTTTGGACGGTGTCTGCTGCAGATGCTCCACAATCTTATAATCACTTTTTCGAATCAAGCGCATGAACTCTTCTACATCCTTCGATGCTGCTTCTTTTTCACTTGCTTGCACCGGAACATTTTCAACCACTTTCCCTTTTCCTTTCGCTAGTCTTTCAGCCTCCACTTCAGGAGACATAAAGATCCTGCCACTCCTCGTCATGCCTCCTGAACCAACAACATTATCCACAACCTCCGCTGGCTGCTTGTTAACATCAATTTTTATCCCGTCACAATATACTTCCAACCCATATGACCATGGGACTGCTTTCGTGTTCTCGTACGGGATTGGCCCGGCCTTAGTTATGGTGATCGGTGGTCGCTGAGCTGGTGCTGCAATAGTGATCGTCTTCCGAGGAATCGTTACCGTGGCCACATCATTCCGATTATCCACTACTGCCCCTGCAGGCTCGTCAGTTGCCGCTCGATCAAACTGCAATATGCCCTCATCAATTAAAGCCTGAATGCCTTTCTTCAAATCCTCACACCCCTCAGCTAGGGTCCAACAGTCTAAGCAATACTCGTTACATCCTGGGTAAACACCTCCTTGTAACAGTCGGCTCTTTATCTCGCTCAGCGGCGTCTTTAAATCTTCAACATTCATAATAAGATTCAGACCTTCCTCAGTCAGAACGGCGTTGGCCCCATGATTAGGCATGGGTTTCTGCACTATATTCGGACCTGCCGTTCCGAAATTGATAGTCTTGTTGTCCAAAAGGTCCTGCACAACATGCTTAAAAGCATGGCAACCTTCTATATCGTGACCCGGGGCTCCAGAATGAAACTCACAGTGTCGGCTTGCATCGTAACCAAACGGGGGAGCTCCCGTTATCGGTGCCAGGGTTCTCTTCTCTATTAGATTCAATCCCAACAATGTCTGCAACAAATCGGCATAGGTTGAGGGAGGCTTCTCAAACACTCTTCTCGGTTTATTACCCTGGAATCTTCGTTGAGCCTGCTGTGCCCCCTGCTGAGGCTGCTGCTGCTGTGGCATTGGCTGTTGCTGAACCGGTTGTTGTTGCTGGAGTGATTGTTGTTGATACGGGATAGTAACACTCGCCACCTGCTGCGGCTGACGATATTGACCTCGTCCCCTGCCTCGGCCCCGGCCTCGGCCTCCAAATACTGCGCTTGCCTCGCCCTGACGGCGCCCACCATAAGCTTTCCTATTACTGCCAGATGCAGTTGATTCCTCGACTTGGAACTTTCCTTGCTTAATGTTACGTTCAATCTTTTCTCCCATTAGAATCAGGTCTGAAAAACTGGCCAGAGACGTGTGAAACAGCATGTCATGAAACAGCCCTGTGAATGTGCCGACAAACATGTCATTCATTTCCTTATCTTCTACAGGAGGACGGACCCTGGCAGCCATATCGCGCCACCTTTGCGCGTACTCTTTAAAGCTCTCCCCCTTCTTCTGCGACAGTCCCGCCAATTGGACCCGATTGGGCGCCAAGTCGCTGTTATACTTGTAGTGAGCTACGAACGCCTCCGCCAATTGCTTCCATGTCTTGATATCAGTTGGCTCCAACCCCATGTACCACTCTAGGTAAGGGCCCGACAGACTATCCTGAAAGAAATGCATTAGCATTCTTTCATCAGTGGAGTATGCAGACATCTTTCTGTAATAAGCTCGTACATGTACTTTTGGACATGTGTCTCCTTTATACTTGTCAAACGTAGGGGCTTTGAATTTAATTGGCACCCTCAAGCCAGGTACCAAGCCCATTGTTGCCATGTCCAAACCCACAGCACTTTGGTTTAGGACTCCCTTCATCTGCTCTTCCAGCATTCTAATCTTCTGGGAGTCATCCATCGGCCCTTCGAAACCTCCTCCGGAGAAGGCGTCTTCCTGTTGATCTTCTTGCCACATACCATTTCCAGCTCCATACCCATCATATCCAATATTACGTCCAGCCCTGGTCTGATTCATCCCCGGACCTCGGCCTCTGTTGCCGTACCCTTGAACACCTCCAGCAGGACCAAAAGCCATAAATCCGGTACCGTTTCCGTTTCCAAAGCCTCCGTAACCCTAATTGGTCGCGCCATAACCGTCTTGCCCAAAGCCTTGAGCATTAAAGCCATACTTGCCAGTGTTATCGAATCCCTGATCGTTGAACCCGAATCCAGCATTGACGAAGCCGTTGCCTCCCATATTATCTCCCAAATTGACATCACCCAGCCCAACATTATGGACAGCAGTCTCATTCCCAACTCCGACGTTACCATTTACAGCAGTGGTAGCGTTGTTGACATTAGCAGCAGGTGTATTGATTACAGGCGGGGCCACTGGCGTGGGAGTACCGTCTCCATGAACAGTATCGACCCGTACAGACTGATGATCTTCATTACCATGACCAGCGTTTCGGGCCAACAGAGGCTGGACCATGGCCTGCAAATTCTCCTGCCCTTTTGCTATAGCTTCCATGGTCTGCATGAAGAGAGCGAGCTTCTCGCGCACATCTTGCATCTCGTTCTGCATTTGATCCATGATCCTTCGACAGTTAGTGCGGGTAGAGTAGCGGTGCGGATGTTGATCTGCAATCCTGGAAAGTACCTGGTGAAAAGCAGGAAATAAGACACTATTCAAAGATTACCTGTAATGCAATATGAATGCAATGCAATGTGTCTGTGCATTAGGGAAATTCATTCCCCCAGTTCTAGCGTGAAGGTGTCTGTGCAGTGACAGTGAGGACAATGGGAATATCGGAGCTGAATCATAGAAAGCCTCATATATTGCAGGGAAAATCAATAAGCCCAGAGTACAAAATCACTGAGAGTACAAAGAAGGCATGACCTCAACCAACAATCCTGGTGATGGTCAGCACTATGCAAATAAAGCATACAAGTTACTACATGAAATGATCAAATCCTCCCAAAAGTCTGGTACTCTTCTATCAACTTCTTGGTCTCCGGATGGCTTGGTCGATCAAGCAGCCCTTCAACAAGCTGGTTTCTCCTCTTAAGGACACGGCGTACGTCTTCAGCAGTTTCTTCCCATGTTGCTTCTCCGAAGCAATCCTCTAGCTTTCGTTTCTGAGACACCGCTTCATCTCTGGATTTGATTGCCTTGTTCAGTGCATGCTGGACACTATACCGGGTCATCACTTCCTCCTCACACTTCTTGATGCTAGACTTCAACTTCTCTTCGAGGTCGGAAATTTGCTGCTTCAGCTTATCTTCCCTCATCTTATTGTTGGTGAGAGTAGCATTCCAAGTCTGGTTGCAAGAGGAGATTTCTCGGTGTGCTGCGTCGAGCGCCTTCTTTTTGGCTTCCAGCACGTCATGGGAGCTTCTGAACTCTTGCCCCAGACGTTCGCGCTTTTTCTTTTCCTCGGTCAACTCAGCCCCTAACCTGTTTAACAGCTCGATCTGTTGTTGGAAAGCATATACGGCCTTGTTTTTCTCACTGCGTACCTGGGCTAACTCTTGCTCTAACCCTTCATTGATCTTCATCAAGGCTTCCTTTTCCTTCACGACTTGCTCGTAGGCTTCCCTAGAAACAGTAGTTGGCTCCGCTACCGGAATAGGAATAAGGATTGGTACATCTGGAAATGGCATTAATAACTGACTTGCTCTTTCCTGGATCCAAACCCTATATGGTGCATAGGCCTGACAGTCATTCTTTCCTAACAATGGCTTCCCTCTGCGGTTAATACGCGTCCAGGCGTGTTGCAACTTGGCTAATAACTCCCCCTTCACGTCACCTGTGAAGTACAGAGATTCCTGTACTTCTTCCTCCTGAGGCGGGTTCTTCAGCGCATATCCGAACTGACGGACCAGCAGCGATGGGTTGTAGTTGATACACCCTTTTCTTCCATCAGGGGGACATTAGGGTAACCAGAACAACTGAAGATAAGCTCGGATCCCAGCAGATCTCTATCAAACCACTTCATATCTTCCGACGATAGCCTCATCAGGCGCTCTGGCCAACCAGCTGGGACTGTAGTCTCTGCAACAGATCTTCTCTTAGGAAGGTGACCCTCAAACCACCTACTCAACAAGGGTACACACAGATGAACATTCTTCCCTCTTCCCTTCTCATTCTTGTAATGCAGTGAGTGGTAGAGATCTCCGAGTAAGGTAGGTACAGGATTACCAGCGGCAAACAAGTAGAAGGCGTCGAAGTCCACAAAATCCGGTATATTGGGGAACAGTACTATGCCATAAATGCACAAGGCCAACACAGCATTGAAAGCAACCCAGCACCCGCTCTTGGCATACTCTTGGGCTTTACCAACTAAGAATTGGAGTGAGAAGCCTGGAACTCCACGGGAAACAGTAGTCACAAGTTCAGAAGCATCAACATGCAAGGCTTTTGCCAATTCCTCCGGCTTGGGTTTGGCGCCATAATGAATGAATGGAACCTGGTTCTGCACGGGCAGCTCAATATACTCAGCGTATTCCTCCAGAGTGGGTCCCATAATAAAGTCAGAGAACGTAAAGCACCTCAAAGCAGGGTCGTAGAATTGCATCAAAGCATACAGCCCGTCTAACTCTATCTCTGTAGGTTTGCACACCAATCTCAGTAGTCTACCATAGCTCATCCGGAAGCTCCTACGAACACCCTCATCAGCAAGAGAGATCAACCCCAGTAAAGGAACAATATCAGGAGTAGGCAATTTGTAAGCAACTGTCCTCCTTAGGCTAGTCATGATCAGATACTCAGAAGTCTGGGCACTAGAACTAGGGAAATGCAAATGCACCTGCAGCACAGACACACGTTAGTGAAATGCAAATGGTAATGGATATGCAGTGATGCAATGCAAGTAACATGCAACAGGGACCAAAGCTGTAGCTGAATAGCCTGAACCCAATCAAGAAAGGTCTCAGATAGACCATCCAGAAGTCCTCAAGCCCTGGCCTCAGATATACCTCAAACAAAGCTCCAATATTGGTCTCTGATAGACCCCATAATCATAACCTGAATGGTCTCTGGCAGACCTCAGATCATATCCCCCACTGGTCTCTGACAGACCTCAGAACACATCTCCAAATAGTCTCTGACAGACCTCGGAACACACCAACTGGTCTCTGACAGACCTTAGAACCCTCCATAAATATCCAGGATTCTGATCAAGAAACAAACCGGTGGTCTGAAGGTCTAGTTACCTGCATAACCCTGAATCCCCTCACAGGTGGGTGGCCCTATAACTGGCACAAGGTACGGCATCCTATGCGGTCGTCGGCGTCACAGACTTTCAGGGTTGATGATACGATTCCCAGAAGGAGTGGCATCATCAATCCCTGAAGAGGCCTCACTTAGCCAACTTCCAAATGATCGGTCCCCAGAGTCGACAATCCAACTGACCAGCAACCCACGCCAACCAAAGGAAGGGGCAGGAGGCCAACCAGAGGAACCTCGTCTGAGTGTAGATTTCATGGGACACCAAAGCAAGCAAAGCAAGCGGGCGCCCACTAATTTCTACTCTAATTCTAGGTGCGCTCAAGCCCAGGTCCGGCTTATCTTTTAATATCAGAACACCCGTCACACCCCAACATACAGCAACAATAATCAATATATAAAGCTGAAAATACAAGGTTAGAACTATAAAATAACTCCATGCAAAATCCTCGACGGGAAAACAAGCGTTAGGAATGACTCTCTTAAGGGACGTTGGATCCCAAATGCATAAGAACTATCGCAGTCCTTAGCAGCCAGGGGACGTTGGATCCCCAGCAGAGTCGCCAGCTGTCGCTACTGTGAAAATCGGCGCCGGCTGACAGAAGAGTCGCCACCGTGCGTTATTTATCCCACGGGAGGGAAAGGAAACGCTCAGAGTAAACCTCGCACAACATGGGAAAGGTATGGTCGTCGCAACCAAAACCTGGATTCGGGAGTCGGTTACGCAAGGGGAAGGTATTAGCACCCCTCACGTCCGTCGTACTCGACGGGATCCACGCTTGTTTTCGAGTATGGGTTGTTATTCTATCTAAACTATAGGTCAAGGGTTAAAAAGAAAATAAAACGAAAATAAAAATGACTCGGCAAAGTATCGCACTTTATGCCTACGTATTCCCGCCTGGAACGAGAAATCAGAGTCAACGTAGTTCGCCTACCTACTAGAAAGGAGGGGAAGGTTGCTCGCTAGGATATCGCATCCTATGCCTACGTACTTTCATACAGCATGGAAGATCAGAGCAAACGTAGTTCGGGCCACGTACGACACGAGTCTGTCTTGATTGATTTTATTCCTTCTGAAAAAGGTTTTTCTGATTAACAGTCCAAGAGGACAAAAATGACGTCTTGATGAGTTCACATTCTTTTACGGAAGAAGTGTCTTTTATTGAGTTTGAAATCTTTACGTGTTTTTCTGTTTGTTTTGAGGAAGAAGAGACAGAACTCTAACCTACGGTTGCGAAGGGAAACAAACTAACCTAATGTTATCATGCATGGGTTAAGACCTAATGTCTATCATGCTCCTCTCTTGCACAGAGAGAAACAGAGATCCTACGGGATAGGCAGAAACAGAAATAATACCAGATATATACAGTAAAGCAGTAAAATGCATGGATGCAACAGTACAAGCGAGGCAAGGGAGTCCCACTCAACCTCGAACCTAGAAAACAATGGGCAAAAGTGAACAGGCTTCACTTTCAACCCAACAGGGTAAACAGCAAACAATACAGTCCAGAAAACCAATCAATACATCAGCAATGAAATACAACAGCAAAAGAAACAGCATCAGCAGCTCTGAATCAACATCTGGCTTCAAGTAATCTCCAATCAGTTACAGGCTTCAACAAGTGTCGCTACTGCGAAAATCGGCGCCGGCTTGACAGGAGAGTCGCCACCGTGCGTTATTTATCCCTCAGAGCGGGAAAGGAAACGCTCGAAGTAAACCTCGCAAAGACGGGAAAAGGTATGGTCATCGCAACCAAAACCTGGATTCGGGAGTCGGTTACGCAAGGGGAAGGTATTAGCACCCCTCACGTCCATCGTACTCGATGGGATCCACGCTTGGTGTTTATAGGTAAAAGGGTGTGTTATCTATCTACGCTAATGGCTGGTCTGAAAAGAAAATAAAAGGACAGGACTCGACAGAACATACGGTGTTCTGGGCCTACGTATTCCCTCGTGCAATGGGAAAGTCAGAGTCAACGTAGTTCGACTGCCTACGTCTAAACGGGGGAAAGGTTGCTCGCCAGGACATCGCGTCCTGTGCCTACGTACTTTCATCTGAAATGAAAGATCAGAGCAAACGTAGTTCGGCTAACTACGGGTAAACAGGGGTTCTCACACAGCAGTGAGAAAACAAACTGGTCTCTAAGGCTCGGGAACCTACCACTATGATCTGGTCTCAAATGCGCTCAGGCAAGAGAAAAAGGGATAACAATTAGTCGTTAGCGGGAAAGTCTCGATCGCACAGCCGCGAGAGAACAAAGGTTAGTCGTTAGTGTGCTCGCTAGGATATCGCACCCTATGCCTACATATCTTCGTCTGGAACGAAGAATCAGAGCAGCTGTAGTTCAGCTAACTACGGATCAAGCTGCTCAAAAGCTCCTACAGAAAGGAAAGGGAAACCCTAGAACTATAGCTGAGAAACAGGGAAATCTACCTACTGCTATCACACCTGGTTGACAGTCCTAATGTCTATCATAACAACTCCGCAGCGGAGAAGTCAGAGCTCCTAAGGGAACATGGCAACAGGATTAAACTACAAACAAGAAACTGCAACGTAAAGGAATACTGAAAATATGCATGAATGCAACAACTAGACAAACAAAGCATAGAGGCCACAAACCACAAAGGCAAGGGAGCTCAGCTCTACCGAATACCAACAAGCAAAGCCACGCAATAACAAACAAGCAGAAGGAGGACCACCTCAACTTCTTATGCACACACAGTCTACTTCTAAGATGCACCTACTTAGAAACTATCTAGATGAACACCTAAGTCTAATGCAACATAACATCACACAAGTCAAACAACACAAAGAGACTAACCCTAAGCAGGGCCTCTAACAAACCTGAAACAATCTCCTAATCTAGCTCTCTAAACAAAACTCTATACAACACCTTAAGCAAAGATCTAAGCAACAAACTAATCAAAAACCCTAAGCAGGGATCTAAACAAACTCCTAGGCAAGAGGAATCAATCCCAGTCTCCAAGCTTCAGAACAAGCTTACCAGAGAAAGGAAGCTAAGCAGACAAGCTCATAGTGCTTTCCTCAGGAAAGTACCAGGAGGTTACTACTCAGGAGTCATATCCTATGCGGCTCGACAACTGTGATCAGTTTACATCCCTCCTCAGGAGAGATTAAACTCACATGAAGGCTCCGGCGTCACTGGATATTTGGGAAAGAACCTATATGCACTAAGGGAACTAAGTGAACAGACTCATAGGACCTTCCTCAGGAAAGTACTAGGAGGCTGACACTTAGGAATCGTATCCTACGTGGCTCAACAACTGTGATCAGTTTACATTCCTCCTCGGGAGAAATTAAACTCACAAGTTGGCTCCAACATCACTGGATACTTGAGAAATCCTAGACAAACTACTGGAACTAAGTGAATAGACCCCTAGGACCTTCCTCAGGAAAGTACTAGGAGGCTAACACTTAGGAATCGTATCCTACGTGGCTCAACAACTGTGATCAGTTTACATTCCTCCTCAGGAGAAATTAAACTCACAAGTCGGCTCCGACATCATTGGATACTTAAGAAAGAGGTGAGAAGGAAGGATGAAAGTCATTCATAGTGCCTTCCTCAGGAAAGTACCATAAACTCCCTTCAAACTTCAGGATCTCGAACCTCACAAACAGACAACAAGCTCCTAGACTAAGCCTCAATCCACTGCATCCCTGCAAGCTCCAACAGGACTTCCATCAGCTCCCACCTTGAGAAGAAACCTACAGGCCAACTAACCACAAAAGACTATCTCTGAAGTTCAACCACAGTTGAACTTCACAGTCAGAAGTCATCAAAACTTCTCCTATTTTCAGGCTCAGACAAAACACAGCAGAACACCCTACAAAAATCTATCAAAAATCTAATGGGAGACCTACATGGCTCTAGGGCAACATACTGAAAAATCAGAATAAAATTCAACACCAGATGAAAGCACTAAAATCAGCAACACAGACATATCCACAGACCAATTATTCAACATCAATAATAGTGAAAAAATGCAATTAGAATGAAAATGCATGATTGAGCTAATGTTTCTGCACTATAAAATTCTACACTGAATCACGAGTCTACAGAAAAAAGAACGGGATTATTTGACTAATTCTACTATTTTTTTATGAATTTCTAATGATATGCATGCATTAAAAATATTAAAAAAACGCATCAATTAAAATGGAAAATATACACAAAATATGAGACAAAAATAAAATGACCTTTTTATTTTTATTTAATTTTCCTAACATTTTCATGAGATGGATGGAAAAAGAATTATTAAAAAACCACAATTATTTCCATTTATTATGACTTATTTACATGCCAAGAAAAATATAAAAGAAAAAATCAAAACAAAAGAAAATAAAATGGAGGGGGGTTTAAACAGCAATGGTTTCAGGTTATTATTCACATTGGGCCCTGATTGGGGGGTGCCAACAGCCGTTGGGCGCAGGGCCCAGGACTTAATATCAAACAATCAGAAAACAAAACAGCTGGGGGGTACAGACTAGTAAATTCTCAGTTTATTTCATTACTGGGCTTACGCCCAGGGGTGCCATTAGTAACTTTGGGCATACCACAAGCTTTGGGCTTCCCAGACTGGGCCCGTTAGCAATTCTCAAAGGGAAGAGGGGTGAATTGGCGTAAAGGGGGAGTGCGCTAAGCAAAGCACAGCTTGGGCCTAGCCTGAACCCAAACCACAGCCCTAATTCAAACAACAAAACACAAAACCTCTCCATTTCCTCCCACTGTTCACTGAATCAAACCCTAACACCGCTGAGTTCTCCTTCACCTTCCTCCCACTCTCTGAAACCAAACCCCGATTAACCTCATCAACCTTCATTCTCCACCCAAACCATACCCTCAGAATGCATCACCATCGTTGCATGGCCTGCAACACTTCGCTCAAGATGCCAAACCTTAACCTAACTCACCTTACGAAACTGAAACGCTCAGACCTAAATACAAGGATCTACCCTGATTCGCTCAATCCTAGCGCTTAAACGGAGCTAAAACGGTTAAACAACAACATGCATGTTACGATCTAGAGAAGGAAGAATTAAGAACCTGGAGAGTCTTGCAAAGGCGGAGATTCTGAGGAGAGTTCGAAGGAGGCTTGACGGTCTCGAAGGAGGTCTCGAACGAACGAAGAACAACCTTGAAGGTTCGGCGATCTTGAAGTTCAAGGAGGATCTATGAAGCGTTGAGGAAATCTGGGGAAACAAACTCTGAAGAACGTGCACGGTGATCTTGGAGGAAAATCTCGGATTGAATCTTGAAGAAAGACGACGGTGATAGTTTCTGGCGATTAAGTAATGAAGACGGACGAAAAGTGGAGAAATCTGGCAAATCTGGAAAAATAAGTGATGAAGATGAACAGAGATCAAAGAAGATCTGGGCGCAAAACTTGGACGTTGAAGGATGAAATTATCGCTGATGAATGTTGTTGTCTAGGGAAAATTGTTGAAGATCTGGAAAAACTGGTATATTGCTGATGAAGATGAATATTCCGGCGACGGTTGCGTTTTCCGGCGAAGGGAAGATTAAAGCGGAAGATGAAGATCCAAAGAGCTTGAATGGTTTTCTGGAAAAATACAGATTCCGGCGAGATTGGCGAAGTCCGGTGACAGTTGCGGCGGCTATGGGAGTCTCTGGCGGCCGTGCATGTACTCCGGCGAGATATGTGTTAGTGCGTTCCAGGTGTCACTTGCATGCAGAGTGTGTGGTGGTGGTGGGTTCCGAGTGAACGTGTGGCGTAATCAGTGCAAGAAACGTGGTGTCCCCCCATGGCCAACACGTGTCAGCTTTATTTATTGCACTGAGAAATTGCTGGAATTCTCTAGAAGATTCTGGACACTCGCTGGAAATTTGGACTGATTTGGACCATCATTTTTTGGACATGCTGAGATCTGGGCTTTTACCAAAAAACGCCCCACTGGGCCCATACGAGCTGGAAAAAAAACTGAATAAAAACAACAATTAAATCTAATCTAATTAATGGTTAATCCTAATAACAATCTAAAAAAAAAAGATTAAAACCTAATTAATTCTGAAAAAAACAATTAAAGTCTAATTAATTCTATATTATACTAGTTAACCCTAAAAAATCAATTAACCTCTAATTAACTCTAAAAAGAAATTAAAAGCCTAATTAATTCTGAAAATCAATTAATCCTAATTAATTCTATATTAATCTAATCAAATCTAAAACACAATTAATATCTAATTAAACTCTAAAATTCACTAATCCTAATTAAACTCCTATTATCATTTAATATCTATTAAAATCCTAATATTAATAAAAGAAACTATATTATTTTCTATAGAAAAATTCCTAAAAATGATTTAAAAGAAAAACCATATTATTCTAAAATGATAAAACTATTTAAAATCTTATTTAAAATTCTACAAGTGATTAAAATCTATTTTAAAAAATCTATAAAATCCTAAAAAAGAGATTAAACTATAAAAATATTCTAAAACCCTATTTAAATCCCAGAAAAATCTATAAAGCCTGTTAAAAATTCACAAACCTATTAAAAATCCTAAAAATGCAGATGAATGCAAATGACTCCCATAAAAGCGCACGAGACCAGATCGAATCGAACGGAGATCCCCGGGCATCAGAATATCCCCAAAATCACTGAAAAATCACCGAGGAGCGCACAATTTCCCGAAAATAAAACCCTGGTGATCTGGACTGGGTCTGCCATATCTGATAGACAAAAATCAAGCTGTAACCCTGATATCCCCTGCTTGTGCACAAAAATCATCTGTCTGAGCTGTGAATATGAAATTGAACCATGAGTCAGATAGGAGAATCGGTTGGTCAAATTTTAGGGTGCAACAGCTGCCCCTATTCAAGCGACTTGGACCTGAAGGGTTTGAAGAGCGCTCAGCCTTCAAACATTCAGAGGTACGAGACGGTTGAATACAAATAAAACCCGAAAATTTGCCAACCGCGATCATATACTGTAAACTGCTTGGAGAATAAAGTCCAGAAAACCGAGCCCGGTCATTGCGGCACCAAACTGATCAATCATTTGATAAAGAACTCCTGATTTGAATACCCGTTGCTTGTGATATCCCATGTAACAAACCCTGATGGTTGCAACAAAATACCTGATTCTTTCACATTGCCTACTGATAGGCAGGAAGAAAAATATACTCACATCGTCCAAAGATGGACGGGAAGATACCCTGATTGAATACTCACCTCGTCTAATGATAGACGGAAAGACAACATTAATCAATGAATCAATCAATATTCTCATCGTCTAAGGGTAGACGGGATCATCCTGATTGATGAACAAATCATTATCCACATCGTCTAAGGGTAGACGGTATCATCCTGATTGATGAACAACTCATTATTCTCATCGTCTAAGGGTAGACGGTATCATCCTGATTGATGAACAAATCATTATTCTCATCGTCTAAGGGTAGACGGTATCATCCTGATTGATGAACAACTCATTATTCTCACCGTCTAAGGGTAGACGGTATCATCCTGATTGATGAACAACTCATTATTCTCATCGTCTAAGGGTAGACGGTATCATCCTGATTGATGAACAAATCATTATTCTCATCGTCTAAGGGTAGACGGTATCATCCTGATTGATGAACAAATCATTATTCTCATCGTCTAAGGGTAGACGGTATCATCCTGATTGATGAACAACTCATTATTCTCATCGTCTAAGGGTAGACGGGATCATCCTGATTGATGAACAACTCATTATTCTCATCGCCTAAGGGTAGACGGGATCATCCTGATTGATGAACAACTCATTATTCTCATCGCCTAAGGGTAGACGGGATCATCCTGATTGATGAACAACTCATTATTCTCATCGTCTAAGGGTAGACGGAAAGAAATAATCTCTGAATTCACGCTGTCTACTGACAGACGGGAGAAAACATTAATCTCCATACTCACATCGTCTAAGGATAGACGGAAAGACACCAGAATCTCTATACACACATCGTCTAAAGATAGACGGGAAGTCACCATAACGCAATTCAACACCATCCTTTGAATTTCAGAATCCTTCTGTCTACGGGAATTGATGGAAAAGTCAATATCCTTGAAGGGGCCACATCGTCAGTATGGACTAACGGGAAGAAAAACCACCTTTTAAGAAACATGTCGTCAATACGAATCGACAATCACGAAAACTGAACATTCTTCGAAGAGCCTCGTCATCAATAGGGATTGATGGTCAGAAAAGTCCCTCTTAAACGTCAACTCATCCAATAACCAGAAAGAGAACCGACATTCAAAATCATTTTGAAACCCCTCAACAACTAAGGATAGCTGGAGAAGACTCGCTGGGGAAACACCCCATCATATGTATGATCTGGCAATAAGAAACCCGCTGAACAATAGCTCGAAACTTCACATCGTCTGCTGACAGACGGAAAGGAAAGCTACTTATTAGAACAGTTCTATTTTGAGCTCCATTGAAAATCAACCCAAAACTTCACATCGTCTACTGATAGACGGTAAGAAAAGCACATCCTGGGGGAACCCCTTCTTGAAGCCTCACTGCGATCACCCGCAACTTCACATCGTCTATGGATAGACGGAAAGAAAACCCCATTCATACTCAAGACGTCTAATGCTAGACGGAGAAATCCACTTATTGGGGGAACACATCGCCAATATGAATTGACGGGAAGAAAAGCTTGTCAACATCAGATGACTGACTGATCAAAGCATAATTGCTGCCTGATATGATACAAATAACCTGCTTAACTGTCTGAATACTGCTGCTGAATAAATGCCCCTGATCACAGAGTACTTCACGCGTCATGTGAAGCTGATAGAAAACCTGACTTATGCTTTGTATGCATATGCAAATGCTTTAATCTTTCTACAGCGTAATGCTCCATCCTGGATGGAAATGCGACGCATTCTGACAATGATATGCAAGTATGATGCAAGTATGATGATGCATGCAATATGCTAGCAGGCTCGAGCTGCCGGAGAAGGCCGGGTACAGAAAACCACTTCAGCAAAATAAATGCTGAAGGCGAGGCCAACTTTGCTGGGGGATAACCCGGATATCACTGAATCGTCCTAGCAAAATAAATGCTGGGAGAGTGAAATCAACCCTGCTGGGGATACCGGGAACTTAACCGAACACTTTGACGAAGTAATACCCTGCTGGGGAATATAACTCCGCTGGAAAATATTCTTCCTGAATACACAGCCTTGAATAGTCAAGGGATGGTGACACGACCTCCCGCATTCATCTCGCTCTCGAAAATCGACTGCATCTGCTCGAATAACCCTGAATGGCCTTGCTGATACAGAGAACAACAATCCTTTCGCTTCTGATATGCCTCAGCCTACGGGATCTCCGTGGGGATAGTCCTTGAAAGGAAATCTGCAAATCTGAGCCCTGATGGTCTGATATAACGTGCCTCAGCGTTCTGAACTTCTGAGATATACTTCACCTTGAATGCTTCTCGCGCAACCTTTGCGTGCTTAAAATGGTCTGCCCCTGACTGCAATGACCTTGCCCCGATTATCTGATTCAGAGTAGTACCTCCTGACTGCGGCGTATTTCACCAGACCTCAACCTGATTGCCCCAGGATAACTGACTTCGAAAGGCTGACCTGACTGGGAATCACAATAAAGCTTGCCCCTGCTCTCGGAACATTCGGGCGCTCCACATTCTATCTTGACCATACTTTCCATTGTAGGAAGCTGTTCTGCTGTCAAGCGCTTACTCGCAAGTAAAAC
Organism: Lathyrus sativus; assembly: GCA_963859935.3. NCBI lineage: Eukaryota > Viridiplantae > Streptophyta > Magnoliopsida > Fabales > Fabaceae > Lathyrus > Lathyrus sativus. The sequence continues at coordinate 116,667,653 of OZ012735.1, forward strand.
AAGTTGTTCTGCATAAATGATGTATTAATGCAACACATATGACAGCTTTGACATCCAATCTGTTCACTGGGAAAAGGAAAAACAGTTTATGGCATATAATGCACAAAACATTTATCAACATCAGTACCAACATGGTAAGAGGAACCTTTTAAGGAGTCAGAATCGACGCGACCTTTACCGGAGTATGCTTTCGAAACAACCTGCTTCAATTAGGACTTTTGAAGGTTGTAATGTGGTCAGGTTCATGGTTTTGAAAGAAAGGATAAAGGCTCAAAGTTTACTTTAACCCACCCATTCTCCTTGATGTTCTCCGATCCTATGTTCAGCTAATTTGACCTTAGCGCTCACCTCTCAGAGGTTGAAAGATAGGAATGATAGTTCGAGAAACTTTTGGATTTTGGAGTGACAACCACTCACTCTTCGTCTTTGACACTTGAGGTCACACGACTCGTATTTCATTTGAGGATTTTTCTTTTGATCCTTTTCACTTTTTCTTTTCATATCCCTAACTTTTGCCTGGACTGACTCCTTTTGAGTATCTTTTGATTTTTTTAAGTCCAGCGGGATGCCCTCATTTTTGCCTAAGTCATTTGTTTTGAATTTTTCTTGACTTAGCGGGCTTTTGATTCTTTTTCATTCTTCTTTTTTCGAACAAGTCGTGTGACATTGGTTGTCTGACTCTTTGGGAATGATGTGGCTGTCCCACTCTTGATTGAACCATTGTGGTCTTTTAGGCACGACCTCTAGGGGTGTGATTGATCCTTGAACGGACACTCCTCTTGTAATTTGGACGCTCGGTCAAATTAGCTAACACCTACCCTGCCCCAGGTTAAGATTGAGGGTTTTTCGTTTTCAGAAAGAACTCCTACTACAAGGCTCAAAGGGGTTGACAAGGGATTATCTTCCTTATATCTCCGGTGTTTAAGGGTTTGAAACAATGCCTGTACATCATCAGCAGGTTTTATTTCAAAAGCATACAATATCGGAATTTGCATGTCGGTCATTTTCGTCATCCTCCCCAAATTCTTCTTAACCAAACGTTGGACCTTTGTAAAAACGATTAGTGAACACGACTGGATTCAATCAAAACATGCATATTTATTTCATTATCATCAATTCGAATGAAAACAACAAGTTTTACAAACAAGCTTACGAATTCAAACAGGAAAGCAACTACAAATGCAAAGAAATGACAAGCTAAAACAAAGAAAATATGCTAGCTTCTGAGAATCGGGCTTTCACATCTGCCCTGCTGCTGAACCAGCTATCTTTATTAGGGGCAACCCAATGCTGTCCTGATCTGCTTCAACGACCCGGCCAAATTATAGAGCTCTTACTCCTTCATTCAGATGATGTGGGGACCTCTCTGCCCGAAGCTGATTGCTGCACTGTCAAGCAAATCCTGCACTTTGTGCTTAAAAGCATGGCAACCTTCTATATCGTGACCCGGGGCTCCAGAATGAAACTCACAGTGCTTGCTTGCGTCATAACCAAACGGGGGAGTTCCCGTTATTGGTGCCAGAGTTCTTGTCTCTACCAGATTCAATCTCGACAATGTCTGCAACAACTCGGCATATGTTGAGGGAGGCTTCTCAAACACTCTTCTCGACTTGCCGCCCTGGAATCTTCTTTGAGTTTGCTGTGCCCCCTGCTGAGGCTGCTGCTGCTGGTATCGGGTTGACCCTTGAGCACCCTTTGTATCAAATGCAACATCGGTTTCTTGATTTTCAATGTACTGAACACTCTCCTTATGCTTAACCATTTTCTTTCTCAGATCTGCCCCAGGAATAGGCAACAATTGTGGGCCTGGAGATTCTGACACCATGGAGTCCAGGATACGCTTTTGACCCACTGCAGCTTTAGAAACATCTGTCATTTTAGCATCGACTGAGACAGGAGCAATATGCACAGCTACGCCGCCCGGCGTGAATTCAATATCGTGCGAGTCAATCAGGTCTTGAACGTTGTGCTTGAAAGCATGACATCCCTCGATGTCATGTCCGAATGCCCCGGAATGAAATTCACATTGCTTACTGGCATCGTACCCTTGAGGAAATGCCCTCGTTGGTGGTGCCAACGTTCTTTTCTCAACCAGATTAAACCTCAATAAGATCTGCAAGAGCTCCGCATATGCCATAGGCGGTGCCTCAAATATTCTCCTTGGCTTTCCTTCCTGGATCTTCCGCTGAACCGGATGTATCTTCTGTTGCTGCTGCTCAGGTTCCACATGCACAGGTGGCACGAGCTTCTTCATTGCGGCTTCGAATAGCTGATCGTCTTCTTTCCTAAGCACATTCTTGACTACCTCCATGATCAAGCTCATTTGGGTCTTCAGCTGGCTGTTCTCCTCCTTGAGAATCTTCTGCTCTAGACGCATCTCTTGCATGTCTCTCATCATCTGCCCCAGCTGGCTTTGGACTTCGGTCAATTCAACCTGATTCTGTTCCATATCTCTGAAGGAATTCCTGCAACAAACTGGATGCTGAAGAAATAAGACCCACGGTTCTGATATACCTGTTAAATGATAATGCAGCGCAGAAAGCAAACACACATTCACAACGAGATAAAGAGAAACCCAAGCTATAAGCAAACAGACGAACATCTCCCATAAATGTACAACCAACAAAATCAGCAGGTAAGCACAAATGAGTACGAATACAGTGACCCCAGCCAACAATCCTGGTGGTGGTCAGCAAATACTGATGCACAAAAGCTAAACGGGTTAAGCAGAGAAAACAGATGCGGCATCCGACGCGAAAACCTCTAGAAATTTCTCCCATACCACCGAACTTTCTGATTGGCAATCTTCAGAGCACACTCTTCCTGTGGAGTCTTCCATGACATTAACTGACGAACCCGCACAACTAGAAGACGGAAAATCATTAATCTGAACACAACCTTGAGGAGTGATGCAAATACGGCTAGAGTCTAACAGATCCTGAATCTGGCTTCTAAGCACCTTACAATCATTGGTTGAATGCCCCTGTGCCCCAACATGGTACTCACAGCGGGCGCTGGCGTCAAAACCTGGAGGATACGGTGGAATCACCGGCTTAGTCTCTTTCGGCACTATCAATCCGCTTCTGACCAAATCTGGCAACAACTGGCTGTACGACACCGGTAGCTGAGTAAACTGCCTTTCCGGCTTCCTTGGTCTTTGTGGAGCATGCTGACGCGATCGGCGATAGGATGACCGTTGACTTGAAGTGTCTGAAAACTGATCCTGAGATGCTAGAGATTCTGAGGTGACGTCATCTCCTTCCCATTCTTCTTGAGAACTGACAACTGACTCAATCTCATTAACTGGGATGCAAGGAACACCTCGAAACTTTCCACTCCTGAGTCCTCGCTCAACAATCTCTCCCAGCCTCATCAGGCCCACAAAGCTTGTGCAACTGAACAATTTGTCAAAATAATGGCCTTTCAGGGTACTCAAAAAGATGTCAACCAGTTCTCTTTCCGGAAGCGGTGGTTGAACACTAGCAGCCAATTCCTTCCATCTTCGCAAATACGCTCTGAATGATTCATTCTCTGCCTGAGATAATTCTTGCAGATCTACGAGACTAGGAGTCAAATCCAAGTTGTAATCATACTGCTTCATGAAAGCTCTGGCTAAATCCACCCATGATCGAATCTGGTTACTTTCCAATTGCACATACCATCTCAACGATGCCCCAGTCAGGCTATACTGGAAGCAATGGATCATCAATTTGTCATTTCGCACAAACGAAGTCATCCTTCGGCAAAACATCATCAAATGCAATTTTGGACAGCTATCTCCTGTGTATTTTTCAAATTCCGGCATTTTGAACTTGTGCGGTAACACGAGGTCAGGGACCAAACACATGGCTACAGCATCCAGGTTAACGGCATCTTTCGCTTCCAAGGCTTTCATTTGCTCTTCCAACACTCGGACTCTTCTACCATAGTCAAGAGCTCTTGGATCTACTAACCCGGTCACCGGAATATCTCTCCGGTAATTCATCGCAGGGAAAGCAACACATTGATTGTTAACAGGAGGATAATATTCATTTCGGGCAAGAAACTGCTCATGCTGATCTCGGTTCTTAACAGCAGGCTGTACAACTTGGTCTGCAGTAATATTGTTTGCTTGCGGGAAGCCTTCCATAGAATCATACTGATGGTTGGACGCCATAGTAAACCCTGCCTGGGTGTCAGGAACCTGGAAATTGCCTTCAGACATAGCCACCAATTACCGGTAACCGACTATGCTGCTTGATTCTGCTCAAATCCGCTTCAGCCCCTTGGTCGTCTTCAACACTCCACTCTTGCCTCAAACAATTCCCCGAGAATCACTTTCTGGTGAAAACAAAGGCTGGATAAGTGCTCTGACCTGCTAGAGAAATGCTATGCAATATGATTTATGCAAACAGAAATACAAAAATGCTAACGTGCATGTGTGCATTGGAGATATTTTCCCTCCAATTCCAGTGTCAGTGGTAGCAAGACGAGATAAGCCATAAAGACAATATTTGGAAAATCCCTCATATATTGATTAGAATAACAGTCTTGTCAAGAGGTTACATAACTATGCTCCATACAGCTGATATGACAATGAAGATCCCAGCCAACATGCCTGGTGGTGATCTCAACATACAGAATACAAGAGAAATCAAATACGGGTACGGTTGCGGAAGTCCTCGACCATCTTCTTTGTCTCTGCGTGATCTGGTTGATAAATCAAACCTTCTATCAGTCGATCCCTCTTCCTGACCGTCCCCTGGATGTCTCTGACAAAGTCTTCCCAAGCCTTATCATTAGCACCATCCCCAAGTTTGGGTCTCTTGGCATCTGCTCTATGCTGGAAATCTTCCAAGTTCTTTATGGCATCTGCTAACTTGCGCTCGGCTTCGTATCGGCGACAGGCTTCTTCTTCAAGCTCTTCGTTCTTCACTTTGACCTGTTCTTCTAACTGAGCAATCTGAGTCTTCAGCTCTTCTTCTCGCTCCTTGCGCTTGGTCATAGTGAGATCCCAGTGTTCTCTGAATTTGGCTAGCTTTGTATAGGCCCTTTCCAGCTCTTGCTTCTTGGTGGCCAACACACTACTAACTGAGTCTACATCTAACTCTAGACGCTTCTTGGTTTCCGTCAATTCCAATAACGTAGCCTTCAGATGTTTCAGAGTTTCAGCCTGTTGCTTAGAAATATATCCTGTTTCAATATTTTCATGCCGAAGCTGGGCATTCTCCCGCTCTAAAGCCTCTTTAGCCTTTGCCAGCTCTTCTTTCTCCGCCATCAGCTGCTTGTAAACCTGAATGTCCACAGTGGTAGGCTCCTCTACCGGAGGATGCAATGGCTGAACCGCTGGATACGGCATAAGGAACTTCACAGCTCGCTCCCGAATCCATTCTTCATATGGGCTAGGACCTCGAGTATCCCCTCTGCTACCTGAAAGCTTCCCTCTCTTGTGCAAGTTTTTCCAGGCTTTCTCAAGTTTGGTCAGCATCTCTTTCCCTATTGCCCCGGTGAGATACAGAGATTCCTGTATCTCCTCGGGCTTTGGCGCTCCTTGAGGTATGTACCCAAATTGCTTGATCAATAAGGAAGGGTTATAGTTGACACAACCTTTCCTTCCTATTAACGGAACATTCGGGAATCCTTCGCCTTTGAGTATGACTTCAGCTCCAAATACTTCTTTAATGACCCATACCACGTTCTCAGCAGTCAATCCCATTAAGCGCTCTGGCCATCCTAGAGAATTGATAGACGTGACAAACGGGCCTGACTTAGGCAAATGACTGGTGAACCACCTGCATAGGAGAGGTACGCAACAAGACACATTCCTTCCTCGTCGCTTTTCATTCTGGTAATGAGTTGAATGGTGGATATCTCCCAGCAAAGTAGGAACTGGGTTTCCCGCAGCCAAAATATAGAAGGCATCTGAATCAACAAAATCAGGAATGTTCGGGAATAACACGATGCCATACACACATACAGCAAGGATAACGTCAAAGACATCCCAGCTACCCTTCTGGGCATATTCTCGAGCCTTCTCCACTAAGACATCCAACGGAAATCCCCATACGTCTCCTCTTCTGATCATCTTCCCAGACAGCTCAGACTCTTTCAAACACAGGATGGCAGAAAGCTCAGCCAGCTTAGGCTCAGCGTCCGGACGATAAAAAGGCATTTGCTCATGGATCGGTATATCCAGAAGTGCAGAGTACTCCTCCAGGGTAGGAGCCAAAACAAAGTCGGGAAATACAAAACACCTGAGCTCCGCGTCGTAGAACTGTAACAGAGTATAGATGCCGCTGGTCTCGTAGACAGATGGCTGATAAACGTAGGTCAGAATCCTCCCATATTTCTTTCTGAAGTCACCCATTCCTCTCTTCTTGGCAATAGCAATCAATTCTAACAATAGACTGATATTCGGCGACGGAAACTTATAGGGCAATACTCTCTTCAGGTTTTCCATGTCTTGCTAGGAACAAACACCAGAACTGGAAGGGAAAATACGTACCTGCAATACACACACGTTAGTTGAATGCAGATGGTAATGCAATGATGCAATATGATAAATAATGCAATCTGCGAACACAGGGGCTATGCTGTAGCCTGAAGAGGAATATCTCTGTGATCAAGAACAGAAAACCAATCACGGTCATCAGAACCTCATGCCACTAACTATCATCTGATGCTCAAAAATATCAATCCCCTGGTAAGAAAACCATCTGAACCTCTGTATCTGACGAGAATACCATCTGATAATAGCCTCAACCTCAGATAAGAAACCCATCTGACCCAGACAACACACCTGGAGATGAATCAAGAATACCATCTGATAAAGATAATGAATCATGGTTTCTGAAGGCCAGTTTTCCTGCAATAACCCAGTCCCTCTCACAGGTAGGATAGACCTAATCCACGGACAAAGGTACGGCATCCTATGCGGTCGTCAGCATCACAGACTTTCATGAGTGACGATACGATTCCCAGAAGGAGTGGCATCATCAAATCATGAAGAGGCCTCACTTAGCTGACTTCCAAATGATCGGTCCCCAGAGTCGACAACCCTTACGTCTGGACTCCTCTCAGATCCTCAGGACCGGAAAGGAGCACCTCTGCAAGAATCTCGTCTGAGCGCAGATTTTCGTAGGGAACTGTGCCTGCTCAGCAGACAGGTTCGTCTACTACTTCTCCGCAACTATATCTAGATGTGTACTCAAGCCCAGGTCCGGCTTTTCACTCACAGTAACCTCCCTTCGCCCACAGCAATAATCATGATAATATAATGCTGGAAAATAAATGCGGAGAGGTAAAGGTACAGAAAAGTAAAGTGCAGAAAAGTAAAACACAATATGCACAACACCCAACAAATAAACACCCAAGCGCTAGGATTGACTCGCGTAGGGGATGGGAAACGGTCCCAGCATAAGGGATGGGAAAAGTCCCTAGATGCTATAAGTCCCCAGCAGAGTCGCCAGCTGTCGCTACTGCGAAAATCGGCGCCGGCTTGACAGGAGAGTCGCCACCGTGCGTTATTTATCCCTCAGAGCGGGAAAGGAAACGCTCGAAGTAAACCTCGCAAAGACGGGAAAAGGTATGGTCATCGCAACCAAAACCTGGATTCGGGAGTCGGTTACGCAAGGGGAAGGTATTAGCACCCCTCACGTCCATCGTACTCGATGGGATCCACGCTTGGTGTTTATAGGTAAAAGGGTGTGTTATCTATCTACGCTAATGGCTGGTCTGAAAAGAAAATAAAAGGACAGGACTCGACAGAACATACGGTGTTCTGGGCCTACGTATTCCCTCGTGCAATGGGAAAGTCAGAGTCAACGTAGTTCGACTGCCTACGTCTAAACGGGGGAAAGGTTGCTCGCCAGGACATCGCGTCCTGTGCCTACGTACTTTCATCTGAAATGAAAGATCAGAGCAAACGTAGTTCGGCTAACTACGGGTAAACAGGGGTTCTCACACAGCAGTGAGAAAACAAACTGGTCTCTAAGGCTCGGGAACCTACCACTATGATCTGGTCTCAAATGCGCTCGGGCAAGAGAAAAAGGGATAACAATTAGTCGTTAGCGGGAAAGTCTCGATCGCACAGCCGCGAGAGAACAAAGGTTAGTCGTTAGTGTGCTCGCTAGGATATCGCACCCTATGCCTACATATCTTCGTCTGGAACGAAGAATCAGAGCAGCTGTAGTTCAGCTAACTACGGATCAAGCTGCTCAAAAGCTCCTACAGAAAGGAAAGGGAAACCCTAGAACTATAGCTGAGAAACAGGGAAATCTACCTACTGCTATCACACCTGGTTGACAGTCCTAATGTCTATCATAACAACTCCGCAGCGGAGAAGTCAGAGCTCCTAAGGGAACATGGCAACAGGATTAAACTACAAACAAGAAACTGCAACGTAAAGGAATACTGAAAATATGCATGAATGCAACAACTAGACAAACAAAGCATAGAGGCCACAAACCACAAAGGCAAGGGAGCTCAGCTCTACCGAATACCAACAAGCAAAGCCACGCAATAACAAACAAGCAGAAGGAGGACCACCTCAACTTCTTATGCACACACAGTCTACTTCTAAGATGCACCTACTTAGAAACTATCTAGATGAACACCTAAGTCTAATGCAACATAACATCACACAAGTCAAACAACACAAAGAGACTAACCCTAAGCAGGGCCTCTAACAAACCTGAAACAATCTCCTAATCTAGCTCTCTAAACAAAACTCTATACAACACCTTAAGCAAAGATCTAAGCAACAAACTAATCAAAAACCCTAAGCAGGGATCTAAACAAACTCCTAGGCAAGAGGAATCAATCCCAGTCTCCAAGCTTCAGAACAAGCTTACCAGAGAAAGGAAGCTAAGCAGACAAGCTCATAGTGCTTTCCTCAGGAAAGTACCAGGAGGTTACTACTCAGGAGTCATATCCTATGCGGCTCGACAACTGTGATCAGTTTACATCCCTCCTCAGGAGAGATTAAACTCACATGAAGGCTCCGGCGTCACTGGATATTTGGGAAAGAACCTATATGCACTAAGGGAACTAAGTGAACAGACTCATAGGACCTTCCTCAGGAAAGTACTAGGAGGCTGACACTTAGGAATCGTATCCTACGTGGCTCAACAACTGTGATCAGTTTACATTCCTCCTCGGGAGAAATTAAACTCACAAGTTGGCTCCAACATCACTGGATACTTGAGAAATCCTAGACAAACTACTGGAACTAAGTGAATAGACCCCTAGGACCTTCCTCAGGAAAGTACTAGGAGGCTAACACTTAGGAATCGTATCCTACGTGGCTCAACAACTGTGATCAGTTTACATTCCTCCTCAGGAGAAATTAAACTCACAAGTCGGCTCCGACATCATTGGATACTTAAGAAAGAGGTGAGAAGGAAGGATGAAAGTCATTCATAGTGCCTTCCTCAGGAAAGTACCATAAACTCCCTTCAAACTTCAGGATCTCGAACCTCACAAACAGACAACAAGCTCCTAGACTAAGCCTCAATCCACTGCATCCCTGCAAGCTCCAACAGGACTTCCATCAGCTCCCACCTTGAGAAGAAACCTACAGGCCAACTAACCACAAAAGACTATCTCTGAAGTTCAACCACAGTTGAACTTCACAGTCAGAAGTCATCAAAACTTCTCCTATTTTCAGGCTCAGACAAAACACAGCAGAACACCCTACAAAAATCTATCAAAAATCTAATGGGAGACCTACATGGCTCTAGGGCAACATACTGAAAAATCAGAATAAAATTCAACACCAGATGAAAGCACTAAAATCAGCAACACAGACATATCCACAGACCAATTATTCAACATCAATAATAGTGAAAAAATGCAATTAGAATGAAAATGCATGATTGAGCTAATGTTTCTGCACTATAAAATTCTACACTGAATCACGAGTCTACAGAAAAAAGAACGGGATTATTTGACTAATTCTACTATTTTTTTATGAATTTCTAATGATATGCATGCATTAAAAATATTAAAAAAACGCATCAATTAAAATGGAAAATATACACAAAATATGAGACAAAAATAAAATGACCTTTTTATTTTTATTTAATTTTCCTAACATTTTCATGAGATGGATGGAAAAAGAATTATTAAAAAACCACAATTATTTCCATTTATTATGACTTATTTACATGCCAAGAAAAATATAAAAGAAAAAATCAAAACAAAAGAAAATAAAATGGAGGGGGGTTTAAACAGCAATGGTTTCAGGTTATTATTCACATTGGGCCCTGATTGGGGGGTGCCAACAGCCGTTGGGCGCAGGGCCCAGGACTTAATATCAAACAATCAGAAAACAAAACAGCTGGGGGGTACAGACTAGTAAATTCTCAGTTTATTTCATTACTGGGCTTACGCCCAGGGGTGCCATTAGTAACTTTGGGCATACCACAAGCTTTGGGCTTCCCAGACTGGGCCCGTTAGCAATTCTCAAAGGGAAGAGGGGTGAATTGGCGTAAAGGGGGAGTGCGCTAAGCAAAGCACAGCTTGGGCCTAGCCTGAACCCAAACCACAGCCCTAATTCAAACAACAAAACACAAAACCTCTCCATTTCCTCCCACTGTTCACTGAATCAAACCCTAACACCGCTGAGTTCTCCTTCACCTTCCTCCCACTCTCTGAAACCAAACCCCGATTAACCTCATCAACCTTCATTCTCCACCCAAACCATACCCTCAGAATGCATCACCATCGTTGCATGGCCTGCAACACTTCGCTCAAGATGCCAAACCTTAACCTAACTCACCTTACGAAACTGAAACGCTCAGACCTAAATACAAGGATCTACCCTGATTCGCTCAATCCTAGCGCTTAAACGGAGCTAAAACGGTTAAACAACAACATGCATGTTACGATCTAGAGAAGGAAGAATTAAGAACCTGGAGAGTCTTGCAAAGGCGGAGATTCTGAGGAGAGTTCGAAGGAGGCTTGACGGTCTCGAAGGAGGTCTCGAACGAACGAAGAACAACCTTGAAGGTTCGGCGATCTTGAAGTTCAAGGAGGATCTATGAAGCGTTGAGGAAATCTGGGGAAACAAACTCTGAAGAACGTGCACGGTGATCTTGGAGGAAAATCTCGGATTGAATCTTGAAGAAAGACGACGGTGATAGTTTCTGGCGATTAAGTAATGAAGACGGACGAAAAGTGGAGAAATCTGGCAAATCTGGAAAAATAAGTGATGAAGATGAACAGAGATCAAAGAAGATCTGGGCGCAAAACTTGGACGTTGAAGGATGAAATTATCGCTGATGAATGTTGTTGTCTAGGGAAAATTGTTGAAGATCTGGAAAAACTGGTATATTGCTGATGAAGATGAATATTCCGGCGACGGTTGCGTTTTCCGGCGAAGGGAAGATTAAAGCGGAAGATGAAGATCCAAAGAGCTTGAATGGTTTTCTGGAAAAATACAGATTCCGGCGAGATTGGCGAAGTCCGGTGACAGTTGCGGCGGCTATGGGAGTCTCTGGCGGCCGTGCATGTACTCCGGCGAGATATGTGTTAGTGCGTTCCAGGTGTCACTTGCATGCAGAGTGTGTGGTGGTGGTGGGTTCCGAGTGAACGTGTGGCGTAATCAGTGCAAGAAACGTGGTGTCCCCCCATGGCCAACACGTGTCAGCTTTATTTATTGCACTGAGAAATTGCTGGAATTCTCTAGAAGATTCTGGACACTCGCTGGAAATTTGGACTGATTTGGACCATCATTTTTTGGACATGCTGAGATCTGGGCTTTTACCAAAAAACGCCCCACTGGGCCCATACGAGCTGGAAAAAAAAACTGAATAAAAACAACAATTAAATCTAATCTAATTAATGGTTAATCCTAATAACAATCTAAAAAAAAAAGATTAAAACCTAATTAATTCTGAAAAAAACAATTAAAGTCTAATTAATTCTATATTATACTAGTTAACCCTAAAAAATCAATTAACCTCTAATTAACTCTAAAAAGAAATTAAAAGCCTAATTAATTCTGAAAATCAATTAATCCTAATTAATTCTATATTAATCTAATCAAATCTAAAACACAATTAATATCTAATTAAACTCTAAAATTCACTAATCCTAATTAAACTCCTATTATCATTTAATATCTATTAAAATCCTAATATTAATAAAAGAAACTATATTATTTTCTATAGAAAAATTCCTAAAAATGATTTAAAAGAAAAACCATATTATTCTAAAATGATAAAACTATTTAAAATCTTATTTAAAATTCTACAAGTGATTAAAATCTATTTTAAAAAATCTATAAAATCCTAAAAAAGAGATTAAACTATAAAAATATTCTAAAACCCTATTTAAATCCCAGAAAAATCTATAAAGCCTGTTAAAAATTCACAAACCTATTAAAAATCCTAAAAATGCAGATGAATGCAAATGACTCCCATAAAAGCGCACGAGACCAGATCGAATCGAACGGAGATCCCCGGGCATCAGAATATCCCCAAAATCACTGAAAAATCACCGAGGAGCGCACAATTTCCCGAAAATAAAACCCTGGTGATCTGGACTGGGTCTGCCATATCTGATAGACAAAAATCAAGCTGTAACCCTGATATCCCCTGCTTGTGCACAAAAATCATCTGTCTGAGCTGTGAATATGAAATTGAACCATGAGTCAGATAGGAGAATCGGTTGGTCAAATTTTAGGGTGCAACAACAAGCATCAATCTCCATCTTCATGGCCTTCAGATAAGGGCTTTGATCCTCAGTCTTCTATCTGCAATTGCTTTTCTTCAAGCTCAAATCTCCAGGATGAGGGATTAGTCACAAGAGTGGATTGGGTGTTAAGCAATCAGTTGACTACCAAAGGTGGTGAACAGACTGCTTCTAACACAAAAGACATTTTCTCTCAAGAGTTCTATCTCTTAGACACTATCACCAAGCCTTCCAAAGGAAGGGGGTGAGTGTCTTAGAGAGACTCTGTATCACAGAGAAGAATGGATGCAGACAAGGCAATCCATGTTTGAGAAACAAACTGTCTAATCTTGAGCTCTGCCTAGCTCCCAAACCCTAGTCTCCTCAGCATCTGCCAACAAGAATCTTCTCTTCAACTCTGGAAGTTGATTTTCAATCTCTGGATCTCCAATGGTCTTCATCTTCTCAAGTCTTCAGCTCTCCTAAGGCCCCAGACAATCCCAATACCCACACAGACAAACAATAATCCCCAGAGGGCACACCACACCAGTCAATCAGACATACACAGAGTATTAATAGCAGTAGGGGAGTCCTGACTTTTTCTCTAAGGGATCTAATAACTACCCATAGCCCCTATAGTCCCATAACTAATCTAGTTAAACCCTAAGTCCTAAGGGAAAGAATCAAATTTCCTAAGTCATCACCTAAAAACCCTAATTTGTTCATGTTGTTCAAACCTACACTAAGCACCTAAATTTAATTTCTAAAAATGGGAACTAAATTGAATCTACTAGTTCAATGTCTAATCTAAACAACCTAAAAAGAATGGATGAAAAATATTGAAGCAAATAATAGAACAAAAATTAGCAAAATTGTGTATGAAATGAAATTATGTAAAATGTTATTTATTTAGAAAATATGGGAAAAATATCAAATAAAAAATAAAATGCCATTTTTATTTTTTATAATTTTCTAGACATCCTAAAGAAAAATATGCAAAAAGAATGAATTAAAAATAATGATTTTTCTATTTATTATGAATTTTATAAGATGCATGAAAAATTAAAGAAAATAAAAGAAAATAAAAGGAAATAAAATGGAGGGGGTGAGAATAGCAGGGAAATCACGTTCAAGGGATTGGGCTTGATAACATGGGGGGTGTGGATAGCGCTCTGAGCCCAACCCCCCCAATTAGTGAAACGCAGCGTTTGGTCCTAGCTCAGCCTTCCCTCACAAACGAAGTTTAAATCTCAGTCGTTGGATCCAAGGTCAGTCAACTGGTCAAAAGGTGATCTGAGGGTGATAAGATCGTCTTCCTCCTTGGTTCAGGGCTTGGAGGGAACTCCATGGATGAACACGCCAACTGCTCCATACCCTAACTCCCTCGATTCTCCATGAAATGTCAACATATAAAAACCAAATCCGCTCCAAAACTTACCAGGAATCCAACCATGGTGTCACAACTAACTGAAACCTCCTCTAACCCTAAACCCGATAGCTACCTCCAAGAAAAGATCAAGAACTGATTCTCACTATCTTCAAAATTGAAAGCACAAGCATGTTCCTCTCTTCACCTAGATCATTTTCCCCTAAAGAACTAAGATTATCATTCAATATTGAGGGAGTTCTTGGTCCACACAGAAATGGTGCCTCTAACAAAATCATCACTAAACCACCTCTAACTTTCCAGAAAGCTTCCCCTAATGATTTCTAACCATTCTAACCTACTAATTCTAATCAATTCTACTTAAATTAAGGTGCACGAAGAAATTTACAAACCTGGTGAAATGAGATGAACAGATGGTAAAATTCTTCAAATCAATGCTTGAATTTCTCCAGAATCATTCAATGATCCATCTTCTAGCTTCTGTATGCAAAAAGGAAGGTTGAGAAGCTCTGAATCTTGGAAATGGATCTGAAGCTGCAAGCTGCCAAACTCCAGATGCAGAACACGATTTGGACTTGAATTTCCTCTGATTTTGATTGTCACACCCTCAATGATGATGATAGAACTGAACCAGATCAAGAAATTGAACAGAATGGAGAAGAAATGAAGAATTGGAAAATCACTTGCTATGGAAGAACTTTGATTTCAATCTCTCTTTCTGCAGCAATTCTCTCTAACCCCTGCATCTGAGCACACTCCAATCCATATATAGATGATGTTAGAATCATCTAGAACCAACTGGAATCTTCCTATGAGAAATTGAGTTTCTCATGTCATGACTTTTTCATTTCATGCTATGCATAGTTCAGCCTAAGCTCTCCTTGTTGCAGCCCATGATTATCAATTGAAAATCTCCCCAAATGGTATTTTGAACATGTTGAAAAGCCTTGCAAGCTTGTGTGTTAATCCCTTATGTGAGTTGGATGTGTAACTTGAATTATAAGCAATCTATGGCAAGTCCCAAATTATGACCTCAAATCCAAAATCTAACAATGCCAATGATAACAAAATATGTTTTCTAGTCAAAATGATATGTCACTTGCCTCATTTTGATCATGTAGTATAAAATTCCCAAAAATGGACATTTCATGTATTAAATTTATGCCTTTTTTAGGTCATTTCTACAAGCATGAGTTACAAGCATTTCCAAACTTACATGGCCTTCTTTCTTGACTAAAAATCACATTTTGAACAACTTTCATGTTTTGAGTTTTTCCATTTGAGGCTTGGAAATAGGAGATATGGCCTTTGCTTAAAAAAGGACCTATAACTGACAAATGACCAAAATACCCTTTGCTTGCCAAGACCATAAGTTGAGTTCCACACATCATATGAAGGCATACCATACCATTCTAGAAAGCTAAGACAATGAGGAACAATTCTTATGTTGACCAGAAACTCATTTGAAATCTCCTTGAGGGGTAAAACTAGCTTGGAAGTCAAGTCACTTTCACAGACAAAATTTCAGATACCTCAGATGACCTGTAACTTGCAAGGACCATAACTTGAGTTCTATAAATCTCCTTGATGTCTTCCACCACTCAAATTAAAGGTCTTGAGATCCTCTACAAGTTCTATGTTGGCCAAGGATCCATTTGAAGCTTGCATTTTGACTTATTTTGCTTGGAAGTTTGACCTAAACCAGGGAATTTTGCACAGAAACCCTAATTTAGAAACTCCTCTTCTCTTTGATTTCTCTTGAATTCTTCTTGGCATATCTCCATATCCTTCTTTATATGTCAAATGATGAACCCCACATCTCTCCACTAGACTTGAGTGCCCCTTAAATCAGTCAATTGACCTAGGGTTGACCTAGGGTTGACCCAGATGAAACCCTAGTTGACTGCCTTCAGCTATAGCTCTTGTGCTCTCATCAATGACTTGTATCCTTCTTTAAATGACTTTCTAAGTCTCTCATAATGTCTAGATACTCTCCATGCCTTCAACTCACAGCTCACAACCCTCTTGTTGACCCTCAGATACCCTCAGCTAGGAGATGGACTCAAGGCTTGATCTGCTGAACTCTTTGCTTTCAAATCCTTTCCTGATGACTTGAATGAGATTGAATTGGGATAATAACCTCTTGATAGGCTTCTAAAGAGGAGAATAGTGCTTGGTCCCTTGTTGGATGATTTGCTATGCTATGATATGCAGATGATTAGGCTATGTACATGACTCTATATGCAAATGCTAATGATATTGAAACATAAACCAAGTGAATAAGGTTGGGAAAATTTTAGGGTGCAACACCATGCAAAAACATCTGGATCAGAATCAGAATCAGAATCAGAATCAGACTCTGAGGAGGTATTTCTGAACTTTCTAGAGCAGAACATATTGAGATTTTATCTGAAATGTTGGAAATCTATAGTAAGATTAAGCTCAAATGCAAGAAGCATGAAAACAGTCTTATATCTGAGAATGATTTTCTGAAGATAGAAATTGCTTAGCTTAAGGCAAACAATTTGAAAATTAAAAATGAATTAGAAAAAGCTCAACAAGATTCTGAAGTTTAAACTAAGTCAAAATCTAAAAATATTTTAGAAGAATATGACTATAGTTTTCAGAGATTTCTGGCAAGAAGCCTAGAGAGAAGCAAGATGGCTTCAATGATCTATGGTGTAAGCCGAAATAACAGGAAGGGTATTGGATATGAATCTTCTTCTGAGAAAGATTTAAATCCAACATCTGTTGATAAACTAATCATTAAGCATACTCCTATGTATTCTACTTTTAAGTATGGTCATCTTAACGATATTAAACACATACGTTCTGGTCAGAATATTCCTGTGTTTAAACCTAAAGTTAGTTAGAACAAACCTGCTGTCAGAAGACAGAAGTTCAGAAAAAACTTTAAGGCAACTAACCCTAAAGGACCCAAAAAAATCTGGGTACCTAAAGACAAAATAATATCTGTTGCAGACATCTTTAGCAGCAAAGTCAAAACACCAATCTTAGTACCCGGACTC